>OX376204.1:13739009-14157341 GCA_947363905.1 Lithophane semibrunnea | reverse complement strand
GGAAAAAGGCACTTTTCGGCAATGGTGCTTTTTACTTTTCAGTTTTTAGGGTTCCGTAGTCAACAAGGAACCCTTATAGTTTCGCCATATCGGTCCGTCTGTCTCTCCGCGGCCTAGCTCAGAGACTCTTAGTACTGGAAAGCTGTAATTTGGTATGGGTATACAAATAAATTACGCCGACAAAATGGTAAACCAAAATGAAAAATAAAAATTGTTTATGGTGTCTATGCCGATAGTGACATTAAAATGTTAATCCGGGATGGCGGCTGGGACATTTTTGTTTTGTTTTAAATCGTACGTGAGAAGGAACTTCGTTCCTGACGGGGGTCCCCCGACCGCACACGTTGATGTTATTACCTACTTTCGAAATAATGTGATCTAGATTTTCTAGAACAATTCGTAATTATTTAATTTCAAATATGAAAGAATGAATAAACAATCGCTCACCAGATGATTACAATAGTACATTACTATTACTGTCGCAGCCTGCAACTGACGCATTGATGGACGATCGTGAAAATGTGGACCGAGGCACACATAAGTGAGTTTATCAATGCTTGGTTGCGGCCAAGACTTAAATAGTACTTTTCTCAAATATGCACAGAAATTCAAACAGAGTAAATTATAAATTCCAGAATCAATGTCGGACCATGATAATTTTTCACGCGCCAATATGTTCACTTGTTTATTCTTTTAGGGAAGGTGCGTATTTACGCGACCAGGTTTTTTACACCAGGTTTTTACTTGTAAGTAGGTACTTACGCCGACCAAGTGCCGACCCGAAATACTCGCAAGACTTCAAAGTATTTTGCTCCGTCGACTCTCGACGCGATTCTGCTCCTTATTTATTTATTTTATTTATGAGGTTACGGATCAATGTTCTGTGCAAGTATTTTTACTTTAAAGGTTTGGAAGTTTTTTTTTTTTGTAGACGCAATTCTGCTCCTTATTTATACTACTTTACGAATCAATGTTCTATGCAAGTATTCTTTCTTCCGTACACTACTGTCGCGGCCTACAACTGGGCTATTGATGGACGATCGTGAAAATGTGGGCCGAGGCAAAACCGAGGCACACATACGTGAGTCCATCAATGCCTGGTTGCGGCCAAGTCTTGTATAGAACTTTTCTCAATGTCACAATGCGCGGCATTTCAAACTAAGTAAATTAATTATAATTTCCAGAATTAATGACGAACAAGAATAATGTTTCACGCGCCAATATGTTCATTTGTTTCTTATTTATTTTAAACGGGTTATTCCCAAAGTACCCCATTCTTTTGATCTAAAAAGATAAAAATCTCATACATTACTTCCCAAGTTACTCCAAGGAATTTGTATTATTAAAAAATACTTATTATTTTATTCCCATTCTGCTCCATAGGTATCTTGAATTATTCTCAAAGTACTCCACCGATTATTCGTTATCAATCTTCAAACTGCTCCATAAACAGCTCTATTTGCAAAACAAATCGAAATTTAAATAAAATCTTTTCTCAAACATGCTTGGAAATTTTAGCATTATTTTGATAAACTTCTTCGAGATAAATCAAAATTGCTGTACTGGTCAAAAACAAGTGACGATGCGGTCAGTGAATCGCGGATCGGTCGATTTTCGTTTTTTGTTACCACCATAATCAGAAAAAAAATCTCTATCTTTCTGTAGTAGTATTTTTCTATTATTTATGGATCCAGAAATTAAAAATATAAAAATACCGTTAAGTTCCCTTGTTTGATAAGTTTACTACGCTATAACGCAGTTAAGCAACATTACTAAACTAAAAAGTGACTAAGGGCTTATAATTTGCATTTTAACTATATTTTTTACCAGCTGTAGCACATCTATATTGCCGTTAACAGAATTTCCTACTCTATTATGAGACTAAAGTACTTTAACGGTTTTGTAGTTCTGCTTTGTTTCAAATTACGGTATTCAAAATCCAACGCTAAAAAGCCGTTAAATGATAGTACTAGACAAAAATGTCGTTAATGTCACTTAACGGCATATTAGCGTAGTACTTAGATGCGTTTTTATCAAGAAATTTTGTAGTGAATACGCCAATAACGGCATTTTCAATATGAAATATAAATATTTTGCTTACGACGTCAATCGCAAAAATGCAGTTATCCCTCATTACTACACTAAAACGCGGCTATCTACTTTCGATCGCTTGGCCTGCGGCCCCCCCGCGTCCGGTTATTAAAGAAGTGAAGTGCGCCACAAAAATTTGAAGGGGAAGGACGTGTCTGGCTCCGCGCGTTCCCGTCAATTGGGAACCGCCGAAGTGAATTTGTTAAAATTAAAGAAAACTGGGTCATTAAATGATTGGAGACGTCAAGTGGTGGTCTCATTTGCGGTAGCAAAGAAGTTGCTCAAGAATTTGTACATTTTTTTACCAGTATCTCACTTAAAACTACTGAAACCTTAAACTCCTCGCCATCGCTCTCTTTTGATTTAGTAAGGGCGAACGTTTCAGCCAGCCCGATTGAATTTAACTTTAAGCATATTAACCCCGTAACAGTAATAAAAGCTTTTAAGCAAATCAAGATCAAATTGACCGAGGATCTTTGGGGAATGTCCATTAAAGTCTGTACCTCTATAATTGAGACCATAGCGCCTTACTTAGCCTTAATATTTAATTTGTGTGTGGATCAAAGAGTCTTCTCGGATTTAATGAAATACAGTAAGGTAATACCACTTTTCAAATCCGGGGACAGTAAAGACACCAATAATTATAGACCCGTATTCGTGCTGCCGGTTTTCAGCAAGGTGTTTGAAAAGGTGATGCTGAATCAAATGCTCAATCCCTTTAACACAAAGAAAATCCTTCACGACCAACAGTATGGATTCACCAAAGGACGTTGTACGACCGACGTCGGTGTGACCTTATTAAGACACATTTTTAACGCGTGGGAAGAGGCCCAAGACGCCATAGGAATCTTTTGTGACCTCTCCAAGGCATTTGATTGCGTCGATCACGAAACCTTACTCTTGAAACTTGAGCATTACGGACTTGGAAAACTTGCGCTCAGTTTAGTAAAATCTTATTTAAATGATAGACAACAGCAAGCTCAAATAAACGGTATCAACTCACTAGGTCTAAAAGTAAAAATGGGTGTTCCACAAGGCCCGATTTTGTGTCCTTTCCTCTTTTTAGTATACATTAATGATCTACTCCATTTATTAAAAAATCAGCCACACATGGTGTTATTTGCTGACGATACTTCCTTAATTTTTAAGGTACTGTGCTACAAATGACGAAGTAAATAACGCCCTTCTGCAGGTCCAAAATTGGTTCACTGCTAATAATTTAGTATTAAATGGGAAAAAAACTAAGTGCATCAAATTTTCTTTGCCTAATGTCAAAAGTAGGGATTGTGAGATTGAATTGAATCAAGAGAAACTAGATTTCGTCGATAAAACTGTTTTCCTGGGGATCACGCTCGACTCAAGGCTACAATGGGGTCCTCATTTAACATCTCTTGCAGGACGGCTAACTTCAGCAGCATATGCTGTCAGAAAAATCCGTCAATTTACTGATGTAGATACCGCGAGGCTGGTCTATTTTAGTTACTTTCACAGCATCATGTCTTACGGTATTTTACTATGGGGACGGGCTGCAGACATCGAGTCTATCTTTATTCTGCAGAAAAGAGCGATCAGAGCCATTTATAATCTTCGCAGGCGCGATTCTTTAAGGGAACTGTTTAAGGATATAAACATCATGACGGTACCTTGTCAATATATCTATGAAAATATCATGCACGTAAGAAAAAATTTACATCTTTTTAGTAAAAGAGGTGATAGACATAATTATAGTACTAGAAATTATATAATACAGACTGGCTAAAGTAGACTCATCTTTCATGTGATACTGTTTAAAATATTACAATAAAATTCCTCCCCACATACTTCAACTGAATGAGACGAAATTCAAAACTTGTATAAAACGCATACTATGCAGGCACGCATATTATAAGTTGGAGGATTACATCTCTGATAAAAATGCTTGGCTTAATGCTGGTCCTGCTCCACAATCACAACTAACTAATTAATATTCGAACATACAGTTGGAGCTGCTGAAGATTTTAAAATCATCATCATCTTTGCATTGTATAAACTCAATCTCCTTTGTATTATATAATTGCATAGCAGCGAGCTGAGCTACCATTTACCGGGTAATCTGTCTTTCATTGACTTGAATGTGCCCTGGCGGCTGGGAATGTCATGCTCACTTAAATGTCTCGCTGATGGTGGCGCGTGTGTTGGATCATTTAGCTCCCTTCAAAATGGTTGAGCTGAATGGTGCTGATCCATGCGTCATGTTCGTGAATGGGCGCCGGTCATCTCTTAGCTGCCATGGCTTATTTTAATTTTTGAATTGTTTGTATGTTATAATTGCGGACGCTTTTAACGTGCTTTCTACATTGTTCTCACATGTATAATTTCAACATGAATGATGTAACCCATATTATATTGTAACAATATTTTGATTTAAAAGAGTGTCCGTGGAGTTTCTTGCCCGTTCTTCTCCATAGGTACCTACTACGCTTTGGAATGGGCAACTAGCTTCATATTTCTGACTGACCGACTCCTTGACAATTCAAAAGTTCCTGTAAATGGTTTTATTGAAATAAATGCTTTGAGTTTGAGTTTGAGATTGATTTATATTTCTGAATAAGCTCTTTTATTTCTGTAGGTAACTACCTTTTTATTTGATTTCCTAAACTATCTTTTACGTTTTAAAGCTGAACGCCGTTACATTTAAATGTTTTGTATTAAGCGGCATTGTAGCTATGTAATCTACCTAATAAAAAATCCTGAAAAAATATCCTTACAAGTTACTAGTCTTAAGTGCGACTAAGTGGCTTTAGCTGCATTAAGGTTTAGCGTAGTATTTGTTCTCGGAGTCATAATGCTTAGCTATAACAACGTTAAAGTATTTAACGGCATTATAGTTTAGTAATAAAGAGATTTATTTAAGACTTTTAAATGTCAATAAAATTAAATTAAAATCAAACACTATAATGCCGCTAAGGTATGCTTAACGGCATTATAGTATTGGTTGCTTAAGCTGAAAAATTGTAAAACACTAAACTAAAACGCTAAAAACCTATTTTTGTTGAGATTTAAAAAATTTTAAGAAGTGAAAATATGGTTATTTGAAAGCGCAAAACTAGATCTATTTTTAGATACCGGTAACTCTCTCTTATGAGTTACAGCTATGAAACAGCATCCATTTCTTATTTTTCCGCGCTTTTTGGTCCATAACTCAAAATATGATTTTGTTGGATAACGGCATTATAGCTTGCGGACGGCAGTGCGATACCCCGCACGTACACCTTCCCACGGTGCGTCGTGCGGGCTCGTTTGTGTCCGTCCGCAATATGGCGCACCGTCGGATTGGCCCCCTTGGATTAAAGGGGCTGTTATCCATTTTGTATTTTTACAATTTCACTATTTCGCGTCCATTATTCGCTGAAACTACACACTTAGCAAAATTATAGTTGCATTACGTCAGTAATGCACTAAAGGAGGTCACTATTTTTAAAGTGGGTAATTATTAAATATTGCTATCGAGCACGTCTATACACTGCGAATGCATGTATATAATCCATATGCGAGGACACAAGGCGTCCGAATGCAAGAATACGAAGGAGGCGATAAACAAAGATAAGTGGTATTTAGACAGTGGATGCTCAAATCATATGACGCACGATAGAAACAAATTGTTGTCTTATACACCTGAAAAGGGCAACATGAAGATCGCAGAAGCAAACGGCGAGAAATTATTGGTGAAAGGACGAGGAAATGCTGAACCAAGAGTCCGCGAAAACGAAAAATTTATTTTAGAAAACGTTTTACATGTTCCTGATTTATTTATGAACCTAATTTCGGTGAGCGATTTGACCAAGAAGAATTATTGCATGAATTTTGACAATGGAGGTTGCATGATTCAAAATAAAAATCGAATTGTCGCAAGATGTCAAGAGGTCGACGGAATTTATGAATTGACAGAAAATAAAAATAACGTCCTGAATGTGACGTTGTCAAAACAAAATGAAAATATTTCGAACATTTGGCATAAAAGAATAGCTCATTTATCGCGTAATTATATGAATAAAATGAATGTTTTAGTAAGCGGTATGGAATTTAAGAGTACCGATTTATGCGAGCCATGTATTCCATGTATTGAAGGAAAGACATGCAAAAGTCCCTTTAAAAACCAAGGTACGAGAGCGAACGAAGTCTTACAGTTGACTTTTAGCGATGTTCGTGGACCAATCGAGGAGCCGTCGTTCGGTGGTTCGAGGTATGTTCTTCTATTTATCGACGATTATACTCGGAAGCTTAGAATGGAAGACTCATGTTTATTTTTTGAAGAACAAAAGTGAAACTTTCGATAAGTTCCGTGAATACAAGGCGGAAGTTGAGAATGAGACGAGTAAATCTATTAAATGTCTGAGATCTGACAATGGCGCAGAGTACTGTAATGATAAATTTAACTCATTTTTGAAGTCTGCAGGTATAAAACACCAGACGACTGTACCATACACGCCGGAACAAAATTCTGTCGCAGAAAGAGCGAATCGGACTATAATAGAGAAGGCAAGAACATTACTGTCAGAATCGAACCTGAGCAAGAAGTATTGGGCCGAAGCTGTTAATACTGTTGTATACCTAAAGAACAGAAGCCCCACGAAAGCATTGAGCAATGCAGTACCAGAGAAGCTTTGGACGGGAAAAGATGTAGATGTAAGTCATCTTAAAATCTTTGGTTGTTTGGCGTATAGATTGATACCAAAACAAAAGAGACGTAAACTAGACATGAAGACGGAACCGATGATTTTTATTGGATACCCAGATAATCAGAAGGGTTATCGTCTGATGAATCCTAAGACAGGTGAAGTGACGACTGCGAGAAATGTTAAATTTCTCGAAAACGTCTTTCTCCAAAAAGTAAACGTGGAAAAGTCGGAAGTTATCATAAACCTGAATACAGATTCTGTTCCTTCCAGTTTACCTAATGAATCTACAAGCAGATCTGAACCCTTGGAGGCTCACGATGGTGTGTATCGTGATGCTGTAGACGAGAACGTAGAGGAGATAGAACCTGAACCTGTAGTACCAGAGCGAGTACCTGATGACGAATTGACTGAAGAGGAAGTGATAATACCTGAATCAGAAAGAAGGTATCCTGTAAGAGTACGCAAACAAGTCGATCGGTACGGATGCAATGTTATGTATGCCAAGGAGAACAATCTTGATGGCGATCCATTAACTATTAATGAAGCGTTGGCGAGACCTGATGGTGACCTTTGGCAAAAAGCAATAGATGATGAACTTATGTCACTGAAGGAGAACCAGACTTGGACGTTGGTGGACCTTCCAGCTGATAAGAAGCCTATCCAGTGTAAATGGGTATTCAAAATCAAGAGAGATTGTGACGGCAAGGTAACGAAGT
Organism: Lithophane semibrunnea; assembly: GCA_947363905.1. Classification (NCBI taxonomy): domain Eukaryota; kingdom Metazoa; phylum Arthropoda; class Insecta; order Lepidoptera; family Noctuidae; genus Lithophane; species Lithophane semibrunnea. The sequence continues at coordinate 14,149,876 of OX376204.1, read as the reverse complement.
ACAAGGCTAGACTAGTAGCAAAAGGTTTCACACAGGTATGTGGTGTAGACTATACTGAGACTTATTCTCCTGTTGTTAGAAGCTCTACTCTGCGATTGTTGTTCTCACTAGCTGTTGAATACGGTTGGTTTATTGACCAGTGGGATGTCACGACTGCCTTTTTATATGGCAAGATTAAAGAGGACATTTACATGCTCCAACCGAAAGGAGCAGTAGTTAAGGGTCAAGAAACCAAAGTATGTAAGCTGCAGCGTTCTTTGTATGGATTGAAACAAGCTTCGAATGCTTGGTTCAAGGAATTGGACAAAGAGATGTTGAACTCAGGCTTTATACAATCAAAAATAGAACTGTGTTTGTATCAAAAGCAGTTTAAAAACAATAAGAGGTTAATTGTTGTTATTTGCGTAGATGATCTTTTTATATTTGTAAATTGTGAACGAGAAAAGCAAAAATTAAAAACTGATTTGCTCGATAAATTTAAAGTGAAAGATCTAGGCGCAGCTAGGCATGTTTTAGGCATGAGGCTGAGAAGAGATAAAGATGTTATTTATCTAGATCAGCAACAGTTCATTTCGGATATTTTGAATGACTTTAACATGACAGACGCTAAGCCAGTTTCGACCCCAATGGAAGTCGGTATGAAATTACAAAGATCGACAAATTCCCATTGCAATCTACCATATCAAAGCATAATAGGGTGCTTAAACTATTTGGCCTGTAATACGCGACCAGACATAGCACATGCGGTGAGTGTACTTTCACAATTTAATTCGTGTTATGACGAAATACACTTTAAATGTGCGAAACGGGTCTTAAGGTATTTGAAGGGTACGTCTAATCTTTGTCTCACTTTTAGGAAGTCGGGAGATTTAGACTTACGAGGCTACGTTGATGCAGATTGGGGAGGGGCACTTGATAGGAAGTCTTTCACAGGATTAATTTTCAAGATAGGTAAAAATATAGTCTGATGGGAGAGTAGAAAGCAAGCGACTGTATCCTTGTCCTCCACAAAGGCAGAGTACGTAGGATTAAGTCAAGCTTCGAAGGAAGCTCTTTATTTACATAGTTTACTGAACAGTTTGACAACTGTGGATAGTAAACCGGTAGTAATTTATAATGATAACCAGTCGGCGCATAAAATTGCAACTAACAAAATGGTGCATAACAGAACAAAGCATATAGATATCAAGTATCATTTTATTCGTGAATGTGTACTGGCTAACAAAGTTGAAATAAGGTACAGTCACGGACTTTAATTGATGAGCCACCTGGCACTGTTCGTATTTTAGCCGTGTAATGCAAATCGGGTTTATTCGGTTCCCGACACACAAAGTCATATGTCTTCGAAATAAAAGAAGAAAATTATATTTCATATCTTTACCGGTTGGCTAACCTGAGAGCCAGAACTACAAACTTGACACCAGAGTGACTACCCAAAGTCAACCAATTGCAGGTCTAGCAACAGTAACCTAGCAACGATAAACAATCGTTGCTAGGTTACTGTTGTGATAGTTACGTTAGCGTACGGAGAAATATTATTAGTCATTTTGACAAGTTCGAAAGTAGCGTCTCTGACATCGATATTTCATTTGTCACTGTCTTCAGTTAAGTTTTCAAAATTATCGAGTTAATGAGCTATGATTCAAAGGAGGTCGGTATCAAATAGATTTGATAAACTTAATGCAACATTGTATTTATTTTTATCATTAAGAACTTATTAGTCAACCTCTATGGATAAGACTATTTCCGATTAAAAGTAATTTATTTGTCATCTTGTTTACGAGCGTGCGATTTGAGTTCGTGTTTAATCGTGTAATCTCGTGAAAGTATGAAACTGCAAAATTGAAAAGTTTGAAGGTGGCTCATCAATTAAAGTCCGTGACTGTACATGTCAACTGATAAGATGATAGCGGACATCTTAACCAAAAGCGTTCACAGCCCGAAGCTTAGAGAATTTTTAAAGGATTTATCCCTCATGTCAAATTATTCTATTAAGGGGGCGATGGGTGATTAGTGTTAGATGTTTTGATATTTTATATTTTTTTTAGGTGCCTTGTTTTGTGTAATGAATAATTTTAAAATATAATTTATTAACAAGTGTGTAATAAATTAAGGGGGCGTGTTGGAAGAGGTCGCAATCCGTCGGTATACATATCTGCCCTCGTAATAGCAAATGCAGTACTTGCAAAATGGCGGTTTCGAGAAAAGCGCGGTTAAGTGTTTTTTTTTAATCTCTACTATATCTGATATAAAACTCATATGTTTTGTTACGGAATAGGTACATAAAAATACAAAGTATCGTTAAGTTAAGTTTTGAAGTTAATTTTTCTTATGTAGGTCTTTAGAAAGTTGAATACTGCACTTAAACCTTGTGTCTCTATTTGTGATACATCAAAGTAGTGAAGTGAAATGCAGTAATCGTGTTTGATACTGCATTTATATCTAGGAAATACATTGACTACATTAAGCAATAGCAAAATTGATTACTGATACAAGTAGAATAAAAGGCATAATGCAGTGTAAAAACGAGTTGTTTAACATTTAAATAGAAAAAAAAGGAAAAACATAATTAATTATGAAAATATTTTAATTTTATAATTTAACCAGTCTTTTTGTTGGGACATAAAGTAATAAAATATGTTGTACTAGGTCCGTACCTAGTACCTACAATATATTTTATTACTTTCAAACTTTTACTTTCAAACCAAAAATATAGAAAATATTATGTTTAGAAATACTTATTATTAATTATCACCATGTGATTTAGTAACAAAAGTTTAGTAAAATAAACGAGATCATTCTTCATTCGCTTTCGCCTATAATCTTTTAAACGGAACACTGCTTCCATAGAAAACTTAAAAATATTAATTAATAATGGCACTGTAACAGTCTTAGTAGTAATTAAAATTAAATTTCATAGCCTTTGTTTCATTACAGTCTTCTACTTCTAAACTACCTATTCGAGATCAGTCGACGAGTTATTGAAGTGAAGGTTTTGCCAAAAAGGTTATCTGTCTTATTATTTTGGACAGTGTGGAAAGAATAGCAGATTTTCTTGCTTCTTTCTTCTTCACCCCTTGGAAGAATGTTTTTGATAGGATCAGGAATTGACAATGACTTTAGGTATTTTACTTTTAGGAACTCAATTTCGTGTATCATTCCATAATAATCTGTCTTCACAAACATGTTACTTTTATTTCTGTGTACCTCCACAGTAACAATATCTTTTAAATATACTCTGTTTGTGCTCTTACCTCTTTGGTCGTAGCGTGATGTTATATGTATAACCTATAACCTTCCTCGATAAATGTAAGTAATATCCAACACAAAATGAATTTTTCAATTCAATTCAATTCCAGCCAGTAGTTCCTGAGATTAGCGCGTTCAAACAAACAAACAAACTCTTCAGCTTTATAATATTAGTATAGATATTTTCGAATTTTCACTTTTTTTGTATGACCCTACTGTGTTTCTTTCTATAATGTACAGGAATACTGCATTCTAACTTGGTACTAAATACGTGATTACTGCATTTTAATCTGGTGTATGCTCATTGCTGCATTCATACTAACAATATCAGATACTTACACTTGAAATGCTGCATTTTTACTTATAATATCTCGATGTTCCAAACACAATAAAAAAAAAAAAAAAAATTCTACGTGTAGTTAAAAGTCTGCAGATGTCATTTTTGACAAAAACGGAAAATCGTAAAAATGTCGATTACTGCATTTGCTATTAGGAGGGCAGATATGCACTGGCATGTTGCGCATGACACCGATTTAAATTATTCTGTTTACGATATATTTTTTGTATTTTGACTTGCTTGCTTGACTTGTAAAAGGGAAAATGCTATCCACGAAATATACTTATGTATAGTCCACTGCTTATTATTGCCTCAATTTTCCATTAGTCTATCGGTCGGTCTGTCGGTCGGTCGGTCGGTCGGTCGGTCTGTCGGTCGGTCGTTCGGTCGGTCTGTCGGTCCATCAGTCGGTCGGTTGGTCGGTCGCCTACCCTACCTACCCACCCTACTTACCTACCTATCCTACCTACCTACCCTACCCTACCTACCTACCTACCCTACCTACCTACCCTACCTACCCTACCTACCCTACCTACCCTACCTACCCTACCTACCCTACCTACCCTACCTACCCTACCTACCCTACTTACCCTACCTACCTACCCTACCTACCTACCCTACTTATCTACCCTACCTACCTATCCTACCTATCCTACCTACCCTAACTACCCTAACTACCCTACCTACCCTACCAACCTACCCTACCTACCCTACCTACCCTACCTACCCTACTTACCCTACCTACCCTACCTACCCTACCTACCTAGTATGGACCATACCATAGTTGGGAAAAGGCTAGGCAGATGATGACCTACATGAAAACCATATAAACAAAAACAGTATGTACGTAGAAACCGCAGCACTAATAAAGCATCCACGCGAACAAGACTCTCTGCAGCGAGCTAGTCTAGACACGCACACTATTCTAATTTGTTCGTGATTATTTGCACTAACATACACAAACGTACGTAGTCGGTCAATAGCCGGCGCGGAGCACCGAGTGACACAGCCGTCCCGTCTCAATGCTAACGCGCGACTGCCGCGCGCGCCCGCGCAGAGCACCTCTGAACCTGCTGATCTCTAAGAGGGGTAATTTAAAAAAAAAAATTGTTTAATTTACATTTCTGCTCAATACAATCTGTAGTACTTCTAACCATCAATTTTTCAGTATAAAAATATTTCCAAACATCAAAGCCGTTTAGAAGTAGTAGGGAAATATTAGCCAAAAATTGCATTTTGTTAAATATTTTTTAAGGCAAAAGTATTAGTCATACGAACAAATTGCTCAATACAAAATGTTGTACATGAATCTATGGCAAACATATATTTTTTTCAGATCTCTTAACCAAGCCGTTAATGAGGAGTAGGCTTTTTAAAGTGACCGTGTTACGGTACTAAACGGGACTAAGCGCCTTAACACACTAACAATGGCAATGTATAAAGCGTGATTCACACGAATATCAGTGAAGCCACCGTTCCGACACAGTACCGACCGGCACAGTGCAAAATATTCTTTCATACATTCTCATGCCGGTGTCGGCACTGACACTGAGACACTGACACTGCCAAGTGGGGATGCGTTCTTAAAAAATGTATGAAAGAATATTTTGCACTGTGCCGGTACTGTGTCGGAACGGTGGCTTCACTGATGTACACAACATTAATTACGTTAATTATTATTTCGTTGTCGAGCAGTTCAAACATATATATGATGCAGTTGGAGGACCGAATAATAAAAAACCAAGAGAGAGCGCTGTCAACAGTGAGGTGAGGCCTGTTTTGTAAGCATGTGTGCACTCAGTGAGGTGTAGTTGGATTGTAAATGTGTGCGTGTGAGCGTGTATGCTCAGAGCCGAGGTGTAGTTTTGGCATGGTTCACTGAATTGTTCGCAGCGCTTTGTCTTGGTTTTTTATTTGGTCTGAGATGAAGCAAGAAGAAGGAATTCCTTCAAAATCCTTCGGATTGTGAAGTGTGTTACGCAATTGTAGTAATTACTGGACTAAGTTTCTATAGAGTATAGGGTTAGGGTCCACAGGGGTGAGTATATGCCCAATAATGTGGCCATTTTCAAATCTCTGTAAAAAAGAAAGTACCTGTGATTCACATAAATAAAGAAGCGTAGTTAAGGGTGCATTTCACGAAATAAACTGAACGCAATCAACACATATAAACGCTGAGCATGAGCTGTCAGTATCATCATTGTTAGGGAGTTAACAGCTCTTTAAACGCGGTTTTGTTTCATTAGCGAAATACAGTATTTTTTATTTTACCGTACCCAAATCCAAGCTCCACGCAAAACATCATAAACAAAATTCGATCAGGGAATCGAATGCACAAGTCGAGTTAACTACAATCGAATAGTTGGCGCATTAATTAATTTAACAGTTCAAACATTTAGTTAATAGCATTAACTGACAGGTTTGTCCGTGGGACAGTTTATTAATAACGGTCGCACCTGGGGATCTCGCTGAACTTTGTGACGCACGTTCCACTAGCCCTCCCTTCTGATTTTACTTGTGGATACTCCTGGTATTGTTAGTAGGTTTTATACTCCCGTAATGTTAACAAATGGAGGCACTATGTGATGTTGACGTTTGCCTGTTTTTATGAATTTCTATTAGTATTCACGGCTAAGGGCTGAAATTACTTTCACCAATGCAACTGAACGCGATCAGCACGTCTGAACAGAATTCCAGAGCTGTCAGTGTCATTTTTCCTGTTAAAGATGACACTGACAGCTTTTAATCGTAGTTTAGATGCGTTGATCACGTTCAGTTGCATTGGTGAAATTCGCCCTAAATGCGAGGAAACAGAGATGCTGCCACATTGTTGTATGGCCCGCAATAAAGTCGAACCGCCTGGAACTATAATTTTTCGAGTAGATAATTATGCTGTAGGTATTTTTAGTAAACTGTCACAGGTGACACCATACCCGCAGTGTATGGTGATGCAATATTACGAATCGCACAATTTTATTACATATTATTTTTTAATGGACCGTCTAGGATCAGTAAATACTGCGCAATAGTTACTATACTCACTGTGGGTATTTGCCCAGGTAAGAACATTGAAGCATATGGGGCATAATTAGTCTAGGTATTTGCTCAGGTGAGAACATAGAAGCGTAATCGGGCCGACAATAGTTCGTAGGGCGAATGAAATTGACCTTCGTGACCGCGCGCCATTTAGAAGTCAAATGCCTCAAGCACTAACTTTTGACGTGACGCACGCGTCAAATGTCAATAATAAAAAATAATAAATGTTTTTGAATGATTAAGTTGACGAGAATATCTATCTGCCCATAGACTTAAATTACCACAGACGATATAAACCCTTATTTATATGTAAAAATAGAGATTTTTACCGCGCCAACCCGCTGGTACAGTCACGGACTTTAATTGATGAGCCACCTTCAAACTTTTCAATTTTGCAGTTTCATACATTCACGAGATTACACGATTTAAACACGAACTCAAATCACACGCTCGTAAACAAGATGACAAATAAATTACTTTTAATCGGAAATAGTCTTATCCATAGAGGTTGACTAATAAGTTCTCAATGATAAAAATAAATACAATGTTGCATTAAGTTTATCCAATCTATTTGATACCGACCTCCTTTGAATCATAGCTCATTAACTCGTAATTCTGAAAACAAAACTGAAGACAGTGACAGTTGAAATATAGATGTCAGAGACGTTACTTTCGAACTTGTCGAAATGACTATTATTATTTCTCCGTACGCTAACGTTACTATCGCAACAGTAACCTAGCAGCGATTGTTTATCGTTGCTAGGTTGCTGTTGCTAGACCTGCAATTGGTTGATTTTGGGAGTCACTCTGCTGTCAAGTTTGTAGTTCTGGCTCTCAGGTTAGCCAACCGATAAAGATATGAAATATAATTTTCTTCTTCTTATACGAAGACATATGATTTTGCGTGTTGGGAACCGAATAAACCCGATTTGCATTACACGGCTAAAATACGAACAGTGCCAGGTGGTTCGTCAATTAAAGTCCGTGACTGTACAATATCGTACCAGCGCGGCTCTACATAGATATTCATCTGGTATGATGTCGTACCTGTGCAAAGGCCTCCCTCCACTCCTTCCATCATTCGCGAGCCCGCGCGTCCTAATTCCAGTTTTGACGGAACCTATCCAGCTCGTCCCGCCATCAAAATCGAACAAAATCGTCCGGGGGGCCGACAATGTCACATGACAATTCATTAAACTTTCTTCTTTTACGCTGATTTTCCCATTTTTGCAAGAATTTTAAGGACGAAATTAAATGAAATGAAATTGTTTATTCTGTAAATAGGTTAACGGAATCATTTTAACAGTCATATTAAATAATATTAAAAATAAGCTAGATGAGGTCGGCGTTTCTTAACCAACTACTCTGAGAAGAAAGGCCGAAACAAACTCAGAGGTCGCAGTCTGTTTTAAAGTCCAGACATAATCTTGGACGTTCTCATAGAAATTCCTTTGTAAAAGTCAGCAACTTTTGGTCTAACGCGTCCACCGTACCGAGGACCAAGCAATCACAGAAAACGCGTCTAGTTACCAACTACCAAAACTATTATAATTGGCATCGGGTCCATAGAGGCGCACATTGAATTTAATTACGTACACAACTTGCCTCGACATTTAGCGTTATTACTACTGTAAATACTAGATTATTGCTAACGTTTCTGTTATTATTATGGGCGAATTGGATTTTTGGTGAGAGAAATAAGAAAAGATTTTTACGGGTGTACATATGGCTACACTTCAAGCTATACATTTCCAGTACAAGCTGACCTCGCATTGTACATACGGCTACACATCAAGCTATACATTTCCAGTTTATGCCGATCTCGCATTGCATAGGATTTCCGTACACTGCGAGGTCAGCTTATACTGGAAATGTATAGCTTGATGTGTAGCCGGGCGTACTGAAATCCTATGGGGGAGTCCCTATAATTATTAACTCTATCTATTTATTTACACGACTGCCCAAAAAGGACAGTAATGTTTTCAGGGTTTATGTATATGTACAGGATGTAAGGGTAAACACTCTTGTCATTCAAACCATGGGTAGTTGACTTAAATATAAAAATAAATGACCGAACACAATAAAAAAAAAACGTTATTTTCATTAAAAGATTTTAAAAAGTTTCTATCTGACACCGTGCTTGCTAGCGCAACAGCTGACTGACTAAGGAAGGGATCGCGCTCGCTGCCGGTCAGGTCACATCCCGTACCCCCGCCCGTGTTGAGACGCAAGTTCGTTGCCCTATGCGCTAGGGCAACGAACTTGCGTCTCTTGTGGTAAAATTTTGATCTAAAAAAAATAAAAATAATGTTGTAATTTTCCTTTGATTTTACGTTCTTTAAATGAAACCAAACCACTGGTTGCAAGGATAACGGTGTTTACCCTAACACACTGTATATGTATGTGATTTTCTTTGTTCCACGACAACTTTTAAATGCCTGAACAGATTTTGATGTATGGGGTATTGTTAGAATCCTTACATATATGATGTAAGGAAACATTACCTACCTTTTTGGTCGTGTAAAAACTTTACTTCCCTATTACCAAGTACCAACAGAATATTACAAAACTGCACAATTGCACAACTGCACAACTGCACAAGCCACTACAATTTTACACAAACTCACAAAGACAAGGTGTTCCGTTTATTTCCACAGAGATTTGTCGCTTGCATACCGGCAGATGTAAGTGGATTGTCAGGTTTCCGCAACAACTAATGGGAAATATAAGATGCTTTGTAGTACTAATAATAAAGTTATTATTGTTGCTGTTTGTGAATATTAATAGAGATGTATATTCATAACTAGCTTTGACCCGCGTGGATATCGGATATCGTGTCACGGTAATGTACTACCGGGATACTTAAGAAATACTGGGTTTCCTATACAAACTTTTATCCCCTTTATCATCCCTACAGGATTATGAAACAAAAAGTAGCCTATGTCCTTCCCCAGGATGCCATCTATCTCGTTGCCAAATTTTGTCTAAATCCGTGGTGTGGCGAGTGTATAATCCGTTCAGTGGCATGAAAAGGTAACATACAGACAGACAGGCAGACATAGTTACTTTCGAATTTATAATATTAGGTCCCCACCTATGAAATTGGTGTTTTGTATAAGGAATTTTAAAGAAGTTGCATTTTTCATACTAACGTTTTATTAATTTATTTAACAAAACCATGAACACTAATGTTTTAAAACTTTTATGCACTACTGATTAAAAAGATAACGTATGCCACTTAGACTAAGCGACAAAAATAAGTATTGGCTAAGTTAAAAAAAAAATTGTGGTCATTTCTGCTAACAACATAACATTACATAATCAGCCTATAATGTTCCCACTGCTGGGACACAGGCCTCCTCTCTATGAGAGGGAGTGAGCCGTAATCCACCACGCGGGCCCAGTGCGGGTTGGTAGATGTCACATGTCTTCGAATTTTTGGTTCTAAGACATGCCGGTTTCCTCACGATGTTTTTCTTCACCGTTTTGAGAGCAGTGGTGATGAAATTATTTACACAAAGTAAAGCGCCTGTCGGGGTTCGAACCTACGACCTACAACTCGTAAGTCGCGGCCGTTACCACTGGACCACCACTGCTCTTCTGCTAACAAAATGAGGAGTAATTTTTAAGGTATTTTTTATGTTTAGAAAACTATAAGTAATAAGGTTTTTTTAATATTGATAGTTGTCGATGATGCTCATTATTCGATTTAATACCAAGCAATTGATGAATATTTTAAATCATAGAAGTGACTAGGTTCTCGCCAATTTCATAGGTGGGGACTGGGGACCCAATATTAGTATGGATTAGTATCGATGTCCTATAGCTAATTGCGTAACTTATTTTCGTAACCGATTAGGACTAATCTGTTTAATTTTTACAGTTCAATAACATTCATTATTTACGTTATTTACGTTGTTGAGCAGATTTTTTTTCAAACTTATGAAGCAATGGATTAGCAGTAGTTAGTGCAGTCGTTTTTGAGTTCATCGTGAAAAGGACGACAGACAAACGCGGCGGAGGACTTTGTTTTATAATATGTAAGGATATGGCACTCGGCAATAGCGTAACTTTATATCAGTGAAAGATTTTTTGAAATCGGATGAGTATTTTCGGAGATTACCCCTCACATACAAACTCACAAATTGTAACTCTTTATTATATAGTATCTAGATCAGTCCCAGTTTCTTAAGGATGTTTTTCTTCACCGATAATTCCTTGATAAATACTTTACACGATGACCTGGGGAAGGCCGCAGGAATCCGCTGGATGCGAGAAGCACAGAACCGGTCGAAGTGGCGGTGCTTGGGGGACGCCTATGTCCAGCAGTGGACGTCTCCCGGCTGAAATGATGATGATGATGATGATGTAAAACTTTACAACAAAAAAACTATGATCTATTATACCAACAGACTTACAAATTGTAGTAAGATATAGAATTAAAAGAGACAATAGCATCTCTAAAACAAATTGTTGTAGAATTTAATTAAACAGCGCTTGTACTCGTAAATATCTCAGAGTACAACTTGCAGTTGAAATGGTGGATGTTTTTCACGTGATATTGAATTTGAACAAACGTAAGAAAATGAGGATGAATAAGATTATAAATTGTTGGGGAGGCATAGGTCCAGCAGTGGACGTCTTTCGCCTGAAATGATGATGATGATGAGCAGTACTTGCGTCATTACTTAAAAAATTCCGTGTATTTTATTTATAAAAGAAAGTGACTTTCACACGCGTAAATATAATTCAAAAGATTTCACATCCACACGACATCTGAAGATACAAAGTAATGTCCTCTGAAACGTTTCGAAGCTATAAAGGTTGCAAACTTATTTATGCTGAATCTTTTTTATTATTTTCCACTTTGGTAGGTACGAGATTATGTAGACAGATGTGACATTTTATTTCAATTTGTATTGGTTTCTGCTTTTGGAATAGTGAAAATAGCAGAATCAGCGTTTCGTATTACTACAGCGTCTTTTAACGGCATTCAATTATGCTTCTCGGTAGCATATATGTCAGTCCTATATATGTTTGATCATCGCTATTATCGCTAATAAAATGTCATTTTGTCTAGGCTGAAAGTGCCAAAGATTTGCTTGATTATTGAAGATCGTTAAGTCGTTCGGTATGCTGTGTTCTGACGATCAATATGATCTTTCAGATTTCCTCGATTTTATCGATCGTTACTGTCGCTTGTTAACGATCGGCAGAGGTTTGAATCGGGCCGCGCTCCACTTGTGCAATTATCGATCGAAAAAAACCAACGGCATTCGACAAAATTACGAAACGACCAATTACAAACTAGTAACGCGCTAGAAGTCGCGTCGTGTACAGCCCGTCATTAAAATGCTAGTGTTCTAACTGACTTTCTAGCTACTCATTGGTGAGTTTGTAACTGCATAGCACAACCATTTGACAGGTTGTCAAATTGGAAATGACACATGTTCAATCAGTAATTGGCCTTGTCGGGATACCAAATAGCTGTCGTAGGAATAATGGTAGTCAATTAAACCTGTAAAAAAATCCAATTTTGGATTTGTGAACAGCATAAAAAGGACTCTTTTGGTAAAATTGATTGATGTTCGATTTGGCATGGAAGCGAATGGAACAGTTGTGGATAGCTATGGTTACGTTTGACCAGCTTCGAGGCCTTAAAAGATTAAAATTAAATTCATTTATTTCAGATAAAAAAATTGTCCATATAATGTTAGTAACAAAGGTCTTAAAAATTATGTTAGTAGGAATTGTAGCATGCTCGAATTACAAAAATAAAAATTAAATCCCATAAAAATTTAATTACTTAAAAAAAAACACATAGAAACAAAAATTAAAATATTGCGTCATCTCGCCACATGAAGCCGAATAATCATCCCTAGCACTGCAGATTCCGGCCTTAGATTTGGCAGCTTAAATGAAATTTTGTCACATCTACTCCCGTTTTTATTCTATGACCCTTCCCTTACGCAGTTCACGCCCAATTTGACAGCGTCTGTGGGCGCAACAAAAAGTTTAATGCTCTTAACGCATGGTGCTCACTTAACTCGATTCAAAGTGAACTTCCTCCTCAAATTGAGGCCACGAGACAAGCGGGAGAGCGGTTTTATATAGGTGATGATGAATTAGTGATTCAGAAGATGAGGGATTGTATAAAGTTAATTGATTTTTTCATATTATTTGCAAAAAATAAAATACCTTTTACGAAAACTTGGTACCATTATCATTTTAGCGTTTTCCCAACTATGTTGGGGTTAGCTTCCAAGCTAAACTAGCGCTGGGGCTCTGTTTCGCATAGGGTCGCAGCATTAAGCTGAGCGATGGCCGTTTTGCGTAAATGTGACGCATATTTTCCCCCAATTAGTAATTTTCGCGTATTTGTCCTTTTTTAGCGTCATGTTTGCCGCAAATAAACTTATTTTCTTTCTTTCTAAACTGCTTTTCTGACCTTCACAACCCAGTAACTGGCTAACACGATACCCCTTGGTAAGACTGGTTGTCAGATTTTCGGGCACCACGTCATCACAAAATTGACAACCGCTTATACTGAATTTATAAATCAGCTGTGCGCATTTTCCTTAATAGCTTAACCCTTTCACCAATTTTTAAAAATTATTTACCGATTCGACAAAATCGTCTGTTCAACAACGTAAGTAACGCATTAAACGCAATTGATGGTTTCATTGAAATAAATGCTTTGAATTTGAACTTGGGTGAACTGTCAAAATGAAACCAATTATTTATACATTAGGTAACCAAAACATTGCGCTCCATTATAATTGTATGTGAGTTACACAATTGGGTTTCGTTACGATGTTTTCCTTCACCAACTCACTGTCCGAGATAAACTTTTAAAAATTCAACCATAGGTAGACAATAGAGAGGTAATATTTTTTTTAAGCGCTCAGGAGGCCCTCTGGTTTTAAAGCCGCACTCTCAAAACATTGTTTCCACCCAGTGGTGGATTCACGATCGTTTGTAGATTACTGCGTTCAATATGTTTGTGTATTTTCGCGAAATGAACGCCGAGTGCTGAGGGCTTAGCTCCGTATCCTACCACGCTTTAACATACGAATCTTTTAGACAGAAACTCGTAAATTTTCCTTCAAATCCTACAAAATAATGTGTTTGTATTCTTTGGGAAAGTGGAACTAGTGTTGTGATACGACGATTTATAAAAAGGTAAAATACCTATCAATGACCAATAATTAATTAATGACTTTCACAAACTTTCCGATAGGCAAGAGAGCTTGATATTGGTTACCGATCATATTGCTTACCGTAATAGGACTTGACAAGCGATGGTAAAAGTTGTCAGTGAAAACTCATAATTCGTATAATAAAAAAAATCAAGTAATAAAAACTAAAACCCAACTACGACTTAAAAGGTATAAACAAGACACCACAGACAGACAAATTGAAAATCTGGAGTCACACGTGTTAACTAAAAAATAAATCGAACAGATTACGTGTGACTCCGGATTTTTTATTTCCTCTAGAGGGCGCCATTTTTAATTTATTGTGACTTCACATAGCCTATAACCAGCGGACAATCACGACGCTTCTAACGATACCTCATTTGTCAAATTGTGATAAGTGGTTTGGAAGATAGGAGGGAACAGATGAACATACATCACGTGATGCGAAGGAATGAGGAAAATGTCGTGAGGAAAGTTTTGAGTTTGAATGTCGATGGCTATAAGAGTAGGGGAAGACCAAAGAAACGATGGATGGACTGTGTGAAAGATGATGGTAACCAAGGAGGTAACATATCAAAGAATTTATTTAAATTTCGATTTGGCTTGCAAAAACAGCTGTAGAAACAAATGAACATATTGGCGCGTGAATGGATAGAAAGGGGGTGACTACCGAGATAACGGCTAATATTGACGATCAAAAGTGCCCTGTGTCTAATTGAAATAAATTATTTGACTTTGAATATAAAAGTAGGTCAGTATGGAAGAAAGGGACATGTTGCCCCAACCCCAAATAAATTGGCATAAGGGCAGGAGAATGATGAAAAGAAAGTAAAATCAAAATGGATAATGACGTTTATATAACCATCGTCTAAGATGAAATGAAAAATATAATTATATTATTAATAAAAAACAGCAAAATGTTTTTATTATATTTCCCTTCTTCATTACAACAGTGAAAATAACGAAATATCCCACCATTCATTCAATTTAGCTCACAAAACACAAATTCAAAGAGCGAAATTCTTTTCACATATTTTCTTAACAAAAAATCTTAATGAGCTCTCAATTCACGAATCAAAATGTTCGTCATGCCAATGTTAAATTCGGGAATGGAACGTCTTTCCGAAAATCAAATCAGCCAATCAGAGGCGCGCCTGTAAATACGTCATCAATCATGGCTGCTCAAATTCCGTTGCCCATTGAATTCATTTATTTAAAATGCCGCGTCATTTTGTCTGTGCATTTTTTTATTCAAGACAGGAATCGAATTAAGTGTCCTCTGTGGTTCCGTTGATGAAAATGAAGTATTTTCTTTTTTTTTTTGTTGTCTATTCTGTCGACGTGTCTATGCGTTACCCTGGCAATCGGTATCTTTGAACATAATATGATCCGTTATCTTGGAAGTAGTCCCGTCCCGTCCCATAGTTTCATTCGCAGATGACACATCCCTCATTTTTAAAATCAAACGCCAATTAGTCAATTTTGAACAAGTTAACGATGCACTCTCTAAAGTTGTGCATTGGTTTAATGTAAATAATCTCCTCTTGAATGAAAAAAAGACTAAACTCATTAAATTTTCAACGCCAAATGTCAGGCAGCTATCTACCAATGTTAAAGTTAATGGAATAGAGTTGGACCCCGTTGAATCGACAGTTTTTCTTGGAATAACCATTGACGGTAAATTACAATGGCCCACACATAGAAAAATTGTCAGGTAGGCTTAGTTCGGCCGCCTATGCCGTTAAAAAAATTAGACAGATAACTGACGTAGATACAGCCAGAATTGTTTATTTTAGTTATTTTCATAGTCTTCTGTCTTACGGGATTCTTCTCTGGGGAGCCTGTGCGGACATTAATGCTATCTTTGTTTCACAGAAAAGGGCTGTTCGAGCCATTTACAACCTAGGTCCAAGAGATTCCCTTCGAGAAAAATTCAAAGAAATAGATATTCTGACTGTAGCCTCACAATATATATTTGAAAACCTATTGTATGTACACAAAAACATATCAAAGTTTAAGAAAATGTCCGATATTCATAGTTTAAATACCAGGAATAAACACAATCTTGCTGTACATCGCACTCGTCTCCACAGAGTAGGCAACTCGTTCATGGGTCAATGTATACGCTTTTATAACAAACTTCCCATTGACATTCGAAACTTACCCATTAAACGATTTAAAAGCTGTATTAAAACTAAACTTTGTAAAAAAGGGTACTATAAAATCACAGATTATTTTGAAGACAAAAATGCATGGGATTGAGCTGCTCGCTCTGCTAAGCATTGTGACATTTTGAATATTATGGAAAGCCATAAAAATATACCTACCAGTTTTATATACAAATTGACATTATTGAATATTATATACAAAATGACATGATGATTACTTATAAGTATTGTTTTATTGTGAATGTGAGGACTATGTAGATATTTATTTTTCGTTCTGTTAGTTTTAGCGAAGGTCTGGCAATTTGAGAACTTTATGCGACCTACCCAAACGTCCTTTCTTTGGTATTGTTCGTCGAGTCGTTGAGCTCCTTTAGTTCTGAGTTGAGCTCCACTATTACTGACAAATGCTTGCACTGACTGGACAGGTCCACTCAAATCTGTGTGGTTCTTTCCTCAAAAGACCATTTCAGACTCTTATCTACATGGTCCTCATATGGCTTGACCAAGATTATGTCTGGACTTTAAAGGAGACGGTGACCTCTGAGTTTGTTTCGGCCTTTCTTCTCAGAGTAGTCAGATAGGAAACGCCGACCTCATCTAGCTTATTTTTACAACATTTTAATATGACGTGTAAAAGTGATTCCAATATCCTATTTACAGAATAAACAATTTCATTTCATTTCATTTCATTTCAGTTGACATTTTCAAAAAAAAGGAAAAAAAAGTCGTCTTTCAAATTCAATGCAGATGAAAATCTTCGTATCTTATTTCCATATTTTATTCAAAAGGCAAAACAGTCCATTACAATCACATGAAATATTACCGTCATTATACACACACACAGTCGAAACTTTACGATGCTGCAGACACTTACAACATCAAACAGTACAACCTGGAATTCTTAAGCTATTCAAATATTCAAAAAGCAAATGGTGCCTATAAAATGTTTGAACAATGGCAGAATACTTCGTACGGAACTCAAGGACCTCTTAAAAATTGCATTAAACATTTACGAATGGATCCCCAAGCGTTCGTGACGTCAAAATAATCTGTGTTCTAAAAATGAAAAGCCCGCCCAAACACGTAGGTGAAATTCAAGATGTCGGGGCATGATCAAATAGTGTTGTTTTGGAGTTTTGTTAATAATTGCATGTTTTGATTTTGTTTCTTTATGATTCATCTGCCTAGCCTTTTCTCAACTATGTTGGGGTCGGCTTCCAGTCTAACCGGATGCAGCTGAATACCAGTATTTTACATGGAGCGACTGCCTATCTGACCTCCACAACCCAGTAACTGGGTAATACGATACCCCTTGGTAATACTGGTTGTCAGACTTTCGACCTTCTGACGACCCGTAACGACTGTCAAAGATCCACAAATGACAGCCGGGGCCAACGGCTTAACGTGCTTTCCGAGGCACGGAGGAGTCTCGGTAGGTAAAGATGGTCACCCATCCACGGACCAACCCCGGCAAGCGTAGCTTAACCTGATGGATGAACCCGTGCGGCTGTTATTACTTAGCCACGAGCTCCTCCGTTTTTTTATGATTACGGTAGGCAGTGATATTATATTTAACAGATATGTTATAAGCGCGCAATCGTGAAGACTCGAAAACATTCCAATTGTAACGTTTTTACTTGTAGTGAAATGTAAAATGAATGAAACGTGGGTATGTGTGCCGCTGCTGCGCGGAACATTTTTTTCGGTTGTTTTGTGATTGTATAATATATCTGTTAATATGATATAATTGAAGGTAGGTAATTAAACTCTTGCTCTTCTATTTCAGAAAAATCTAGCATTTAATACCGGTTTGCTAGGCTAGGCAGAGAGCAGAAAATGTAGTTATCATAAAATCACAACACACTTTGTTGTTAAACATTGTTTAAAACAATATTTCCCACTTATCGGCAATAATGGCGCAACATTAAAATGCGCGCATATAATTGAATTTAGTTTGCATAATGCCCGCGTTACTCGATGCTCATATTAATATGCAAAATTCTAACACCGGGGCCGGCGGAGTTCGCGAACATTAGTTACCATGGTATGAACTAATACCGATCGTGTGTTATGTTTTAGTTTTTCGATAGGTACTCACTGCGAGTACTTATTTGCTTCAGGATTTTGTTTTCCAAACATTCGTTAGCGATAGTTTCTTACGCAGCGAACATTCATTCGCCAAACAGACATTCGTTTGCAAACACAGCTATTAACATTTGTTTTTCGTGTTTAGATTGACGTACTCTAGTATAGTCGTTTCACAGTTACCTCTGACTACAAAACTAGCAGCAACAAATCAGCAACCTTATTGCAATGAGGATAAAGATCGCAGTGATTTTGACTGTGATGCAAATTAAGAGGTAAAATAACTGTGTAAAGGAACTGTTCGTTTTGTGAATGAATGTTTGTTGCGCAACAGAAGCTCGCGTATGGAATGTTTGCAAAACAAAATCGCGAAGCGAATTCTCGCGGTAAGCCATTCAATTTACCTACAATTTGTATACTCTACTCGATCTATAATCAAAGTTCATTCATGACGTCATAGTGTAATCCGGATAAAAAACTTTTCCCAAAAAAAAAAATCACTACTTACTCACATTTTAATTCCGGAAGTCGCTGGATTTTGGTATTGTTTTGTAATTGCCGAAACTCAAATTATTTTTTACTTTTTACCCAGTCCTGTAATCACTGAGGAATCGGTTTTTATACTTGAAAAAAAAAAAACCGTCGATTGACAATCTCCCCTTTTTTTGAAGTCGGCTAATAACTATCCAACATAACCGTAGAAAATCTCATTTCAACAATTTTCTACTGAGTCAAAACTCCGCGTCTTAGACGCAAGTTAAGGGTCGTTCCCTAAGAAAGAGACACCTCTACTGTAAGCAGCGGTAAGCCGGAGACTTATGAGAGGTGCACCCCGGGGAAATAAGACGTGGCACACCTCTATTTGTCTCTTTGACCTCCAGGCGAAGCAGGATGCAAATGTAAATGCTCCTTAAAAACACGATGATTGAGTGTTGTTTTCTAACATTTTCGTATGGACGATGTTATGTTTACTATGTAGAAGTGAATTGGTGCTTTTTGGTTTTTATGAGGTCGCGGCTAAGGAGCTCGTGGCTAAGTAATAACAGCCGCACGGGTCGATCCATCAGGTTAAGCTACGCTTGCCGGGGTTTGTCTATGGATGGCTGACCATGTTTATACCATACCGAGACTCGTCCGTGCCTCGGAAAGCACGCTAAGCCGTTGGTCTCGGCTGTCATTTGTGGATCTTTGGCAGTCGTTACGGGTCGTCAGAAGCCCGAAAGTCTGACAACCAGTCTTGCCAAGGGGTATCGTATTACCCAGCTACTGGGTTGTTGAGGTCAGATAGGCAGTCGTTACATGTAAAATACTGGTATTCAGCTGAATCCGGTTAGACTGGAAGCCGACCCCAACATAGTTGGGAAATGGTAAGGCAGATTGATTGGTTTTTATGGGGTTGGTTGAAAATGACGCGAAAATTTAATCAATCAAGAAAACAATAATTAATTATTATACTTAAATAAGTTATCTCTAACTGAAATTACAAGTAACAGACCGTTAAATTTTCCAAAACGGGAAAGTCGATGGCATTTGGAGCGAATCCATCATATCATACAAACCACAAAAAGACATTCTGACCGAAAACTAACTTCCCTTCAATAGTGCACCTTACTAGCTAGATGATAAGGTTCTAGTAGTGATTTATGGAGTGCAGTAATGTTGGTGAAATGAAGCCATCTGTCACAGACTGATGGCTATTGAATCTATCGCTGGTTTTGATTTATAACCAAGATCGTAGTGATCAATTGTAATCAAATCTTTGAAAAACTTTGAGGGATTGTAATGACTCGTCATTAGTACTTTGTTGTGTCTCAAGGGATTATGAACTGAAGACTTGTGGATTCAGTACTTGACTTTTAAATGCCGCTTAGGGTCATATGCGTCGGGGATGTCCGCGGATGCGCATGTAGATTGTTTGTATGCAACCATGCGCAAAAGGTGCGCTTCTATGGTGCGCAGCAGGCGTAGCATGAGCACCGTTTTATCGACGGAATAGTAGACAAAAATGACGTTTCCTGTAGACAGTACGCGACGGCAGCAAAGTAGAAAGAGTCAACTGCACTTTTTTGCGAAATTCACTCTTTTACATAATTCGACTCAGAATTATTTGTTTTGTCATAGGATTTATCGGTTGTCAGTGTGATTTTGACAGTAAGGATAGAAAAATTTCTTCCAAAATAGTCTACCTACAGAAAGACCTGGTCAAAGATCGTTAGAAATGAAAGACAAAATGACACCGCAAAACTTTCTACGGTGGATGTCAAAAATGAAGAAACGAACTGTCATTTTGTATAGAAAAAGCTATGTCTATTCTTCGTAGAGATAGAAAGCGCCATGCTACGCCTGTAGGGTGTGGAGCAGCTCCAACAGTATCCTAAGCATGGTTTGGAGTCGCCTAGACTGTGTTTTCGTGGGTCACTTTTGTGCCATCTCACATGGGTTGCCACAACGGTGATCCTATTTGTTTGTTTTTGTTTTGTGAGTTATGAGTTCTTACTAACATAGTTGTAAGTCTTACTAACCATTTTTGAGTCATGATACTTGAATAAAGATAATTCTATTCTATAAATGACAATGGCGATTTGCGAGCGTATTTCCAGGGAGGCGATTGTTTATCCACTGTCTGTCAGCGGACAGACGGACGAAAAGTGGAGGCATGGTAATAAGTACCCGTTTCATAAAACAATAAGTGACTATTATAAAACAATCTGCCTAGCCTTTTCCCAACTATATTGGGGACGGCTTCCAGTTTTCCGGATGCAGCTGAATACCAGTATTTTACATGGAGCGACTACCTATCTGACATCCATAAACTGTAACTGGGTAATACGATACCCCTTGGTAAGACTGGTTGTCAGACTTTCAGGCTTCTGACGACCCTTCAAAGATCCACGAATGACAGCCGGGACCAACGGCTTAACGTGCTTAACTATTATAAAACGCCGGACCTAATATAAGAAATCAAAATAAATAAAAAAGACATCAACTAATTGATAAACAGACCCGTCAAAAAAATACCCATAATAACAATTAAAAGTTAAAATACTTTTAATTAATAGAATCCTCTGGCTTTCAAAGTTTGAGCTAGAGAACTAAAAATCTGAGAGTCACTAATTACCGCCACCTTGCAAATTGAACTTGTCATCTGCAGATTTTTCTTGGGGCCTTAACAAGTTAATTGAGTTTGTATAAGCCGGCCGCTCGTGAATTAATTAATTATTAATTTTATATTTATACTTTTATTTCAGTTTGTGGCTTGGAATGGTAAGATAGTAATTATAACTGGTGGCGGATGAATGTGGGGAGAGACAAAAATATCTTGATTTCTTTGGAATCCATACTAATCCATACTTCAACTAATAATATAAATGCGAAAGTAATTTTGTTTGTTTGGCTGGTTTTTTTACGGCTGGTCGGATTTGGATGAAATTTGGCACAGGGGTAGACCATGACCTGGAATAGGACATAGGATCCTTTCATCCCGATATGCCCACGGGATCGAGACTTACGCGGGTGAAACCGTGGGGCACAGCTAGTATATTATAAATTCGAAAGTAACTCTGTCTGTCTGCCTACATAATAAAATAATTTAATTTTTGAATTGTTTTTGATTTATGTATTCTGTTTCTCTTCTACTCTTACACACGTTGTCTACATCTCTTTTATCTACTTTCCTATCGCAGGTATGCTGGAAGAGATTTCTTTAGAAATAACCATTGCCTTTGTACGAATTTTTCTGTTTCGTTCTTCTTTTCTGTATTTATATGTGTGTGCATAAATGGTTAAATAAATAAATAATCAGCCTATAATGTTCCCACTGCTGGGACACAGGCCTCCTCTCTGTGAAAGGGAGTGGGCCGTAATCCACCACGCGGGCCCAGTGCGGGTTGGTAGATGTCACATGTCTTCGAATTTTTGGTTCTAGGACATGCCGGTTTCCTCACGATGTTTTCCTTCACCGTTTTGAGAGCAGTGGCGATGAAAATAATTTACACAAAGTAAAGCGCCTCTTAGGGTTCGAACCTACGACCTACAACTCGTAAGTCGTAGCCGTTACTGGGCCACCACTGCTCTATCTGTATGTAACCTTTTCACGCCTAAACCACTGAACGGATTTCGACGTTTGGCAAGGAGATAGATGGCATCCTGGGGAAGGACTTAGGCTACTTTTTGTTTAAAAAATAATCCTCTATGGGGTGATATAGAGGATGAAAGTTTGTATAGGAAACCTAGCATTTCTTAAGTATCCCGGTAGTTGGTACACTCCCGTGGATATCCCACATCCACGTGGGCGAATTCGCGGTCGAAAGCTAGTTTCAATCCTACTAATATTATAAATGAGAAAGTTTGTGTGTTTGTGTGTTTGGATGTTTGTTACTCAATCAGGCAAAAACGGCTGAATGGATTTGGATGAAATTTGGCAAACAGATAGCTTATAACCTGGATTAACACATAGGATTCTTTTTATCCCGATATTCCCACGGGATCGAGACTTACGCCGGTGAAACCGCGGGGCGCAGCTAGTATAAAAATATATTTTGAATCAACAGTTTTATTTGAGGCATCACTGGGTTAGTAGCTTCATGGATAAAGCAAATCAATAATCTGAAAGATCCTAATCTTATGCCCTTTTTCACTAACAATAGGAGTACAAGAAAAAATCAAGTAATAAAAACTAAAACCCAACTACGACTTAAAAGGTATAAACAAGACACCACAGACAGACAAATTAAAAATCCGGAGTCACACGTGTTAGGGCATAAATCGAACAGATTACGTGTGACTCCGGATTTTTAATTTGTATGTCTGTGGTGTCTTGTTTATACCTTTTAAGTCGTACCTAGTTGGGTTTTAGTTTTTACTACTTGATTTTTTTTTAAATTCTTTTGGGGTTATAATATATATATATATTTGAAATGTGCTCATTAAGCCCTTTCATTTGATACCCGGCATGGTACGATTAAACCATTTTTTTTTAAGTCCCTCACTTTATGTCCTCTAGAGGGCGCCATTTTTAATTTAATGTAAGATCACATAGCCTATAACCACAATCACGACGCTTCTAAAGATACCTCATTTGTCAAATTGTGATAAGTGGTTTGGAAGATAGAAGGGAACAGATGAACATACATACATACATACATAAATACACACATACATACATACATACCGGTCAAAATCATAACCCTCCTTTTTTCTTCGCCGTAGTCGGGTATTAATGAAACGTGCGGTACTATTTAGGCATTAAATTTAGGTGTGGCTTATTAGTGAAACCGAACATTAAATTTCTTAGGTAAGCAAGTCTACAGACACAAGATCTACGGGTACTGAAAGAAAAAATACCAGGCAGATGAAATGAAAAAAAAAAGAAATATCTATATTCAAAGTCAAATCATTTATTTCATTTAGGCACATAAGAGGCACTTTTAAACCCTTCCAGACGTTCTTGTCACATTTTCCATTAGGAATGGAATAAACGAAAGCATAAAGCGTCACTAATGCACTTAAACCCTCTATTTATCCTACAAAAAAAGAAAATCCGAGTACGTTAAGGACAGGGATAAGTCAATTCTACGCTGAATCATATTTTTTCCCATTCTCAAATTGATACCCTCTCGTCTACTAACAATAAAAACTAAACTGCGGATAGATCGATCGCAATTTTCCAATGAATTGAACAGGGAGATAAGCGGACTATAGCGATGACGAGAAAAAATGCAATAATGCTGAATACAGGTTATTACTAAACAGTATTGATATAATAAAGATATTAGTATTTCAGAAAATGATAACGCAATAATCTATCAGAAAGCGTTTTTTATTGTAGACTAAAGAGTATTTGGGATGAAACCGGTTTTTGGGAGTCATCATTACGAAAAATTCTGTATGAAGGGAAAAGCCAATGACCAAAATGTAAAGCCGTGTACTGACCGGTAGTACGGGGTGTACACCATAGAAAAGGGTGGATCCTCCGACCAGACGTATGTTGTGTCTGGCGGGCAACTGCCCAACGATTGATATTGGATTCTTGTTTAAATGTCCATCGCGCGGTGAACTCTAATTGCGCGGTGTAGGATTTATGTGACGTCAGGATGTTTGTGTGATGTCAGATCTTTGATGCGTAGTTCGCACGTGGCGATGTAGATACAGCTCTTCTTTGTTAATAGACTTTCTAATAACTTCAGATTCCCTGGTCAAAACATCCACCAATCAACCAAAGATGTTGAAAAAGTTGAGTTGCAATGCTCAATACCATCTAGAACCTTAAATCCAACATAAAAATATAAATAACTAGCAGCTCTTCAAAGCTATACAATTTCATTGACAGCAAACTGGGAGTCGTCCGATACAATTTGTCCGTTCATTCCTTCCGGCCAACGTTGAACTTCGAACAATCGAAGATCCCCGAAGGCACCCGAAAGCGAGGATTTACTCCTATTCTTTTTACTAGTTTGCTGAAAGAACGGATTTTGAATTTTTGAGCGTTGTTATTAATGCACGTGCCTTCTTTGTTTGAGAAGAGGCCTTTGCCCTGCAGTTCATAATAGGCTGGTATTATTATTTATAGTGCTTTTTTACTGAATTTTAAGCCTATTGCCGTAGCATTAGCATTCCATAAGATGAAGCTTTCGGTACTATGATTTAGTTTATAGACTTAATCCTTACCTACTTCAAATTATTTAATGGCAAGGCTAGTAGATACCATCCGGTAGGCTTGCAGAAAAAATATCGATATATCGATATTTTTAGGCAATATTTATTTTTTCGATATATCGATGTAACGATATAAAATATCAAGTATCGAAAATGTATCAAAAACAATATATTTCCAATAGCAACATCATTGTTGCCACTGACTTAAACCGCTGGAATTCAGAGCCGTAAAAAGTATACTTTTTCCTAGTTTGGTATGAATGTAAATGGTATGAATAATGAATATAAAACTTGAACTACATAGAGTAAACATTTTTTTTTAAAGTCCTTCGATATCATTCAGCAGTCACGTGACATCTCTAAAGCTAATGTCAACTCCATACAATTTGATCTTTCCGTTGGCGTTAACGCTTACAGAAAAGGGATTTTGTCTATAGCCTCTGTTTTTTAAATATTATCGTTACGATATATATCGATACTTTTTGACATTTCTTGCTTCCTTACCATCCGGTGACAAGGATCATCATCATCGTTTCACTTCAAAAACTTAGCCAGCCATCGATATTGGTACTTGATAGCGAGGCACAATACCCAGAGTGCGAGATTACTTCGTCAGTGACGTCATGTCTAGAGACATTATTAACATACCGGTTTAGGAATAAGGGCCAGTAAAGATGATGAATAATTCAATAACCCTAAATATTAATTCTCCGAACACAAAAACCATTCCAACCACCTACCAGAAACTCAAACGCGAAACTACTCGCCCAACTGTAACCGCACACCCATTTACACAATTGCATAGTTTTTTTACATACGGCATGCCTTTTTTCTTTTTTTTTTGGAGGGTGAGAAATCATCCAATGACTTCTCCCGCTCTGGGCGGAGCGGAAGGGCGTGTCAGACTTTTACTGACTAATACCCACCCATGTTCCTTCAGTTGCCTGTTGCTAAGGTCCCGGTATCCCTTTCGAACTAACCCGCAACACTGGCAGGCATCGGTCCTAGCGGACCCCGCCAATTGTGCTGACATCCCGACGCCCAGGGCGTCTCCAACGGATAACCCTAAATAACCCTAAATATTAATTCTCCTAACACAAAAACCATCTCAACCACCCACCAGAAACTCAATCGCGAAACTACTCGCCCAACTGTAACCGCACACCCATTTACACAATTGCATAGTTTTTTACATACGGCATGCCTGCATCGGGTATTCCGAGCTGTTGCACTGAAAGCCCCACACTTAAGATTATTGCTACCGTAAATAAAATATGGCGGAGTACAGTAAAGACTTACTGTTGTGCGATGAATATGTATGTTCTAGCTTGTTATCTTTGAGAGCAAGGCAGAGTAGTCGAGCAGTTTATGAGCTGTATGCAAATTGTACTGACCGCTGTCGTTCTTGTTGTTGTTGGAAGTACTAGAAATATTTACTTTTATGGCATTTTTATGTGTTGCCATAAAAGTAAATATTTCTAATAAAAAAGTATAAAAAAGTAAATAATTATACATGCGAAAGTGAGTTAGTTTATTTTTTACGCTTTCACGCTAAAACGGCTTAACAGATTTGGATGAAATTTGGCACATGGGTAGACCATGACCTGGAATAGGACATACAATACTTTTTATCCCGATATTCCCACGAGATCGAGACCTACACAGGTGAAACCGCGGGGTACGTAATAGTCGGATAAAAGTTTGTATGGATTTTCGTAAAGTTTGCCGAGGGGAAGCCAAAATACACACGACTTGTCGACTAATAAAAGTCACGAAACGTAAGAACCATACGTTTCTTACATACGAACCGGGCATTAGAGGTTAAAACAATGAAAATAACCCTTCACACCAAACACCTCAATGAATAATACTGCCTGACCTGCGGACATCCTAACACAGAATCCCGGGAATCAATCCCGGAGATTTATAGCTCTATCCGCGTCCCATTCTACCCGGACAGTTTTTGTCACTAGAGTAGAGCGTTCCCGGGATCCTGTTGAGTTATAAGGGTCCTAGATAGACGGAAAATTGGATATTAGCCCGTGATTTACATGTGTTAGATATTTTTTTTATTCGTAGGTGTAAATTTATTTCGATAAGGACCTATATATTTCTTTTATAGGACTTGGCTTAGGTAATAGATTCTTCGGATAGAAACTGTTGGAATTTAATACAGATTTATCGAGACTTTTTCCGGGTAATAATTTCTTTTTTTTTAAATAAAATATTTATCTCAGACGCGAATGTGACGCTTATCGACTCAAGAATACATTTTTTATTTAACTTTTAAATTCGGAAAATACTCTAATTTGAACACCGTATTTATTTTCCAAGATTGGACCTTCTCTAAATCACAAACAGTTTTATAGACTGTTTGTGACTTTGTGACACCCGCATTGACGTCGGAAAATGTACCACGGGAACGTACTACCGGGATAAAAAGTATCTTATGTACTGACCTAGATCATAATCTATCCGTGAACCAAATGTCACCAAATTCGTTCAGCTGTGTTGAAGCATTAGCCAGATAGGGAGTTTGTTGCGCCACTTCTTCTTCCCAGCTAAAGCACTAGGAAGTGGTGAAGGGTGGGCGTCTTGCGGGACTGTCTTA
Organism: Lithophane semibrunnea; assembly: GCA_947363905.1. Lineage (NCBI taxonomy): Eukaryota > Metazoa > Arthropoda > Insecta > Lepidoptera > Noctuidae > Lithophane > Lithophane semibrunnea. The sequence goes on along the minus strand of OX376204.1, from coordinate 14,122,537 downwards.
TGTAATTTTGACGTTCGAAAGGTGCTGATTCTCAGCCTACACTCGCGACAATCTAAGTCCGATTAGACGATTTGTTCTCGTACATGTAATAAAACGTTAGGCCTTGAGAATCAGTTTTAAGCAATGTAGATAAGCCGTCGATTACAAACTTTCTAAGTATGATCAATCGATATGTCTCGAGAATCAGTTTATAAGAAACCAAATTTTTGTTTCCATCGCTACACAAAGTATTTTTATCCTACACCCATGCTATAAATCCTCTATAAAAGTTCCTGAAACAGTTAGCTTATTGCCAACATTAAAACGACCAGTGTCATAGTAACCATTATAGCTGTCAAATCGGACTTCTTAGATTGTCGCGAGTTTAGTTTGAGTAGATGACTTTTGATTTTGATTTGAGATAAAAACTTATATGGCCATCACCAAGCAGGATAACCTCGAGTGACTACCTAAACAATCTTCAAGACTCAACTATTACCAAAATTAAATGAGAAATAACCTCTATCTGTTACCGAATAAACAATCATACATTAAATTTTTCAAAGCCACCTTCTAGCTATTTGGCAGACAAACAAACTAATATGAACAAAGTTGCTCGTCTCGTTGTACAAATAAGCTGGTACACACGGCTACACATCAAGCTTTACATTTCCAGTATAAGCTGACCTCGCATTGTACGGAAATCCTATACAATCCGAGATCAGCATAAACTGGAAATGTATTGCTTGATGTGTAGCCGTGTGTACATACTACCGTCCCCTGAGACCGCATCGGTTTGCACTGAGGTTCGCCAGACGTGGAGTTACACGTCAGTGTGTTCAGGGGTTTATGATATGTGTTGGGCTGAAGTTAAGGTTATTTAATTAGGCTGGGTCTGTACTGAGCCTTTTTTTTTCGGCGATGTTTTATTATACTCTAGGTTATCTTATAGCCCTGCCAGGGTTGCGGGAAATTTCGAAAGGGATACCAGGACCTTGGCAACAGGCAACTGAAGGAACACGGGTGGGTTTTAGTTAGTAAAAGTCTGACACGCCCTTCCGCTCCGCCCAGAGCGGGAGAAGTAGCGAGTGAGATGGACTTCTTCTGCTCGTAGCTAAACTAACAGCGGTCGATGAGCCCCAAAAAAACATCTTTTATTTTTTATTTTTTATATTTCGTGATTACATGATAATTATTATTGTCCAAACCCTTATTTTTTATTTTTTATATTTCGTGATTACATGATAATTATTATTGTCCAAACCCAACACGTTTGTACAGTTTCGTTAGCTGAGAAACTGTATAATATGCAGGGTGTAAAAAGACACATCAAATAATTTTGCATTGCACAAAAATAATTGCGAGAAACTTTTATTTTTGGTGAGAACAATCGCTGTTTACGATACTACGCAACGTAACGCACGCAAAATATTGTGTTTATGGGTTATGCAACAGTTTAAGGTTTATGGAGTTATTTAAAATTAAGTTATAACATTTAAATATTGATTTCTTTAAAAAACGTATGAAAAACTTGGAACTTTGACCTTCAATATCTCAACAAAAAAATATTTATTTATTTATTTATTTATTTATTTATTTATTTATTTATTTATTTATTTATTTATTTATTTATTTATTTATTTATTTATTTATTTATTTATTTATTTATTTATTTATTTATTTATTTATTTATTTATTTATTTATTTATTTATTTATTTAAACTTTTCGCACTAAAAAAGGTACAAAGGCGGACTTAATGCCTGAGGCATTCTCTACCAGTCAACCAAGGGTGGTGAAGAGATTAGATGGCAGGTGCTCTAATTGAGAGGAACAAAGAGAAAAAAAAAAAAATATATATCATATTGCATTATAGATAAAGCAGTACAGTACATAAATAAGCTATAAACTTATGATACATATACTTACACATATATTTACTATAATAAATACTATAATATATATATATATATATATAACATACAAATTCAAGGGTGAGAGGTGATGACATGACTCTACTCTATTTATTTTGAGAAAAAACTCCGCAGTTTCCGCTTAAATGCATAACGACTGGTGGCCGTCCTGATATCAAGAGGAAGCGCATTCCAAAGAAGAATGGACTGAATATGAAAAGAAGAATGAACAAAGTCAGAAGTATGAGAAGGACAGAATATCACAATGTCGGGAATAACAAGTGAGTTTCGACTTCGTTAAGTGTACTTTTACACCCGTTAAATAACACAGCAAGATTACCGTGATACTTGCTTCAATTAATTTTCCCTGGATTGTACATTTTACAGTTCGAAATAGCAACCTGAAGAAAGAGCGTTCTGACACTCGGACAAGGTAATTACGAGTTGTCTAGCTGAATGTCAAAATACCAAAATACAGGATGTAAGGGTAAACACTCTTGTCATTCAAACCATGGGTAGTTGACTTAAATATAAAAATAAATGACGTTATTTTCATTAACATATTTCAAAAAGTTTCTATCTGATACCGTGCTTGCTAGCGAAACAGCTGACTGCCTAAGGGAGGGATCGCGCTCGCTGCCGGTCAGGTCACATCCCATAACCCCCGCCCGTGTTGAGACGCAAGTTCGTTGCCCTAGCGCATAGGGCAATGAACTTGCGTCTCTTGTGGTAAAATTCAGATCTAAAAAAATTAAAAAAAAAGTTGTAATTTTCCATTGATTTTACGTTCTATAAATGAAACCAAACCACTGGTTGCAAGGATAACGGTGTTTACCCTAACACCCTGTATTTTAAAAATAAATGTGTATTCAAATACACTTGCTTACCTACGTCTACAATAACAAATGAAATGAACTCTCGGAAAGCAAACATGTTGAATAAGTAACAAGGCATGAACAAAGTTTGACACGTGCAAGATACAACTGATAGTGTTGCAGTTACTGTTCTGCTCGCTCCCTTGTGGATACTGCGTGAATCTAGACTACACAGTAGCAGAAAAGTATCCTTTTGATTCATGTTTATAATATTGTTGATATAATTTCATTGTTTGAGGTGCTCGTGGCTAAGTAATAACAGCCGCACGGGTCGATCCTACGCTTGCCGGGGTTGGTCCGTGAATGGGTGACCATCTTTACATGCCGATTCTCCTCCGTGCCTCGAAAGCACGTTAAGCCGTTGGTCCCGGCTGTTATTTGTGGATCTCTGACAGTCGTTACGGGTCGTCAGAAGCCCGAAAGTCCAACCAGTCTTACTAAGGGGTATCGTATTACCCAGTTACTGGGTTGTAGAGGTCAGATAGACCTGACCTCCACAACCGAGTAACTTCATTTAGAATACTGGTATTCAGTTGCATCCGGTTAGACTTTTAGCCGACCCCAACATAGTTGGGACAAGGGGTTGATTAAATTTAAGAGTCTGAAGGTTGTACCTGTAAAAGGACGGGCAAAGGGAAACATACAATCCAATGCAATCATGATTGGTAAAATAATTGATAGAAAGAATATTATGTTCACATAACGCCAGGTACACACGTATGCCATAAAATATTCCGAAATCATCAAACTGAACGTTCGGCTGTAAACCGTTCAAAAGTTCCGAACATCAAACGGCTGGAACATTTAACTGGATTATAAAACTGAACTATTTTACGGTTCCCGTTTAACTTGGCGCACTTACTAGTATTACAAAGTTGTAAATTCTGTCTATTGAATCCTTGGAGGTATGGTTTTAAGTATGTATGACTGATACATGAAGAACTGCAGGCGTAGCATGAGCACCGTTTTGTCGACGGAAGAGTAGACAAAAATGACATTTCCTGTAGACAGTAGACAGTACGAGACGGCAGCAAAGTAGGAAGAGTCAACTGCACTTTTTACGAAATTCACTCTTTTACATAATTCGACTCAGAATTCTTTGTTTTGTCATAGGATTTATCGGTTGTCAGTGTGATTTTGACAGTAAGGATAGAAAACTTTCTTCCGAAATAGTCTACTTAAAAAAAGACGTAGACCAAGATTGTTAGAAATGAAAGACAAAATGACAGATTGTAGAAACATTTCTACGGTGGATGTCAAAAATGAAGAAACGAACTGTCACTTTGTATAGAAAAAGCTATGTCTATTCTTCGTAGAGATAGAAAGTGCCATGCTACACCTGCAGGAAGAAGATTGATATTCTTGAGCCAGAGAAAAATATATAGTCCGATCCAAAAGTATCTGATGAACACGTAAACAGATGGATCAGAAAACGTAGGTACATATGGATGCTAATTTGTAATGCCACTTACAAATTGAGTGCTTTGGTTTGATTATTGGAATACTAAGACTAGAGGGCCAATTTTGTACTTAAAAAACGTTAACATTCAAGTCGCAATCTGTCAAACTTGTCAGAAATGTTGGTAAATTGATAGTTTTTTTGACAGATTGCGAATGAGATGCGACTTTGAACGTTATTAAAAATTGCCACCGCTGGAATTCTAAATTTAAATGACCTTATATTGTCATTTGAAAATTGACACTACTTTAATAACCTCAATAAAATTTTCGTCGATGATTTTTCAATTACAAATTAATAATCATCATCATCTGCCTAGCCTTTTCCTAACTATGGGTTCGGCTTCCAATCTAACCGGATGCAGCTGAATACGAGTATTTGACATGAAGTGCCATCTCACCTCCACAATACGATACTCCTTGATAAGACTGATTGCTAGTTAAACCATCCTATATCTTTTTTTTTTTTTTGATCTTGGTAAATCTTCCAATGACTTCTCCCGCTCTGGGTGGAGCGGAAGGGCGTGTCAGACTTTTACTGACTAAAACCCACCCGTGTTCCTTCAGTAGCCTGTTGCCAAGGTCCGCGTGGAACACGACGCGCCATCGCCCGGGCAAACCATCCTATATCTAACATTGTGAAATGACGATAAAACGGCTGAACGGATTTAGATGGCAGAACCTTTAGTTATATAATGTAATAAAAGGGTAGAACATGACCTGGTTTAAGACATAGGAAACTTTTTATCCCGGTTGTACGACGAAGCCGCGGGCAAAATAGTAAATAATGAAAGTATCAATACTCATTGCATTTCTCGCTGTGTACAGTTCGATTCAAAATTATTGGCAGCTCGGAACATGAGGTGATTCGCTGCGCAGTAAAAATTTCATGTATCAGCAGGGGTGAGGAGTACTGCGCAGCAAGTAGCTAACTTCCGAGCCGCCATTAAGTTTGAATCGAACTATACTTAGGTATAACTTAATTCTCTTGCAACTCACACCACATTCCACCGCACACCTTGTGTTGATACGATGCAAACTTAGGGTAGCGATGTCGCTAAATTATTGGTACCGTGTACCGGGGAGTAAGCAAGGGGAGGGACCGGGTGGCGACAAACTTTGTTCGGCGTCTGTCTGTGCGACAAGCAAGGAGAAGTTTCTCTACAGAATTATTGCTGTACATCTTAGTATGATGATAGACAATTATTAATAGGTATTGTTTTTTGAAAGCGAGAGAAAATGTACCTACCCATTATGTATTCTGTTTTATACAGCGTGTAAAAAAAAACCCTGTCGGATCCATGAGGGTGTCAATCATACTGAGAGTCTATTAAAGTGGTTTTCTTTTTAGAAAAAAGAAAAAAAAATCGCCGCATTTTTTTTAAATCAGGTACTTTACCGTGGTATTACATAGGTTGCAGGCGGCGGTCGTCTAGCGGGTATCTACAAGTCATAACATTATTATATGACCTTTACAGATGCAAATTTATAATGAAATTGGAACTAAAAAAGTGAATTTCAAATTGCAACAACTTTTTTTTTTTCTGGTTATGTTATTGCAATACCTATGTGCCCCTTTCAGATAGCATAGGGTTTTTGTTACATGCTGTGTGTTTATGCCTACTATGCTTATATTATACCCACTTTCCCCCATTCAATAAGGGGCCATGTTGTTTTACTTAATTAATGCTATCATTCCCTTGGCTCATTTATCATTCCTGTGCATTGCAAGTTGTGTCATTAATATTCCGACAGTGAGTGCGTAGGTGTATGTAGAAAACAACGAATCGTTCTTATTTAGCTTTGGTAATGAAAATAAGCTTCTTAACTTTAAGTAGGATGCGCTAGGGTGGCCCGCGAAATTCAAATTTTCTTACGTTTTTTGCAATTTGCAGGTCACTATCAGGTTGTATGTTGATCTTAATATTATTAGCGCTCGTAACAAATATGGATTTACAGAATTATAAACATGCATAAACATTAAATCAGCAATACAACTCTCTAAGCTCATGAAAGTGTATTGAATGACTATTTCATGAAATCATGACATTTGGCACTTTCATGCACTTAGAGAGTTGTATTGCTGATTCTAATGTTTATTATTCCGTAAATCCATATTTGTTACGAGAGCTAATAATATTTAGATCAACATACAACTTGATACTGACCTGCAAATTGCAAAAAATGTAAGAAATTTGAATTTCGCGGGCTACCCTAGCACATCAACCTTAAGGGAGTATGACACATGAAAATTAACAACTTTTACTTAGGGAACAACCCTGAAATCTATACAAATAAATAAAATTGAAGTAACTATCTGTTTGTAATGTTAAAATAACAGCTTCTTACTAAATGCATAATATGAAAGTATATAAGGTGTATCTTTTCATACACGAAATATTTTAAGGGGTCATTATACTCATCATTATGAACAACTTTCACTATGGGACCAACCCTGAAATCACGAAAAAAAAATCAGCTATTCCCTACTTTATGTTCACATAGCTCGTCAAAATGTAGGGAACAGCTGATTTTTCTATCGCGATTTCAGGGTTGGTCCCATAGTGAAAGTTGTTCATAATGATGAGTATAATGACCCCTTAAAATATTTCGTGTATGAAAAGATACACCTTATATACAGCACTGTATAAAAAAAAAAAAATTGTTTGTCTCTCCGTTTGTTCCGGCTAAACTCCGAAACGGCTGGACCTCATGAAGCTTGTGGATAAGTAATAACAGCCGTAAGAGTCAATCCAGGTTAAGCTACGCTTGTCGGGGTTGGTCCGTGGATGGGTGGCATCTTTCCATACCGAGACTCCTTCGTGTCTCGGACAGCACGTTAAGCTGTTGGTCCCGGCTGTAATTCGTGGATCTTTGACAGTCTGTCAACCATTCTTACCAAGGAGAATCGTATTAATTACCCAGTTACTGGGTTGGGGAGGTCTGATAGGCAGTCGCTCCATCTAAAATACTGGTATTCAGGTGCATCCGGTTAGACTGGAAGCCGACCTCAAACATAGTTGGGAAAAGGCTAGGCAGATATTATTATTTAAAATTAAAAAATTATTATTAGAAATTATTATTATTATCTAGAAGCCTTGTTTATGAGCTAATCAGATCGTATCCGTGTTGTTTTTATTTATTTGGCAAATCATTTAATGTATAGTCGACCTCTTAATTACGTTGCTACTTTTGACAAAACAATAAAGAATCTTCACCAAGGTTGAACTGTCGCAAAGACAAATACCTTGTCATTTTATGACGCGCAGGTGAGATTCAACAAAGCAAAAGCGGTGAAAACCAATTGCCGATACTTAGTATCAAGCTTTATAGCATTAACCCTCTGAGTGTTCCCAGACCAAATCCATATTATAAATGGATTCGAGAGCCGGATTGTGGGCATTCAATGTGTTGATAAATAAAATGCATTCTCGATTGACAATATAGATAATTATAGCTATTGGGGGAGGGCCAATCCAAGCCACAGGGGCAGTATATTTCTTGGTACAGTGCTCTACTCGGCAGGATTCCTGCTACAGAACATGAAAAAACACGACAAAAAGAATTTCCCGTACCGGGAATCGAACCCGAGCCTCCTGGGTGAAAGCCAGGTATCCTAGCCACTAGACCATACGGGATATGACAATAGGTGTCAAATGATTTAATGTTTTTTAATACACGTGTTATTAGTATACATACTAACGCTGCAAGGTTCGTTTTCCGCGTGACCATAATCGGAACTAATGACGCCATCTTTGTTTGATAATACTATTTTTGTGACAATTCACAAATGTTCACCTACAACGCGCAACGTCAAGTCAAGTCAATATTTATTTTGTTAAATTGTTTTGTGAAATGTCACTTGAAATGTATTTAAAAACTAATTCCGATTTTGGCCTAACCTTGTAGCGCTATACTTAATTCATTTATTACTGTTTTTTTCTGTTTACTTTTTGTTCTTTTTGTGTAAGTATCATGTTTAAACAAATGCAGCAATAATATGTATGTATGTACTAAAATAAATTGACAGATATGTGGACTATTTATCACTAATCAATTGTGAAACTTATACAAAAAAAAAGATATATTTCCCGTACCGGGAATCGAACCCGAGCCTCCTGGGTGAAAGCCAGGTATCCTAGCCACTAGACCATACGGGAGATGTCAAGAAGAGTAAAATTATTAGTTCACATGCAATATTAATTTATAATTGCGTAATAATTATTACTTTGCAATAATTCGAAGAATAATTTCACTTTTATTGTAAAATTTATGACGTCATACATACTAATAATACGCCGGCTATTTGTAAATATAGTGGTTCGTCTTTGTTAGTCATGTATAATTACTAAATAGTAACAGTCGCATGGTTCGATCGAAAGTTAAGCTACGCTTGCCGCGGTTGGTTCGTGAATAGGTGACCACCCAGTACATATTGAGACCCCTCTGTACCTCTAAAAGCACAATAAGCCGTTGGCTGGGTGTCATTCGAAGATGTTTGACAGTCGTTAAGTACCTGCGGGTACATACATACATACAATCAGAAGCCCAAAGTTCTGACAACTTCAAGTCTTACCAAGGGGGTCTTATCGTGTTACCGAGGAACTGGATCGCGTGGAGACCAGAATCAGTCGGACCATTTTAAAACCAACCTTGAAAACCAAAAACCTAACCTTTGACAACCTAAAATTAAAATCACAATTTCATCACAAAGGCTATCGATTTATTACCCCTCAAAAAGAACAAAAGGAACCATTAACCGGTAAAGAAGGGTTGTTTTCTATTGTTAGTACCCCTTCCCTAGAGAACCTAGGAGGTGTCCTGTATTGTAAGGGGTGCCTTACAATAGGGGTTGAAATAAAAGTCGATTTTGTTAGTTAATTGCCGGCTTGATAATCAGTTTCTGGTACATGGGTGGGACTGGGTACCTACCCTAATGTTTATAGGTATCTAATGTACCAATCTAAAGTCGACCTCATAATTTCTTTATCACTTTTGACAACAATTTCCACTAGTGTGCTACAAGGGTCTTTTCGCACCTGAGTGCTATTAACAAGGGGGCGTTGTTGGTAAATATTTGTGAAATTGACCCACAAATTGTGTGGAAAAATATGATGGCGGCGATTGTTCCAATTTTAGCCTTGTCCTTAGAGGGAAAAAATAAATATAAGTACTAGACGTTAATAATTAAATCTTCATCATTACCTGTCTAGCCTTTTCACAACTATGTTGAGGGTCGGCTTCCAGTCTAACCGGATGTCGCTAAATACCAGTATTTTACATGGAGCGACAGCTTATCTGACCTCCTCAACCCAGTTGCTGGGTAACACGATACCCCTTGCTTGTCAGACTTTCAGGCTTTTGACGACCCGTTAAGACTGTCAAAGTTCTACAAATGACAGCCGGGACCAACGGCTGACGGAAAGCACATTAGCTTTTCGAGGTAATGTAATGGATGGTCACCCATCCTCGGACCGACCTCGGCAAGCGTTGCTTCACCTTGAAGACCGACTCGCGCAGCTGTTATTATGAAGCCACGAGCCGCTTGTAATGAAATAAGTAAGTTATTATGCATATTAAATAACAAGTGTACACGGATACACAAAATAATACACCCTTTACGAATCTAGTTCTGTAAATTGACACATTCTCTCTGCTCAATCGCACTCCGACCCCCAAGATACAAGCCTTGCTTAGTTTGGGGGTCAACGGTCAAACCAAAACATTGTGATGTTCAATCTAATTTAATTCATGTGTAAGAGCGACGTCCGTCATCACCTTTTCTTTTGCTAATAAATTATTTTGTATTTGTATTTGTATTAAAAATGGTGAAATCATTTGACATTTCCTAACATCTCCCGTATGGTCTAGTGGCTAGGATACCTGGCTTTCACCCAGGAGGCTCGGGTTCGATTCCCGGTACGGGAAAATATTTTTTTACAAAATTGTTTTGTCTATTTTTTACTTAAATTATTTTCACAATTTATTTAATTATGATTTGATCTAAAATTGTTTTTAGTATTTGCTATTAATATTTTTGTATTAAAAAAATCTATTCAAAAGCATACGCGAAGAAGACATGGGCTATCCTTGTGTACGTAAATAAACCTTTATTCATGCAGTAACATCACCTTTATTCACAGCCCACTGCTGAGCATAAAGGCTCACGCACACAGGCGCGACACCGGTAGAAAAATTTCCGTGAAGTTTTCATAGAAATAGTTCCACCAGTCTCGTCACGCCGCCGTCACGTCACGCCTGTCTACGGGAGCCTTTACGTTGTATTTTCTTGTGCCAATCCTCACGCTTCTGTGCCAGCCCCATGCAGTAACACACAAGAAAAAAAAACTGGCACAAGCTGACTGAAAGTCGTGCCCTTAAGTCGTCGATTGCTCACCCCTGTTCCTAGTAATAATTAATAGTATTACACAGTAAAGCTTTTAACAGGTACTCTCTATAATATTGTATAAAGCAGTGGTTCCCAAACTATGGGTCGTGACCCACCAGTGGGCCGTAATCCATAGTTTCGGAGCGCGAAGATTGGTTGGGCCTTGGAAAATTGATTTTCAACTCATCATCATCTGCCTAGCCTTTTCCCAACTATGTTGGGGTCGGCTTCCAGTCTAACCGGATGCAGCTGAATACCAGTATTTTACATGAAGCGACTGCCTATCTAACCTCCACAACCCAGTAACTCGGTAATAGTATACTATTATACGGTAAGTCTGAGAACCAGTCTTACCAAGGGGTATACCCCTTGGTAAGACTGGTTGTCAGAGTTTCGGGCTTCTGACGACCCGTAACGACTGTCAAAGATCCACAAATGACAGCCGGGACCAACGGCTTAACGTGCTTTCCGAGACACGGAGGAGTCTCGGTATGAAAAGATGGTCACCCATCCACAGACCAACCACGGCAAGCGTAGCTTATTCTGTTGGATCGACCCGTGCGGCTGTTATTACGTAGCCACGAGCTTCTCCAAAATTGATTTCCAACTTTGATTAATAAATAATACCGAAATAAATTGGACGTATCAAACTTTTCGATTGTAACTGAATGTTTTTTTTATTAATTATTTGAACAGTCCTTTATTCAAAATAAACCATGAATAATTAGTATGCCCCTTTTTTCACCATGACAGCCAAGAGGTGAGTCCCAAATCTGGAATTTTTCGTTTGGTGGGTCGCCGCGGTCCCCTCAACTTTGGGAACCACAGGTTTAAGGTAACTAATAATGTTCCATTGGCTTATGATGGTAAACTGATGGTGTTTCCATTAAGGTACTTGTCAATCTAAGAACCTACTTACTAGCGCCTGATCGATATATGTATACCTAATAGTTTTGAGGTAATTAATAACGGGTGTAATTAAGACGCTTAATGAAGCCCAGAGTCACTTGTTCTTCCTATCATTGTGATATTTATTTTTTGTACTGGAACATACCTGGGAACCTTCTGGTTACGGAGATATTGAGGGTCAAAGTTCCAAATTCAGACATTTTTTAAAGAAAACAAGTTTTAAATGATAATTATAACTTAATTTTAAATACCCCTAAGAACCTTGAACTGTTGCATGCACCCGTTGCAATGTTTTGCGTGCGGTTACTTTGCGCACTACCGTGGACAGCGACTCTTCACACCAAAAATAAAAGTCGTTTCACATCACATATTGATATACATCACACTTTTTACACCCTGTATATTTTAAGTTTTTTTTTTTGATTATTTCGTTATAGTAAACCTCGTAATTGCTTTATCACTTTTGACGATAAATCCTAGAAAATTTAAACTTGACTAAGGATGAAAATATCTAAGGGACAAACAAACAAACATTCAGTTTAGTTAATATTCAAGAAACAATTCTAGGTATTAGTCAACATAAATGAACTCCTTGATAAACATACTGACTATACCTTATTATTACCATCAACGTAACGTAGAGTAGCCACTAACCCTCTTTGTCATAACAACCCTATCGCAACTAACAAAGCATGATACAAACCCAATAATTTTAAACCGTTCCAAAATACGGTTTAATAGGGTCTCAATCCCCCCAATCTATTTGGGGTAACGTAATTCCGGTTCAGATATCAAACAACTCCATCCGAAATTGAGCAGCTAATAGTCTTCCCGAAGAGAAATTACATTATTCTTTGGTATATACGTAGAATAGGGGAAAGAGAAGGATCATTCTTGACAGCTTTTGGGTGGTAACAGCATGTATGTACACACGGCTATACATCTAGCTATACATTTCCAGTTTGTGCTGATCCCGCATTTTATAGGATTTCCGTACAATGCGAGGTCAGCTTAAACTGGAAATGTATAGATTGATGTGTAGCTGTGTGTACAACGCCACATGCAAACTACAAATCAGAGACGTCACACCAATCCTGCATCGCGCAAGCAGAGTTTACCGCACGACGAGTGTATTATACAACGCCCCGACATCAATCGTTGGGCAATAAGTTGCCCACCAGACACCCTTCCGAGAAACCGTTACGACTGTCAAATAACTACGAATGACAACCGGAACCAACGGCCTAATGTGTTTTCAGAGGTACGAAATGGATGGTCACCCACTCTTGAACCAACCGCGGCAAGCGTAGCTTAACTTTCAATATATCAGTGTGGCTGTTATTATTTAGGCACGAGCCCCTCACTAACAAGGCAGTGTACAGTTTATAAATAGTGAACCTAATATAATGTCTGTAGAGTTTCGCTAGCTAATTTCTTTTGACCCTGTTTAAGGCGCTGATAACAGGCAAACGGTAAAAGTAGCCTTGATGTAAACAAAAAAAAAATTCTACTTATAGTTTGTGGTTGCAAAAAAATATAATAATAATGTTAATCCTGAACATATTTCTCAGAACAAGTTTGTTACTAAAACACGTTTTGAAATAAAAACTCGATACAAATTAACGGTAGACTAAGCTTTTATCTTGAGTTCTAATCCAAAATATCTGCATAATATATTAATATATTCTGCCAAAATAGCTGTATTAAATATCAATGTAGGTACGTTGGTATTTTAATGAATAACAAGAACGTCTTATTTTAATCCAGAACTTTGTTGTTTTTTATTTTCGATTACTCAAATCATTTTTGAATAAAAAATCTATAAGTAATTGCTTCATAATTTGCAATAACTTACAAGCGTTGTGTGATCGGTGATCGCGCTTCTCTTTCTTTCGTATGCAGTCCGACAGTGACCGCCATTTAGCTGTTGTCAGTATCTTAATAGTTAATTGAACGTGATTCTTCTGCACATATTCTTTCAATCTTCTCTTGAAGCCCGTTTGCCACCTGAACAGCTAACGACCGAAGTAATAAACATGCAAATGTCGGCGCTGTTCATTTCTTACGCGAAAATGTTTCAATATCGACGCCTCGGACTAAAGTGGCGTGTTATGTGGTTGAACTGACTATCTATGTATGGTGAAGATTAAATGGAGTAACGTAAAAAGCTATACCACTATTATATAACTGTCCTCGTATAGGATATAATTATAATATTTTTGTGTGAAGTAAATTCAGGGAAATTAATTGTTTATCAAATTGACAAACTAGGTACGTCAATTTTCCGTGTTATATAATAGCCATTTCTTACAACAGCTGTCAAAGAATGATAGTTGTGATTTGAATATAATAAACATATATTTGAGTTGGTATTGTCAATTATTTAGAGTAAGGCCAATGAAAGTTGAGACTGAAAAAACGCGTGTTTTATTTTCTTTCTCGCCTTTCTTCAGTCTCAACTTTCGTTGGCCAGTCTCTTAACAATGAATTTCCCAGACTTTACCTAGGCAGGTATTTAGCATACAAAAGCAACTTAGTAATAGCCGCAACAAATCCTGCTGCAACTTTACACAGCGACTCAAACCGGTGAAGGAAAACATCGTGACGAATCCAGCATGTCCTAGAACTAAACATTCGAAGACATGTGACATCTACCAACAATCTACAATATAGGCTTATTATATAGATATAAACTAAATGTGATAAAACTCCAAGAAACTACCAACATTACACAAAACAGTATCAGCTATCCGAGTTGCTGCAATTACTTCAGTTGCAGGCATTAATTGGAACTCCAACAAAGCGCCCACAATACACGAAATATACTTACTCAGCAAACTGCTTTACAACTCTCACGAATGCTTCTCGTACTTCAAAACATTTTGTGTAAGAGAGAACTAAGGAGCTCCTGAAATGTCTGCGGTTATTAAAGTACTTGGAACGGCTTTTCTTACAAAGAATCTAAATATTCTGAACTAGTAGGTAACCCACTTTTGGTTTTAAACCTAGATTAAATTATTTTATGCAAGTTTACTATTGATGTATTGTGTCGTATTACCCAGTTACTGGGTTGTGGAGGTCAGATAGGCAGTCGCTCCGTATTAAATACTGGTATTCAGCTGCATCCGGTTGGACTGGAAGCCGACCCCAACATAGTTGGGAAAAGGCTTGGCAGATGATGATATTGTACACAACATGTACACATAAACCTTCTGGAATTAATTTGCTAAATTGCGGTGAAAACTGTATCAGAATCCGTTGAGGAATTTAGAAGAATAACGCGGTCACACAGACCGACATTAAAAGCGATTACCGCGGTTTTTTTTTTTTTTTATACCGTCTGCATTCATTCGTCAAGGGGGTAATTCTACCCTTCATACCCGTCAACGTCGTCTTTTCATAATTGCGTTCATAGTAGGCGGTGTGAACGTGTGAACCGAAATAAGGAAAGTCGCGGAAGAAAGCTAAACGAACTTCGCTTCGTTTAGCTTCCTTCCCAGTAAAAATCAGCCTACTAAAGTCTGTTTTTTAATCTCATAAACTAATTTGACATTTCAAGTGACCGTTGTTTTTTTTTCAAATTGGAGATTGACATTTGCACCTGTCAATATTTTTTTTCTTTTTAATCTAACCGCCTTACTAATAAACGTAGTATAGCGCCTGTATAGTTACACAACGCTTTGTCTTCTTCTTTCAAAAGTCAAATTACTTTTGAAAGAAGAAGACGAAACGTTTATTAGGGCGGTTAGTCTTTAATTTACAGTTATTGAATAATATACATCTAACACTAAAATAATAATAAAATGTACAAGTATATGTATAAAAAACGGGGGGCGGGGAAATAATCACTATAATCGTCCGCATCGCTAGCAGTAGGAAAAGTGCCCAAAAGGTTGGCAAACATTGCCACGTTGTATGGCAATGCTGATTCTTTGGCCGAAAAATAGGCCAGCCCTTTGGTCACGTGAATCAACCAACCGCTTGGCTATGTCTAATGGCATGGCCCTAGGGTTTCAACCCCAAACGGCTCGAACATATAAGACCTAATGAGATTGGAGTATTAGCGTCTGTCAATTTAGTCTACGAGATTAAAAAACAGACTTTAGGCAAACCCTTATTCAAACTTACTACCTAAAAGCCCCAATATATCACATGTCTTCTATCATGCAAATATTTCTTGTACACACTCGGAAACTTGACAAACTCTCTTAAAGTAATGTCTTGTAAATTAACAGAACAATGGTGAAGTTGGCAACTGTTACCTTGTACAGTCGACAAAGGAGATACGTCGGCAGGCAGCGTAATTGCTTTAGCTTTTCAGGGAAATACAACAAAAATTTTGATAAGCAACGTCGTAATTGCTTTTTCACTTTTGACAACAATTCCCAGTGAATTTAAACTTTATTATTGTTGAAACTAATTTTAACTGTCGAACAGACAAATAGACCTTGTCGTCGTGTTATGACGTGCAAGTGAAATTCTACACACGACTGTGCCGTACGGTATAGATTGCTTCTCAGTGAATTTTATCTTAAAAAAATATTTACCTCGTACAAGAAAAAACAATATTGACTGCATGGTTTCATCAGTAAGAACATCATCTGGGACATTGTCCTTTGTATCACATAGATTGAGGAGAATACGACAATAATTTAACGAAACGAATTTAAAAGACATTGACAAGATAGTATACGACTCAGAACCATATTCTCTTTCTGTAGCAAGCAGACATGTCATTTAATCGAACCAATAATTTACTACTTAACTTCTTCCATATTACCACAAAACCGTGTTTATTAGTTGTTTAGCTTAAACTCCTTTTAAACACGACATTCCTATAAGGAGTTTGACGTACAACTGAAATTAGACACGCGTTGAACTACAAGTGTCTAAGTTTCCGTGGTAATACCCCTTCGGTTTAGTGCTATAATGTTATTTTTCTTGCCTGTAAACCAAACTCTTTAGTTGAGTGTACTACGTTCTATATCGGTATTTGTTGTCTATGGAACCAGGGGACTTCCGGACCCGTGACGAAGGAGGTTTTAGTTTAAAGGTCGTTATTTATGGTAGGAGACGTTGATATGTCGGCATTAGTAAGGTTGGAAATGGGACGATAACTTGGAAGTTATTTTACTTGAAATATAAGTTAAGATAAAGTTACGATTTTTATAGAGATGAATAGGAGAAAATATGAGGTGTTTTTTTAACTTATTGTGTATTAAAGAAGCAGCTTTTATGAGCTGAACTGTCACCAATGAGACATAATTGAACTTTTATCGACTTCTAAATCGACTGTTAAAGAGCCAGGTTGTCATCAACGGCTATGGATATTTGCTATAGCAGAGAGCGGATCCCAGGTTAATAAAAAAACATCATCTGTACTTATAATAAAGCGTAGCAAAGTCATAATCATAATTGTACTTTGAATATTTTTGAGAAAAAAATAATTGCTAATACTATGTCAGGGATCGATTCTAATGGCGAAAAGCTAGTTATTTGTATTTTTATCTGTTTGTCTGAATGTATGTTCCAGCATCACGCAAATTCTACCGCATAGATTCTGTTCAAATGCATAGATATTTCCTATAAGTCTTTAGGGGTATGAGGAACAGGGTGTAAAGTTCACTCATCCCCCATAGAAAAGGGAGGATCCTCCGACCAGACGGGTGTTGTGTCTGGCGGGCAACTGCCCAATGATTGATATTGGGTTTTTTGTATATATGTTCACTGCACGGTAAACTCTAATTGCGCGATGCAGGATTTATGTGACGTCAGGTCTTCGATGCGTAGTTCGCATGTGGCGATGTAGATACCGCCACAAGTCTATCACGCTATTCAAGTTTTGAAAGTCGATCGAATATGACTTACATCACAGTATCAAAACTAAGTTAGGTAAAACCGTGTAAAACTAAAACTTTACCGAATATAAAACAGAGCGCAATAAACAGCGTTGTTCTATAAAAGTTGCTGTTTCCTGGATAACACTTACTGACCGAGTGACGCGATTTGTTGCTCCATGGTACTCTTACGTGCTGCCGCTTCTATTGCATAGGACAGGAGAGGGGAAACAGTTGAGTGTTCTGAGTGAAGCGACACAATTATCAATCTGCCTAACCTTTTCCCAACTATGTTGGAGTCGGCTTCCAGTCTGACCGGATGCAGCTGAATACCAGTATTTTACATGGAGTGACTGCCTATCTGACCTCCACAACCCAGTAACTAGAAGAATTGCTAATGACAGCTGGAAATTCAGGAAATGAATTATTGATTTTAGAGGACTTACTAATGTGGCCGTTTTAGCCCCCCTAACCTCCACAACCCAGCAACTGGGTAATACGATACCCCTTGGTAAGATTGGTTGTCAGACTCTCGGGCTTCTGACGACCCGTAACGACTGTCAAAGATCCACAAACGACAGCCGGGGCTTATCGTGCTTTCCGAGGCACGGAAGAGTCTTTGTATGTAAAGATGGTCACCCATCCACGAACCAACCTCGGCAAGCTAGCTTAACCTGTTGGATCGACCCGTGCGGCTGTTATTACTTAGCCTCGTGCTCCTCCAATGAGAGACTAGAACAACATTTACAAAATGAAACACTAAGAAAGCACCCAGACTCCCGTACCAGAACTATTTATTCTTAGCATGCCTGTGGTACTTTGCACCTGTGTCGAGAAACAAACATAATATGTATTCACTTTATACGTTTATCTTGGGTAAGAAAAGCAAGAGATACACCTGGTTTCCGAATTGAAAATTTGAATTTGAGAACTTGCTTTATTATGGTGAAAGCCCGCGAAATTCAATATTTCTTTGCAAATTCCGCGGGCTTTTGAAGGCGTGAACTTTATATTAGTGCTAAAAAAGAGTTTCACTAGTTCTTAACTCCAAATTCTCAATTCAGACACCGGGTGATAGTCGGTTTGTCTAGCATTCCGTCTCGGCATTGTGAATAGAAATCGATCTTCGTGGAAATACTTTAAGGTATGCAGAGGATCTGGGAGCTTTAGTGTTTTCTTTTAAATATATACAGCTGTTTATCTTTATTCAATGTGTTAAAGATCTGTCACTTTTGTGTTACTATTTTTCTACATCATTGTAATACTAATTCAATAAAAAGTGAAAAATAACTTTAATTTCGGAAGTCGGTGTCTTTGCTTTTCAATTTTCGTTTTTTGCCACCGAATTCCGAAATTAAAGTTATTTTTTCACTTTTTTGTTTTTTTTTTGGAAGTCGGTTGTTTAATTTTTGTAAAAAGTTTTAATTTTTAACTTTTTAGTTGTGGTACCCCACACAAATTCGAATACCACTACCTGCTATGTAAATAACAGTGACGGAGTAACTTAAAACGTCGTCTATACTAAGTGGAAAAAATACGTAATATTGAACCTAACTCAAAAACTACGCAAGCAAAATTAATAAAATTAAAATGGGACCACCTCTGAAGCATGACCTACCAAACAAAAGAGAATCATTAAAATCGATTCATAATTGGCGGAGTAATTGCGTAACATACACACAAAAAAAAAAACATACAGACGAATTCAGAACCTCCTCCTTTTTTCAGAAGTCGGTTAAAAAGACATTATCCTACATCTGAAGCTCTTGAGTAAGACACCAATTTGTAACTTAGTCACCAATATGGTCCTAATGTCACACGAATAAAAACTCCAAATTATAAACCACATCAGTAAAAACACAAACTTTAATTCCCTTAACCGCGATATCCAGTTTAAATTCGCTTTTTTATCCAAAGAAATATTTTACGAACTCCATATAGAATAGTTAGAAGTTTCGCTTTGCTCGCTCTGCTCCGCTCCCGAGGGCAACAAGTTTAAGTAACAGTTTACTATAGTAACAACAGTCGTCGAGTTTCGTTCCCTCGTTGTTGGAAATTATTGGCTTATGCTAGTTTTGTGGGGGCCAATATTGGGGCCAATGTGGAAAGGAAATTAGCTGTTGAATTCAGGTTGAATATAGTTTGAAAAATCATCTCACCAAGCCTGTATCTTTGAAGGGGCCGGCAGAGTCGAATAGCACCATTTATCGATTATCATAAGCACTACTGTTGATTTGACCTTGAAATCCTGGTTTCGATCCACAAATCGGATTATTCCGTTTATCCACCCCAAAAAAACTACCCTAAGGTGGATACTCGGAAACGTATGTCCGAGAATCCGCCCTAGGCGTAGTTAGATAGCCAAAACTTATAGGCTTAGGGTGGATTCTCGGAAAATCCAGCTGAGGGTGGGGTTCCCCACCCTAAAGTGGATATTCGGAAACGTATATCCGAGAATTCGCCCTAGGCGTACTTGGATAACCAGAACTTATGGGCTTAGGGTGGATTCTCGGAAAATCCACCTTATCCCGTAGGGTGGGTGGTTCGATGTAGGATTTGCGTGACGTCACCGACAGATGCCGCCATAAGATTTCATGTTGATATCTGCCTACCACATAAGGGAACACTGGCTTGATGTTATATTTTGAACTTTACTACTGTACAATAAAATACAATTCATATTCCTAAAACAGAGCAGTCCACTTTACAACCGCGTTGAGTTTTACAACCAAGTTTAATTTAAGTTACCGTCACAATTAACAATGGTCGTAAGTGTAATATTGTTAGTTTTGTTACTGCCACTCTAACTGCTAGTGCTCGTCGTAAACTAACGTTATTGTGCACTGGGGAAGGTGACTTTGTCGGTTTGTGTGTTTGTTTGTTTGTAGTATGGCATGATTTTGTAAGAGTTGTTGATGAGGAGAAATATGGATTGACACACATTCTTGTAGCAATAACATTAAGTAACTATAATAATTATAGTACTGAGGGGGAAAATATTGCTTAAGACTTATTTCTTTGTTCAATTCAATTCAAGGTTAATCTAAATAGATAAGGTTTAAAAAACCCTGTACCTATATAAAATATCTTCCTTGACCTTAATTATCATTTGCCTAGCTTTTTCCTAACTATGAAATGAATACCAGTATTTTCCATGGAGCGACTGCCTATCTGACCTCCACAACCCACTTACTGGGTAACACGATCCCCCTTGGTAAGACTGGTTGTCAGACCTTCGGGCTCTTGACGACCCGTAACAACTGTCAAAGATCTATAAATTACAGCCGAGACCAACGGCATAGCGTGTTTTCCGAGGCACGGAGGGGTCTTGGTATGTAAAGAGGGTCACCCATCCATGGACCAACGTGGCAAACGTAGCTTAACCTGATTGATCGACCCTTGCGGCTGTTATTTCTTAGCCACAAGCCCCTCTTATCCTTCCTTGACCTTCATAATTAGCTAGAAATAGTTGAAACTGCGTGTGAAAAGACTAAGGACGAAAAAGAAATTCACCCTAAAGACTAAAATAATGAGAGCGCCTTAACAAAATGTCACGGCAATATGTGCCTACAGAAAGAGTGCTCAGTGTATTACGTAAGTCGAATCAATCGCTAGTTGCGCCGCGCCGGCTATTCTGCCGTCTCCTATATAGGAAACTAGTCTCACTATTCAGAGATAAATTACGAAATCTTTGGACTTGAGCAAATAATAAATACCATCTAAAAAAAAGTTTTGAAGTGAGAACATCTCTATGCGCGTTGACCTATTTTTGGTAAGGGGTAAACTTATGGATTCGCGTTGTGCTGGGCTATAGAATAAAGATGGCACTAATACCAGTTTTAAGTTTTCACTTTTCAGTCCCCATGACTGCCTATTTTTTTTTTCTTATTTGGTCTTTTTAACAAGTCAGCCAAGGAAGGGTTATTGTTTTGTAATTTGTAGCAATAGTCAGTAGCTAAAAGATCTTTGACCAAAGCAAGATGGCAGCATGCTTACACACTAACCCTGCAAATAAGATAAAAATAAGAACAAAATAAAAAAATAGATTAGGTACAACAAGTCTTAGTACAACAAGCAACAAGCTGAAATGAAGATCAAGCTAGATCTTTACCAGTGGTAAGTAAAATCTTCCTTCTTCTCTTTCGCCAATGCACTCTTCTAATTGATAATTAAAACAAAACAAAATAATAATTGACGTGACATTTAACGTGTACGTGTTATTTTTATTTATTTTTTGTGAGGAGCTCGTGGCTAAGTAATAACAGCCGCACGGATCGATTCGTCAGGTTAAGCTACGCTTGCCGGGGTTGGTCCATGGATGGGTGACCATCTTTACATATCGAGACTCTTCCGTGCCACGGACAGCACGTTAAGCCGTTGGTCCCGGCTGTCATTTGTGGATCTTTGACAGTCGTTACGGGTTGTCAGAAGCCCGAAAGTCTGACAACCAGTCTTACCAAGGGGTATCGTATTACCCAGTTACTGAGTTGTGGAGGTCCGATAGGCAGTCGCTCCATCTAAAATACTGGTATTCAGCTGCATCCGGTTAGACTGGAAGCTGACCCCAACTTAGTTGGGAAAAGGCTAGGCAGATGATGTACGTGACATTTATCACTCTGAAATTGTATTTCTCCTCAATAATCATCTCAATTTTTTTATTTTTACTATCTCCTTTGTTTTACCACCCGCCTATCATTATACAGTAGAGTGTTCAAAAAACGGTGTTACCATATCCCCAACGATTTTCCTTTGTAGGGGTGCCCGGAGCCCCATCTGCCTCTAATCCTCTATTCTTTGACATCCCTGAGAGGGCTGCAGTATTATTGGCGTATTTTCTTCAACCCTTACTTTCTGAAGTGTCGTTAAAGTTGCTTTCAAGTTGCTTGTAATGTTTTTAAGGTGTAGGAGGGTTATTCTGTTCTTGGTGTTGATATTTTAGGGTTATATTATAAGGCTCGTTTATGGGAATAAGTTTAAGTAAATAACTTAATTTTAAATGGAAATCCAATATTTTTAATAGTCTCCACGTCCTAAAGCTTATAATGTGTCAAATAAAAATATTGTCAGTGGTCTTACTTCATTAGGCACAAACAAACATAGTTAATGTAATGTGTATTTTATTCTTGATCTATTTAAAAGCAGCATCGTAATCTGCCTAGTCTTTTCCCAATTATGACTGCGTCAGCTTCCAGTCTAACCGGAAGTAGCTAAATAAGTAAGCTAGAGGGCTAGACAAGTGACAATCGCTTCCAAAGCGTTTCGTATTTCTACAACGATTTTCAACAGGATTGACATACGCTTTTCGATAGCTTATGTCAGTCCTATACATTTTTGCCTTTTCCATCATCGTTATCGCTGATAGAATGTCACTTTGTCTAGGGCCTCAGTATTTTACAAGGAGCGACCGCCTGCGATAGAAAAAAACAGATTAAATTAAAACATTTTTATTGATTACTTACTAGCTGAAGCCCGCGGCCGGGCCCGCGTGGATGTCGGTTATTATACACTAAAACCTTCCTCGAGAGTCACTCTATCCATTGGTGAAAACAGCATGAAAATCGGTGCAGTAGTTTTTGATTTTATTGCGAACAGACAGACAGAGAGACAGACGCGGCGGAGGACTTTGTTTTATAATAAATGCATTGGCCATAATATTAAAATTGAATGGTTAGATATTTTTAGTAGTAATATTGTATTTTTTGCTAAGTAAAAGTGTTTGAATAAACAGAATTATCTTTATCTTTTTTCAGGGCAGTCTTTTTCAAGATCATTTCGAGCCAGCGATTTTTTGATCAATTACTTTTGGCTCCAGTTGACTTGACGACAGCTGGTCAAAGAGGGGACTCCTGTAGGGCGCTCAGTCAACCATGAGAAGGTATACCTATACAACTATAGAGATACCTACTACGTTAGCTCTAATGAGATTAGAACCGGCTAGGTAACCGTGGAGTTTCTTGCCAGCTCTTCTGCTTAAGAGACGACTAATTGGTACCGTGCCTCAGCTTCTGACGTTTCATAAGTGCCCATGTAGGTTTATGTGAAATAAAATATTTTATACGTAATGTAATTATATTCTAATATTCATAGAAAACATATTTTTAATTTTTATATTTAAGTATATTTGTTTCTTCAGGTACAACGTTTGCAACCTTCCCGTTTGCAGTTAGAAACATCAATTAATTCATGGTATATCCTTACTATAAAAAAAAATCCTCGGCCGCATCTGTCTGTCGTCCTGCACGCGTAGCATGAGCACCGTTTTGTCGACGGAAGAGTAGACAAAACTGACGTTTCCTGTAGACAGTAGACAGTACGAGACGGCAGCAAAATAGAAAGAGTCAACTGAACTTTTTACGAAATTTACTCTTTTACATAATTCGACTCAGAATTCTTTGTTTTATCATAGGATTTATCGGTTGTCAGTGTGATTTTGACAGTAAGGATAGAAAACTTTCTTCCGAAATAGTCTACATATCAAAAGACCTAGACAAAGATCGTTAGAAATGAAAGACAAAATGACAGATTGTAGAAACATTTCTACGGTGGATGTCAAAAATGAAGAAACGAACTGTCACTTTGTATAGAAAAAGCTATGTCTATTCTTCGTAGAGATAGAAAGCGTCATGCTACGCCTGCTGTTCGCGATAAACTCAAAAACTACTGCATCGATTTTCATGCTATTTTCACCAATGGATAGAGTGGTTCTCGGGAAGGTTTTAGTATATAATAACCGACATCCACGCGGGCTAAGCCGCGGGCATCAGCTAAGTACTAAATAAACATTTTTTTTTATAAAATTGCGCAGAAATTTTCTAATATTTCGATGGTATTATTTTGTACATTTGCTTTGAATAACCTGAGTCAAGTATGACCCAAAACCCCTCTAAAATGAATCAATATTCTCAACGGCATGCGGCATCGCCACAATTACCACAGAGCCATAACCAAAATACAATAAATCAATTCAAATTAAGACACATTGAGAAAACTTATTCCTTTCCTCTTCATTCCCGAATAAATGAAATATTTCTTACAGTCTCGACTGAACGCGAGTGTACTTTGACGTCACATGAACGGGCTAGTAAAAGTATGTACATACGAGAAGAAAAGGCTTATCGTATTGTGACGTAGGTAAGTGTTTCTTTACAGATAGGGTGGAAACTTAATTTGGGTGAGCGTGACTGTATTTTATTAGATTGAAGTGAATACTTCTCTAGGCGCACTTCGCGCTCTATCTCCAGTACGTCGGTGACGCTGTATTACGTCGTGTGCAGAATCGCGTTTATTCGGCCCCATTCGTAAGCTTTTTTTTTACGTAAGTTTGGCTATTTGGCTTTAATCCCAGTTATCGTGCTCTTTAAAAGTTCTGAGATATCTGAAAGCGGTGAGAGTAAAAATCTGGTATGACATCGTTAACAGGTAGTGAGCCAGCCAGCTTTTTCGCATAATATGTTTTCTTGGTAAAGAAATTGGTCTTTAGAGCCTCAAGATACTATCTGCAGGTAAGAGGTGCGTAAGTTAATACTTGAGGAATTTAGAAATTTTCCTCCGTATGTTCCACTAAACTCCCTGTCAAAATGACGTCAGTCTTTCGCCCTTTAAGATACTAAAACAAACTTATCATCATTATTACTGTCGACACTTTCACAATAACCACAGTTTTTTTTTTACAAACTTTCACCCAGCGATTTTCCCAGTGTTTCAAAAATCATGCAAACAATTCAGCCCCGCAGCATTTCACGAAAAAACAAAAAATAAAAGCACGTCGCACGCAACTGTACACCTCTGACGTCACCCGTACTTTCATACGTGTGCACAAAACGGGCATAGAAATGTGGGTATTATACAAAACAACCGGCGTGGCATAGGCCTACCGTTTCAGTTTATTTACCACTTTTGCCGGCGTTACTTTGTTAATACTGTTTTAATACTGAAGGTTTTCTTTGGTTATATCTGACGTTAAAATTAAGTGCCTTTATGGTTTCTTGAGAGTTTGTAGTTAGTACTTTAAAATGTGTGGTGTAAGAACGGCCGTAACGCTTTTAGTGCTCTGCTTCTATTCTCGGTAGAGAGCGTGCTAGCTCCCACAGCATCCTGAGTGTATTGTGTGATAGGTGGGACAGCCCCATGCTGGCTCACTGGATACGGCTGCACACGTAGGTGTCAGTCGTTGCAATTTTTGTATGTAGTGTGGTTTTTTACTAACATTAGATTAAGACCTTTACTAACAACGTATGGATCATGTGATCTGAAATAAATAAATAAATTAAATTAAAAATTAATTAAAATCGTTACGGCCAATAGAAAATGAACGGATATGTGATTCTTGAGTATAGCTAATCTGTTGTGTGCAAGAGTGGTTTATTTTAATACTTAGTCATTTTCATAGTTTTCGGGAGTGTTGGGGCCCTAAAACGGCCACATTAGCAATTCCTTTAAAAACAATTCATTTTCTGAATTCCCAGCTGTCATTAGCAATTCCTCTAATTTGACACAAAAGCAATTTATAGCTAATTTGTTTTTTACGAATTTTACGAATCTCCAATTATTTGGTAATATGAACTGCACGCAGTGGCTGTTTTAAGCCCCCTGGTGACAAAAAAGACTAAATTTAAATTCAAGATGGTGGCTACCGTAAGAGAACCTAGCATTGAAGTGGCGATAACAATTCATTATAATTAGAGTTTACCTTAGAACACCTACGACAAACAAAAAAAGGACTCATAATTATCAATCCTGTTATCATTTTATGTGGTTTAAATAGAAAAAAATGTCGCCGATAAAAAATAACTATGCTTGCGCTGTTGTATTGATTAGCTTTATTATCGTGTTTTTTAGATATTCTACGGCAGATCTATAATTTGAGTCCTTTTAACACTAATATTTTCCCCTATTGAGTACATGTGAAACCTCCAGACAGCTAGGTACCTACTGCCAACGCCAAGTGTGGCATCAAAAATAATAATGTAGTGTTTGTTTGACAAACAGTATTTGCAAAAACTCTAATAAATTAAGAGGGAGCAATCAGAAAGTTGGCAACGTCGCAAATAGCTGTCTAATATATCGCTGCTTAGATTTTATGCATCATGTTTCGCTGTTTGGAAACATTTTTACTTTTATATGTTAAATAAAATATTGACCTAATCCATTGATAAGATTGCAATTCATATTGCATTACTAACAATGATTCAGGTATTGTGTAATATTTGACTGCTATTTGCAACGTTGCCAACTTTCTGATTTCACACTCTTCAATGTTTTTAACGCAAAATCTAAATAATTATGTAGGTACGTAGTTTAAATTCGAAACAAAATTAAATAACAAATACTTCAATAAAATTAGGTACTCCAACAATATTATCACTAAATCTTATTTTGAACAGCGCTAAGTATTTGAAAACCTCGGGCAATGTCAGGCGACACATTTGCAATGCAAATGACGCCTAAGTTTATTTCAACTTTTTGAATTGTTCAACACTTTAAATGACTTCAGTAATATAATTTAAATGATAGTTTGTTGTCCCGGCGCCGCTTGCATTACTAGAACTTTTAACTACTTTCATGTTAATTTTCGCGGTTTTATTTAAGGGTAGTGCAGTTTTTAATTGCTTGTTGTGAAGGAAAATAAATTGTTTGGAATCCTGGACTTAATGGTGTAATAAAATTGCTAGCGTGCAATGAGCAAGCGCGGTGATCAATGCTCGTGAATTCACAGCGTGTAAACCTCCTTATTTCAGTTTGTAGCCGAAAAATGATAATTATGATGTTAATAAACAAGATGAATTTAAATTAACTGAAAACCGGAAAAGGTATCATTTTACTCATAATTTTGAACAACTCTTACTTTGGGATCAAACCTGAAATCGCGAAAAAGAAACACTAGGGGGCTGACTATGAAGTATTAATGCCATCATTATTCCACTGCGAAAAAAGGATGACGCTAGCGGCCTTGTATAGCTCCGTCTCTCACTAACACTGGAAAAATGGTGGCTCACTAACACTGGAATAATACGTCGTAGTATAGGTGCTGTTCCCTACATTTTATCGAGTTGAGAACAATGTATAAAGCAGCTGATTATTAATGAGATTTCTGTTCATAAAACAGTAACCCCTTTTCAGGTATTTCAAAAATACCTTGTATTCTACTAATAATAAAAATGTGAAACTTTGTACGTATGTCTAGATGGTTGGTTACTCAACCACGTGGTCCTCATTGGTCTGACCAAGATTTTGTCTGGATTTTAAAAGAGACTGCAACCTCTGAGTTTGTTTCAGCCTTTCTTCTCAGAGTAGTCAGATAGGAAACGCCGACCTCATCTAGCTTATTTTAAATATTTTTTAAATTGACGTGTAAAAGTGATTTGAATTTGAATATAATAATAATATTATGAAAATTTTCAGGCTCTACATAATAATCAAGAGTGTTTACTAAACGCAATTTTGATTCACCTACAATCACCCTTCATTTGGAGGTTAAAACACTTTTACCTACCTATTTGCATATATTTAAATAACTCTGAAGTGATTGTGAAACTACATTATTTTGACTGAGTATATGAACCCAAGTGAGTTTGAAATTATCAAAAAAAGTTAAGTATTTGTATTAATTTAAACTTCACTCAAATGATATTGCAAGTGGTGAAAAATGAGTAATGTTAAAAACTGTTTTTTTTTTGTTGTTTTTTTTTGTTTATGTAAAGTAGGTACAATAGGCCGCACGTCAGTAGTAATTAAACCAGTTACTCTCGTATACCACGTCAGTAGTAATTAAACTAGTTACCCTTGGCTAGCTCAAGGTCAAAGTGGCACCGACGACGTGTGGTTGACTGTACTTATAATTGAAGTATTTCTACTGATTGGTAAGACCTCCCCTTTATTCTTTCGAACCTTTGTATATATTACAAAACTATGTGCCATTTCTGACCCTGTCTGGTTTGGAATATCGCATAATTTTATAACTATTCGGAGATAGTCAGCATCCCCATGGGTTTCTGTACCAAAATATTGAACCCATTATTACAACCCTTTCCCCTTCGGACTTTTGTATATTGTCCCATTTATGACCCTGTCTGGTTTGTATTATGGCATTTTATTCGGAGATAGTCAACATCCCCATGGAAAAAAGACCCGAATAAAACACCAAAAAAACCCAAATGAAAAAGTCAATTCCATAACAACTTCAAAAACACAGCGCCGTTCCCGAATGCAAAAAGACAAATAACTTATACAATTCGCCTTTGTGAGTAGAAACATCATTTACACCCCTTTGTCGCACGAATACAAAGCATATTTGATCTGCTACAAACTTTCTTTGCATTCGTATTACGTCTATTCACATTTGCTTTGAATATTTTAAAGAGTAGGTACCTACCTAAAAGGAAATTTTATTGGATTGTGGAGACCGTTTATTATGAAGACTCAGAAGTAGGTGATGGAAAATAAAACGGGAATTCGATCAAGTGAAAAAAAAATGAAATGAAACGACGACGTTACATTTCATTTTTTTTTTTTTCACTTTCATTTGCTGGATTTAAAAGCAAAGCAAACATTCTTTAAAGTCAGTTCTACGTGAAGGACGTAGAACTGACTTTAAAGAATGTTTTATAGCAAGTTTTTTCAGAGTGGAAATTGCCAACCAGTTATTCGGTGGTCAAGCTGTTGTGATTATTAATGTCGCTTTTATAAAAATATTAAGGGGGTGCATTTTGGAAGTAGGCAACGTTGCAAATACCTGTCAAATATTCGTTGTTTTGATTAATTTGAAAAAAGTACTAAATTGTATTATGAATTAATTATCTATCACTCTGTAAGTGACTAAAATATTGGTTATGGATTTATTATCGTAACACTGAGTTTTAGATTAAAAAAAAAACATTTGAAAACTTTTTAAATGATTTTCAATTCAATCAAAACAGTAAAATATTTGACAGCAATTTGCGAAGTTGTCAACTTTTAGAATGGGTGCATTCTTAAAATACAACAGGATAATTATCAATCAATTGGTAAATCTTTGAACACCTTTCTTTCCCTTATCTAGTTTAAAACTAAAACACCCGCCATCTTTAAGAAACTGTCAAATAAAACAGACAACGTTGTCTTAAAAATATGACAGGCAATATTTTAAAAACAGAATCCCTGCAGGTGAACACTGGCGTGCAGTTGCACCCCAGTCTAAAGAGCTTACAGTCTATTATTTTCAGATTTAACTTACGTTATTGTAAAGGAAGATTTTGTCTGGCCAAAAGTGTAGGAAACAAGCTGAATTGAGTTTTGAGAACTGGGTTATAGTGCCGAGTTTTGAATGGCAATACAATTAAGGTTTTAGAAGAGAAGGATTTACTTTAAACTTAATTGGGATTATTACAATGTGATGCAAAATGCATTCTTAAAACTCCCAAAGAACTTTGTCTAAAGGCCTATTCAGATATGAGCGAAATCGCTGTCGCGCTCGGTAGTGATACAGTCCAAAGTGACTAACCAGAGGCCCTAGACAAAGTGACATTCTATCAGCGATAACGATGATGGAAAAGGCAAAAATATATACAACTGACATAAGGTATCGAAAAGCTTATGTCAATCTTGTTGAAAGTCGTTGTAGAAATACGAAACGCTTTCGAAGCGATTGTCACTTGTCTAGGTCCTCGAACCAGTATCGCTACCGAGCGCGACAGCGATATCCCATAGATCTGAAGAGCCTTTTACGATTTTGGAAAGGCAGATATTTTATTGACATTGATTGTCGCTCAGATGAGATTGCAATTTGAATTTGAACTTTTTTAAATTTAATTATTTATTTAAATGGCTTTGTCGCAGCCAATGTCAATTAAATATTTCTCATAATTTACACTGGGCGATGTGGTATCGCCCAGTACAGAAAAACACAAATTTGCTGATTACAATCTACCTTATAACTAACTTTTACAATTATTGTTTAGCCTAAAATTATGAGAAAAATTTAATTGACATTGATTGTCGCTCAGATGAGATTGCAATTTGAATTTGAACGTTTTTTAATTATGAGTAATTGCCTGCTGGTTACGTTCCCTCTCTCTCTGGTAACCTTTTACGATTTAATTCACATCCAAAACTTTCCAGCAGCCTTCAAAACTGTTAAATGTTCTAAAGCCTATAAAATCAAAGTCGGTAAGCGTCAGGGGTGACAAATGAACGGGCTGTTGTTCAGGGCTGTCTCTAAAAACCTTGATTTTGTTTTATGATTGACGATACCAAGAAGCGGTTGCATATGGATGTGGTAAGTAACGCTACTATATTATTTAACCGACTGCACGATAGCAAAGAGGGTTTGAGGGTTATATTTTTCACGCGTAGGTATGTATGATGTGGTCCAAGCATCATAACGGCTGGATTGATTTAAATACATGACGTGTCTATCGACTCGTCTAGGTTGTGTGATGGTTATGTTATACAAATCAAAATGGCGGATCTTAAACGAAAAAATAATAATTAAAATTCATTTTAAAAAAATCCAATAATTTGATTTGTTAAAAAAATAATCTAAATAATGAACTTGACGATTCGAGATGATTCTAAAATTATGACGCACTGAAAGGTTGTATTTTAGTGCTCATATTTAAAAAAAAACTCGACTCGACTCGACAACTAAGTTCAAAACATGATCAGCTTTCAAGCAGTCTGATTCAGTTGGTGGCATCAGCGCTGACCTGTTCCTGATGCAGATGAGTGAAAATTTCTTTTATATCTTTTTTTTTTTGTTTTGTATAAAAATATTTAAAAATTTAATTAATATTTATTTAAGTAAATGTAATAACGGAATTAAAATCAAGTTTATGTCAACCCTTTCCAATTCTAATAAAATAAAGACAATAAAGCACCTTTATTTCCTTCCTACTCCTCTCATTTAGCTGTCACTGAGGATTCATTGGGGCGAATGAAGGGGGCTTTTACTGAAAATTATGACGGCCCGTCTTAAGAGTTTTAAGTCATCCTCGTTTGAGAGGCTTCGGGAAATAGCTTGTGTATTTATTGACCTTTATGTTTAAGGGGCTAGTTATAACATGCGCGCGTTGGACGATCGTAAAATGCAACGAGATTTTCACATTTTGTTTATTTATTTATATTTATATATACTTTATTGTACACCATAAAAATATATAACGAAAGGAAAAAACAAACACTACAAAATATACAATGGGCGGCCTTATCGCTTTCCGCGATCTCTTCCAGGCAACCTTGGAATGGACAGTGATTTGCCTGGACATAATATGGGGCTGTCGTAGGTGCAAATAATAATAATTTGTTGTAACTTTTGAACCCTCAACATGCTCAGTTTAACTGTTTCTTTAAATTTTATTACTGATGCAGTGAAAATTACAAGGAAAAATAGTAAAAAAAGAACTTGCGTCCACGCGTCGAGGGCGCACTGAGAGCGCGTCATACGCGCGTTCGCGTATGACGCGCGCCCTTTGACGGGAGCGCTTGATAAAATTCTTTACATAGACGAGCATACAATTTTATTGAGCGCCTAAAACGCAGCGTTCTGAGCGCGGACCTCAGGCGCTTGTAATAACTAGACCCTTAGATGGGTGTCAATCTAATCTACCCTATTTGCATGTAGTATTACATTGCGCGCTATAAATAGCAAATTTTCGCACCGAAAATAAAAGTCGTTTGTGTTGTCGGAGACTAAAGATGGTCACCCATCCACGGACCAACCCCGGCAAGCGTAGCTTAAACTGTGTTCCGTACGGCTGTTATTACTTAGCCACAAGCTCCTCCTATTAATTGCAACCAGCTCTAACACACTCTTATAACACAATCGGTACACAACAGAGTAACCTATCTATGGCAAGAAAGTTTTTCTACTCAAGTAAATCGATCGTTTGAAAACTTTGGTAAACGCCACCTGAATTATCTTTTCTATAAATATTTATAGCAACGTAGGTATACCTTCATCTTTTCCGTAGCACTTTCCTATTTCCTGATTTGAATATTGTGAGGATAATATTAGGTATTTCCTCGGCAATTTCCTGATGTATCTTGAGGATATCATTGTAACACGGTAACACGGCAAATATTGGAAAGTAAGATGTTTCGTTCCGATTATTTTGGTTTTCTGCTGTAAAAGTTTGTAGAAAAATCGTTTGACGAAAATAATTGTATTTTATTTAATTCGTTTGCGGTCCGGGATGAAAAGTAGCTTATGTTCTTTTCCAGGTCATGGTCTACTCATGTGCCAAATTTCAACCAAATCCGTTCAGCCGTTTTACCGTGAAAGCATAACAACAAACAAACTTACTTTCATTACATTTGTAATATTACTAGCTACGCCCCGCGGGTTCACCCGTTAAAGTCTCGATCCCGTGGGAATATTGGGACAAAAGTATCCTATGTCCTATTCCAGGTCATGGTCTGCCCATGTGCAAAATTTCATCTAAATCTGTTCAGCCGTTTTAGCGTGAAAGCGTAAGAAAATACCCAATAAACAAACTCACTTTCGCATTATAATATTAGTTAAGATGTTAGGAAGTTAGGATTTTAAACGCATATTAATTATGAAATATAAGATTTCAATTTAATTATGTGTAGAGCCACAATTTTCCAGTTTGCCGATAAACATAAATTAATGTTCCGACTCAGCAAAACCACATTTTAAACACAACCAATAACTTCCGAATTTCGCTTTCCCTTCCCGTACCACCAAGCTAACCAGACTTAACCCTAAGAATACTCAGAACTTATCCCCCTGCAGACTGCCGAAACACGACATAAGACTTGCAAATCTCCATTCACAGGGTTGAAGATCTTGCAGGCACTTAGGTAGGGGAACTGACGGGCAACTTATCGTAGTTAGGTGGCCGATATAAAAGTTGCCGAGACTCGTAGTAAAATAACATCTTGAAAACAAAACATAGGCTACAATAGGTTATTTTTATTTGTAATTTTTTTGGAAGATGGTGCTTTTGGCTCCAAATTAAATGACTAAGTAAATAACTGTACAATTAAATATAAAAACAAACGCATAAGGCATGTGTCTTATTTCTATGTGCATAGTAAAAAAAACATATTTCTTTTCTTTGCTTTCAATCGATTTTTTAATTGTTTTTTGAGTGTATTAGTAACTAGTTACTCTTTTGTATTTGCGACTCTTTTTGTTTCACATTAATAGGTAGCCGTTTCTTACATTTATGTTACATGCTGAAGTCAATACTTTTTACTGGGAAGCACACGAAAACACACAAATTACTGAGTTTGTAAGTTCTACAGAATTTGCGAACCATTTTGAGCAGTCCTCTATTCGCCAACAAAAAAGTTGCCCGTCGGTTACCGACCTAAGCATCGCGGGAACCGAACTCAACCGAGCACCTGTTCGCATCTTAATTAATTATACGAATATAATTACATCTTCAGTGTTATTAAGGAGAGAACTTTAAGAAGATTATGTCTCCGAAGTTTTCAGGACCTTGTGTTAGTACATAAATACTGTAGTTAGCCGCAGTGAAGTGTGAGAAACGCTAATGTTGATTCTTATAAATATTCAAGCTTTACTTAAACTTATTTACGTTATAATACGTCATCTGCATAGCTAGCCTGTTCCCAACTATGTTGGGGTCGACTTCTAGTCTAACCGGATGCAGCTGAATACAAGTACCTAATTTATATGGAGCGACTGCTTATCTGACCTTTACAACCCAGTTACTGGGTTATACGATATACCCCTTCATAAGACTGGTTGTCAGACTTTCGGGTTTCTGAAGACCCGTAATGAATGACAAAGATCCACGAATTACAGCCAGGACCAACGGCTTAGCGTGTTTTCCGATGCACGGAAGGGTCTTGGGTTGTAAAGATGATGAACCGTGGCAAGCTTAGCTTAACCCGATCGATCGACTCGTGAGGCTGTTATTACTTAGCCACAAGGTCTTGCGTTAAATTTGCGGACCCCTTTATATCTTCAAATTAAAGCTCCATTTATGATGCAAGTTTCTTACATACCATAAAGTTAAAGCAACAAATGATTGTACCGTTCAACTATTAAATAATTTAACTTTTGATAAAATATCTCGACTTAGCACACACGGTTGTTGACATGTGGAATGTGAGCTCGGCTGTCATTGTGCCGATTGTCGTAACGGCCAAAAGCCTGATAGCCAAAAGCCTCGACTAACATCTCTCGAGGCTCTCGTTAGTCAGTTGGATGAAGGGTCTTATTCAGAAGGTATTACTCCTCGATACGGCTTGCATCGTGAGGAGGTTCCTGTCTCTGGAGCCCTAACCACCGGTAGCTTGGAACCTGCTCTCGAAACTGACTGACCACTTTTTTTATATATCTATGTTTTTTATTTATCTTTTTTTTTAATATTAAAAAATATCTAAGATACGGCAATAAATAAATAAACGACATAATGTCATTTAATTAGAAAAGTAATAATTTATTCATCAATGGGCAGCAGTTTTTGGTCAAATACGGTAAAAGTCCGAATGCCTGTGAAAGCTCTGTAACTAGATAAAATATTGAACAAATCATTTTATCTTAACAAAGCTATCAAAACAATACCCCCCCCCTCCCTCCACCCTCTTCCCTCCAACACACAAACGTAAGCCTATAACACAGCTCTAACTAAAATTTAAATTATCGGCGCCAATACATAACGGAACAAAGGCGATGGTTGCGCGTGCGATTCGGAACAATTCCGTTTTATAATTGATTGCTGCGGTCGATTCGCCATTTGTATCGGCCCTACACATTTGTGTCTCTGTGTTAGGAGTTCGTTCCGTACTGGGCTTTTGAGTGGAGCAAGTTTTCAATACTACAAAAGGTACATTTGGGCTACAGCCGATTGATTCTGTAAAAATCTCATCGGGAAAAGTTCACAGATGATATGCATTTCTGTTGCCGCTATAACAACAAATACAAAAAAACAGAATAAAATAAATATTTAAGGGTTTATAGATAATGGTGCGGAACCCTTAGTGCGCGAGTCCGACTCGCACTTGGCCGGTTTTTTATATAAGTCAAATAATATTAGCTGGTGAACTTCGAAGATGTGATGAGTATCAATTTAAAATGACGATAAAACAAAAATAAAATTCTAAACTCATTAGTTTTAATTACAATACCGGTCACTCCGTGATCACTGTCTTGAAATTATGTTTTTTTTTGTCTTATGAGTTGATATCGATACCAACCCATTTTGTCCCCATTTTGTCTCTCTGAGATGGGATCTGTCTGAATAGAAGGGTCCCATCTCAAAGGCCCAAGTGGAACACACCAACGTAACCACGTCTGGAGGAGACCGCAAGCCCAACTGAAATTAATTGCGGCCACACCCGCGCCGTTAAGATATTGTCAGATGAACTTAACTAGGTGCCGCGTGATATATAATTAAATTTAATATGTATAAGTTTATGATATCTTTCATATTTCAGTTGGTATAATTTGACGACAGAAGCAGTAACAGTCTCTTAAAAAACCGGTCAAATGCGAGTCGGACTCGCGCTCGACGTGTTCCGTACCATTATATATAATAACGGCAAAAAAATTATGTCTGTTCTATGGGAGCCCCCTTAAATATTTATTTTATTCTGTTTTTTAGTTTTTGTTGTTATAGCGGCAACATAAATACATCATCTATGAAAATTTCAACTGTCTAACTATCACGGTTCATGAGATACAGCCTGGTGACAGACGGACAGACAGATGGACAGCGGAGTCTTAGTAATAGGGTCCCGTTTTACCCTTTAGGTACGGAACCCTAAAATCCAAGGCATAACATCGAGCCAATACAGTTCTTTATACAAAACTGACAACTTAGTTCGGTACTAAGTAGTATTAAGAACTTTACCTTTGTCGAGAAAAGTTCGAAATTCAAAAGCCCAACTGAAATTAATTGCGACCGCACTTAGATCGTCAGATGAATTTAACTAGGTACTGCGAACTTTTTTGTAATAAGAACGTAGGTAAAGAACTCTCATGTCAATACAGTTCTTTATACAAAACTGACAACTTGTTCGGTACTAAGTTGTATTAAGAACTTTACATTTGTCGAGAAAAGTTCGAAATTCAAAAGCCCAACTGAAATTAATTGCGACCGCACTTCGATCGTCAGATGAAGGTACTGCGCAGTTTTTTGTAATAAGAACGTAAGTAACTCTCATGTCAATACAGTTCTATAAACAAAACTGACAACTTAGTTCGGTACTAAGTTGTATTAAGAACTTTACCTTTGTCGAGAAAAGTTCAAAATTCAAAAGCCCAACTGAAATTAATTGCGACCGCACTTCGATCGTCAGATGAATTTAACTAGGTACTGCGAACTTTTTTGTAATAATAACGTAGGTAAAGAACTCTCATGTCAATACAGTTCTATAAACAAAACTGACAACTTAGTTCGGTACTAAGTTGTATTAAGAACTTTACCTTTTTCGAGAAAAGTTCGAAATTCAAAAGCCCAACTGAAATTAATTGCGACCGCACTTCGATCGTCAAATGAATTTAACTAGGTACTGCGTGCTTTCGTGTTTGTCTGTATATCAAGTTTTTCTTCTAAGCCACGCAACAGATTTTGAAGAGGTTTTCACCATAGTTTTCAGAATTTATTCCGTTCTTTATGTGTATAATACGTTACTATTAAAGTAACTTAAAACTAAGAAATCTCGATATTTTGTAAAGTTGTTAAAACCGTGTGAAGCAGTTGCGGGTCGTTAGTCATACTTAAATATAATTAGTTTATGTTATCTTATATAGTTATTAAAGTCTATGATTTTAGATCCCCATTGATGGGGATTGTCAATGGGGATAAGTGGAATCCTACTAATATTATAAATGTGAAAGTTTGTGTGTTTGTGTGTTTGGATGTTTGTTACTCAATCACGCAAAAACGGCTGATTGGATTTGGATGTAATTTGGCAAACAGATAGTTTATAACCTGGATTAACACATGGGATACTTTTTATCCCGATATTCCCACGGGATCGAGACTTACGCGGGTGAAACCGCGGGGCACAGCTAGTAACCAATATTTTTGTTCTATTATTTTATAAGTTGTGCCAAATGTATTGTATTTAATTTACTTTAAATTACATCATGTTTAGCAATGATATTATATTAACAGATATGTTATACACTCACAAAACAACCGAAAAAAGTGTTCCGCGCAGCAGCGGCACACATACCCACGTTTCATTCATTTTTACATTTCACTACATATAAAAACGTTACAATTGGAATGTTTTCGAGTCTTCACGATTGCGCGCTTATAACATATCTGTTAATTTAATATCATTGATGTTTAGTAGGTAAATATTTTCAACATAAGGTACTTATAAATAATCGCTTATTAAATAAACATTACTATTATTATTTGACACTACTAAAACCCCATCAAAACACAAGGCGGAAGCTTTTTATCTCTCACTCCTAAAACCACTAACGTTCATAAAACTGATTGAAAATGGCGTCAAAATTGTGATCTATTTTATAGCATCGATCTCGCCAAAAGCTTTATATTACCATAATCTGCATATTACTTTTAAATTCTATGAATATTGAAACAGTTCATAACGTATTTTCATTCAAGACTAGAGTTTCACCCTGGTTTGGGCAGGTGGAAAATGTAATACGATTATAATTTGATTTTGAATATGATGCCGTTAGCTTCAAAAATTCAGTGACATTATGTACATACAGGGTGTAAGGGTAAACACCGTTGTCATTCAAACCATGGGTAGTTGACTTAAATATAAAAATAAATGACCGAATAACAACAAACAAAAAAACGTTATTTGCATTAAAAGATTTAAAAAAGTTTCTATCCGACACCGTGCTCGCTAGCGAAACAGGTGACTGACTGAGGGAGGGTCGCGCTCGCGTCTGGTCAGGTCACGTAGTGTTGAGACGCATGTTCGTTGCCCTAGCGCCCTAGGGTGAAATACTCTTGTGATAAAATGTAGAATTTCTTTTAAAAAAAAAGTTGTCATTTTCCATTGATTTTACGTTCTATAAATGAAACCAAACCACTGGTTTCAAGGATAACGGTGTTTACCCTAACATCCTGTAGGTATTGAGTCTATCAAAACCTTATAAAATATAACCTGGTTTCGTATCTACAATCTGAAGACCAATATTTCAGTGTATAGAACCGTTCAAAATCTAGTCCCAATATCATCTCAGTGAAAATCAATGTCAAAAATGTAAATAAATTAGAGGTATGTTTGACAGATTGAGAAGGAAATTAGAATGCTACCGTTCTTAAAAATACGCAAAAGGCCCCTCTGATGTGTAGTTCTGTCTTTATATTTGAAATAAGACCCAATTCGCTCTAGGAAAGCCCTATTTCCAGCAGTCATCAATCATTTTGCAAATGGCCGCAAATCACTTTGCATATTAGATTTCCCTATGACTTTAGGGAAACAATGACTATACCCACACATACACACAGACAACCAAACTGACACAAATTGATACAAAGTTTTACAATAATAGTGCCATAAATCCTCTATCTGTACCGGTCGAGGACAGGCCATAAAATTGCATAGTTATAAAACAAAAATATTGTCATCCAAATATTGCTAGTGTTCAATTTATTTGTATTGCACAGGTTGATCAATTTTGTTGTTTATTTAAATTCGCTTTGTTTAGCTCAAAGGATTAAATTCAGTTTTTATAACCATGTTAAATGTGTGTGAAAATATTGCAGATTGGATTGGTTTATTTAGATACAGTTTTGTGTTTGTTGTTGTTGATTAGGACAACAAAACACAGATTTTTAAAATTTTCAATTGTCTCAGCTTCTAACCTCTTCGTACAACCACATGGGCTATTTTTATTGTTATTTTCATCAACTCATACCTACAGTGCTCGCAAGATAAGTTTGCGCGCGGCTGAAATCTGAACTAATAAGTATTCTGCCGTCTTGTCGTCTATGTAAGGTCAAATTATATAAAGAATGAATTATAATTTGAAGATTAATAATATTAAGATTAATTAACAAGCGCTCAACTGTCGATTGGCCTTCTAATGGCCGATGAAAATTAAAATTCTATTGTGTCTCGTTAATGACAGTTGGAGGTTTAACGAGATTTAATATTTTTATTATTATAGGATAGAATTAAGCATGCCAGGCGTCACCAGTCGTGTAGACTTATCTTGCGCTCATTCTACATAAATCATTCATGTGTCCTATACACATAATACACAGAGCAAGTGTTGCGAGCGATGCGATGTAGCCTGCTCAGTACTTTTACTAAGTAAACATCAGAGGGGCAATTCCTGTATTGTAAAAAAGAACGTTTCCATTCTAATCTCAATCGTATTCCTTAAAAAATACCTCTAATTTAAGAAGAGCTAATTGGGCATCGAAAAATTCGTCCGCATCGCTGTCAATGAGAAAAGTGCCCAAAAGGCTAATCGTTACGTTGAATGGCAATGCTAATTCTTTGGGCTAAAACTAAGCCAGCCCTCTGTTCACGAGAAGAGTGCCGTTTTCTATTCTATTATCATACAAAAATTCTACTGGACATCGTAAATAACGCAATAAATGTCGTTGAATTGACAAAATGAAAGGCCATTGCAGTTGCAAGTGGATTACGTAATTACCCCGCACACTGAAAAACAAGAAGTCTATCAAAATCTCCATTACTTCTAACACATCTGAAATAAACGCAATTGGGTAGTAACAATAACACTCTAGTAAGGAAAATAAAACGCCCTCAGTTGATATGGGGACGAGAGCCTTCCTAAGGAGATTTGGAGCTATAAAAATAAAATAAACGCCCCTCCTCCTTATTGCATTATGAGAACAGATGTGAATTTGTACCGTTTTCTACGATAACCTGAGGATTGCTATTTTTATGGTTAGATGGCTTTGCGGCTCCTTTGGTAGATGAACCGTTATGATATTATAGGAAGGTTTTTTAACGAATAATATTTTTCCACATTATTCCAGTACCTACAAAAACTCGCTTAACACAGGGAACTTTGGCTGTGCCCGAAGACGTGCCCCACTCCGCTCCGCTCCGTAGTAAAGTACAGATTACAGTACAGTAATCGAGGAGTGGGGTGCGTTTTTGTAGTTGGCACTATCTATATCGTGAATGCCTTTACATACACAAATACCTACACCTGAACCCGAAAGCTGTTTGATCCACAAACGTTTGTGCTTAAAAGAATCAAACTTGGAACCTGTACACAAATCTTACTTTCAGCCATTGCATCATTTCAGCCGTAGGACATCTACTGCTGGACATGGGCCTCCCCCAAGCACCGCCACTTCGACCGGTTCTGAGGGTCTAGACAAGTGACAATCGCTGCGAAAGCGTTTCGTATGCCTACAACGACTTTTAACAGGATTGACATAAGCTTTTCGATAGCTTATGTCAGTCCTACACATTTTTGCCTTTTCCATCATTGTTATTACTGATAGATTGTGACTTTGTCTAGGGCCTCAGTGCTTCCCGCAGTCACCTTCATAAGAGCAGACGCGGTCGCAGCCCAAGATTGTGGGGGGGGGGGGGGTAACCATTGGAGCCAAGGAATATTATTAGGGAAATGGTTACTTATTTGATAAGTACTCTAAAAACTTTTTTTTGTTCGTGGTGACTGTGGCTCAACTGGCTCAAGTACCTACAGTTTTGAATTAGTAAGCACGTAAATCATTCAGTCTCTCGACAGCTTGAATGATTTTGGGGGGGGTTATGACGCCCAGGACTGCCCCCCTCGGACCGCGCCGCTCACATAATAAATTATATTTCTAAAGACGTTTCAGTTGCTTAATTTCGCACTTTCATTTTACAATCTTCCGGCACTATCTTAGTACAAAACGTTCTCCATCTAAAACCGTCTCCTCAAGAGACAAGGTGCAATTAGTGTATGTTAATAGCGTTTCAGCATTTAAAGTTCCAATAATAGAATGATTGTAGCGCCTCGATCCTAGCTAACAAATTCACCTTTGTCCGTACTTTCCAGACGGTGTCGTTTGAACATAGAGCGTGGTGGGTTATGGTTCAAGGGACAGGATTATAGCTTTTGAGATTTACCTTTTACTTGAAACTTAACTATCTTTATCAATGTAACCAGAGTTTACAACACAGAATGATCAGAGGCTATAGACAAAATCCCTTTTCTGTAAGCGTTAACGCCAACGGAAAGATCAAATTGTATGGAGTTGACAGCAGCAGTCATGTGACATCTCTAAAGCTAATGTCAACACCATACAATTTGATCTTTCCGTTGGCTTTAACGCTTACAGAAAAGGGATTTTGTCTATAGCCTCAGAAGGCCTAGGCAACTGACAATCGCTTCGAAAGCGTTTCGTATTTCTACAACGACTTTCAACAGGATTGACATAGGCTTTTCGATAGCTTATGTCAGTCCTATACATTTTTGCCTTTTGCGTCATCGTTATTGCTGATAGAATGTCACTTTGTCTAGGGCCTCAGAGGCTATAAACTTGTTCAACGCGTAAGTCGCTTGTCAAAAAGGGCATGCTTTTTCCAGCTTATTTTTTTTTTTGCTTATTTTGTTGAATTTAGAATTGGTTTCAGTTTTAAGCGGGGTAAGGTTTCTAAAAATGTAAGCTTTGACTAGATACTTGAACCCCTGAATATAGCAACGGGGCCAGCTGGAAGAAGAAGGCGCAGAACGGGGTATAATTTATTGTATTAGGTACAACCCTGGAAGAAACATCTTTACAACTTAAGGTTGACGCAGATTTTGAAAGGTTGCATCGCATCGCAAAAAAACTTCAGGTCTAAACCATCGCTTACTACGGGCCGCGACGCACCGCGCTTTTTTGTATTGAAATACCTACGATGCGCTGCGACCCGATGTGTCGGTAACGTGCCCTTAGCTTTTATCCGCTTCCTCCTCTCTCTCGGCTTCTCAAAGCAGCAAAGTTCATCAGTGTCTGACGGTAACGTCGTTATGAACTCAATCAGGGAGCATTGACGACACGACGTAAGCTCAACTCGATTACGTCACATTATTCACGCTTTACCCCCCCTTCCCACCCCCTTCCACCCCCTCCCGCACTTAGCAGACCCTCAGTAGAAGACTATTAATGTACTAGAATTAAGGACTGAAACTTGCACTATCAGATATTCCGGTTTAGTTTGGTTCATTAACGGTTTTGGTGGTTCATCAATATTTTTGGGGATTTTATGTGTCAGCGCATTTTTTGGAATGGGATCAACTTGCATTTTACTATTCATTTATTCTGATGATCGAAGGTTTTCTATTTCTGCATCATCATTTAGTTTTAAGGCATTATTTTACTATAAGTTTAGACACATTTTGTCATTGGTAACCAAACGGTTTCAATTGCCCAGTGCGCAGTGAAGACGCCAATTTGCACCCAATGTCAACAGACAATGGGGTCAGAGTTACCAAATATGTACAGTCACGGACTTTAATTGATGAGCCACCTTCAAACTTTTCAATTTTGCAGTTTCTTACATTCACGAGATTACACGATTAAACACGAACTCAAATCGTACGCTCGCAAACAAGATGACAAATAAATTACTTTTAATCGGAAATAGTCTTATCCATAGAGGTTGACTAATAAGTTCTCAATAATAAAAATAAATACAATGTTGCAATGAGTTTATCCAATCTATTTGATACCGACCTCCTTTGAATCATAGCTAATTAACTGGTAATTCTGAAAACAAAACTGAAGACACTGACAGTTGAAATATAGATGTCAGAGACGTTACTTTCGAACTTGTCGAAATGACTATTATTATTTCTTCGTACGCTAACGTTACTATCGCAACAGTAACCTCGCAACGATTGTTTATTGTTGCTAGGTTACAGTTGCTAGACCTGCAATTGGTTGACTTTGGGAGTCACTCTGCTGTCAAGTTTGTAGTTCTGGCTTTCAGGTTAGCCAACCGGTAAAGATATGAAATACAATTTTCTTCTTCTAATACGAAGACATATGACTTTGCGTGTCGGGAACCGAATAAACCCGATTTGCATTACACGGCTCAAATACGAACAGTGCCAGATGGCTCGTCAATTAAAGTCCGTGACTGTACCTAAACTCACACCTTCTTCCCATGGGCGAAGGCAGGAACTATAGAACGCCACCTGCTATGATCCTTACATACTCCTTTTGCTTCATTTACGTTCATACATCTGGTTATACACGCACGTCCGTTGCAAGTACTACGCACCTGACCTTTCTGAAGAACATCACCAATATTTAAAAAAAAAATGGAGCTGAATAATCTAGCTAACCAAATTCAGCTGTATCCGGTTAGACTAGAAGCCGACCCCAACATAGTTGGGAAAAGGATGATGATAAATCTTGCTAACCAAAACGAAAATGAAAGTCATCATCGTCAATGAAAGTCATCGTTTATTGTGAATTTGAGGACTATGTGGATCATATTTTTTATTTATCTGGCAGTTTGAGTACTATAGGCTGCCTACCCAAATGTCCTTTCTTTGGTATTGTTCATCGAGTCGTTGAGCTCCTTAAGTTCTGAGTTGAGTTACACGAAAACTGACAAATGCGTGCACTGACTGGACAGGTCCACTCAAATCTGTATGGTTCTTTCCTCAAAAGACCATTTCAGACACAAATCTACATGGTCCTCAAATGATCTGACCAAGATTATTTCCAGATTTTTATATTTATATTTACATTGACATTTTATTCAAACATTGACATGAATATTTACTTTGTAAAGTATTATATTATTTTTAATTATTGTGAATGTGAAGATTATGTGGATCTTTCTTTTCTTTTTTATTATTTATTTTTTCTTAATTTTAATTAATCATAGTCTGGCAGTTTGAGTAATTTATGCGGCCTAACCAAATGTCCTTTCTTTGGTATTGTTCATCAAATCGTTGAGCTCCTTAAATTCGGAGTTGAGCTGCACGATTACTGACAAATGCGTGCACTGACTGGACAGGTCCACTCAATCTGTGTGGTTCTTTCCTCAAAAGACCATTTCAGACACCAATCTACATGGTCTTCTCATAATCTGACCAAGATTATGTCTGGACTTTAAAAGAGACTGTGACCTCTGAGTTTGTTTCGGCCTTTCTTCTCAGAGTAGTCAGATAGGAAACGCCGACCTCATCTCGTTTTAAAAATGTGATTGACGTGTAAAAGTGTTTGTACAAACCTACTTACAGAAATAAATCATTTATCATTTATCAAGTAACAACACGTATGTGTGTTTAAATCAAGACCCTAAATCACAAAGCATTGTCAACATCAAATCTCACATCAAATTAATTATACATTGACCATTTTAACTTAACACCTTAAAAGACGTCCCTTCACGCTTTACAGAAGTAATTTCCTCCCACCAAGAAGGAAGTGAAAGGCCTTCTCATTTCGGTCGCCAATGCATTTGGTATTCCGACGGTCAATATGCAACCCCTGAATTATTTAGTTACCACTAAATAGAGATACATAGTTAATATTCAAAGGGGTTGGGGGACAATATTTAGGTAGCAAATACTAGGGACACATATGTGTAAAGGGAATGCGTGATTCGGATTGCTTTCAGAGGGTACACGTTACGCGAT
Organism: Lithophane semibrunnea; assembly: GCA_947363905.1. Lineage (NCBI taxonomy): Eukaryota > Metazoa > Arthropoda > Insecta > Lepidoptera > Noctuidae > Lithophane > Lithophane semibrunnea. The sequence goes on along the minus strand of OX376204.1, from coordinate 14,077,651 downwards.
TAGGGAAATACCTGGCTTAGGGGCACGAATGAATTGGCAGAAATGCGTGGAATTGTTGCTATGTGATGTACTGTGTTTGTTTTCTTGGAAATGGATTGAGTCTGTCATAACATCGTGAGCCTTGATTGAGCGAATATTCGAAACAAGGGCTTTCGTATGTTTTTTTTTGTATGAAAAAGAACGAAGCAAAAGGAGCATGAGGGGATTTTAATACGTCGCGTCCTGTAGTTTCGGCGTAGATGCCACGAGAATACGTGTTTTTATTAGTTGCAGCAATTTTGTCCAAAGCTGATGTTAGACGCTTCACTCGGACAACACGGACAAAATTACGTAGAAATGAACGTTTATTTGCTCATTTCATTTTTCAATCATTCGGTGCGCGAGTGAAAGATGCACCGATGCCAAAATCCAACATCTTTGAATCAGTTCACCAATTAATTCATTTTCACTTTCGATGCATTTTGTGTTCAGACGTTAACTCTGGGTGAAAGAAGCCAACTAGAAAACATAAATGAACAAAAAGTGAAGTGTCTTTTATTAGCTTTAATAATATAAAAAATCTGTACTGCACACTGCTCAAAACCCAAATTTCTTAGTAAGACATGATTCATATTTAAATTACCAAAAACTAAACTATGTGTTAAAAAATACAACTAACTATAATAGATACATTGCTTATTTAGCTCAACACGTATACAAAAGGGGTTACCTGAGATGGGAATGTAACTGAATTACCCTGTCCCTCATCAGGGGTAATCAGGCCATTACCCGTCCTGAATACGTTATGAACTGTATTCCAATATCGAACAATATATACCTAGTAGGTTTAGCGAAATTGATGGAATTACAGCCCTAGAGGTAAATGTGTTGCTTAATTTGGGTATGTAGAAAAAACAAAGCTGATGACTGATTCGAATGCGTGATAACACATGAAAGAGTAGGTAATTTTGATAAATAAATTCAGTCGCGTATATTTAAATTGAAAGCTTGCCAAACTTCTATTCTGTACATTTCAATTTCAAGTTCAAAGTTGGTTCAGCGCCGGTGAAAAATCTATGGGTTCGTATCTGTGCATTCGGTTAGACTGGAAGCCGACCCCAACATAGTTGGGAAAAGGCTAGGCAAATGATGTATCTGTGTAACTCTTTTCATTTTTCTATGTTATTTAATTGATTCAGGCGTAACTTTGAGGAAATCCATTATAAAATACAATAGACTTAGATATTATATTTAGTAACCTATTCCGCTTAACTATTCCTCAAGAGTAAAGAAAAAACCATGTAAGAAATCAACACGTGTTTCACCACTCAACGAAGCATCCTCAGGATGACGATTGACCAGTCGCGAACCTGAACACGACGTGTTGCCACACCGAGCGCTGGACGCAGAGTTATTGTGTTGTCGCTTTGCTGGGTTTCTCTCCGTCCAGCGGTCACGAGCGTGGCAACACGTCGTGTTCAGGTTCGCGAGTGGTCAATCGTCATCCTTGCCCTGCAGTGGGATAGTAACAGGCTGGAGGCTGGTATACAATACCCAATCTCAGCCGTTGCTACACTGCTCGAAAAATTACCGGGCGTAGTTACTAGCCTAACATAAAAATCTCATTAGTCGAATTAGGACCCATTTTTCTCATCCTGAAAGAAGTATGATAATTCAGAATTCTTTTGATGCACTCAAATCGTGTTCGTGGAGAAAGCACCCTTACAAATAAAATAATGGGGTGCCATTGAGGGGTGTAATTTACAGGATTTTCCCTTTCATTTTAAGATGATTCCGCTGCAGAGGGGCGATTGGCGTGACTTGCCGAAGGGGTTTGCACAGACTTAGGCAAAGGTATTGTCAGGTTTCAGATTTTGAGGCTTCGGGGGAAAATCACTCAACCAAGAAGCGAACTGAATACGTTTATGTAACCTACTAATTTACTACGGTACTGATAGGTAATTTGATGTTTTAAAGATCTTTTTCAGTACAAAATGGCAAATACTGCTACACTACAGTATGTTTTTTTTCTTAGTTTCTTTCTTCGTTAGTCGCCATGCAATGTTGTTAGTATTTAATAAATAATTAAGTACCCAATGGTTTGAGGCTACAAATTGATAGAATATTGGCAGAAATATTGAAGACCTTTTAATAAAGGCTTTTTGATTAGTTTTGAGGCTGACTGCGTCTTTACAATTCACGCAACATTTTCGCCATTTTGCCCAGCACGCTTAGCATGACTACAATAGAAACGGGTTTTTTCGACGGCAGAATAGACAAAGTGACTGATAATAATCTGTCATTTATAATCTGTTAATATGACAAATAATAATCTATCATTTTGTCTAATCTTTCGTCGATAAAACCCGTAGAAAACCCGTGTCTTTGGTTGTCATGCTACACGTGCAGCTAAGACTTATGAAAATCTGTCATATCTAAACAGTTTCCAAGCTCTACATCGTAGGGGAGCATGCGTTTAATAATACTGAAGGCTAAACTGATTTATCGTCCTCAATGACGATAACATTACACACTAAACTTGGTTTGTATGTTGGTATAACTATTATTGTTATATCATACCAATTACTTTTGTGAGCGACAGAGCACCGAAGTAAAGGAGAAACTGATTTGATTACTTTCTATGTAGGTAACTCGAAAAATTTCGAACTCACCCAAAGATTCGATGAAATTTTGAGGATGAGCTGTAGCGGCCCAGTGGTAACGGGCCGTGACATACGATTTTAGGTCGGAGGTTCGAGCCCAGACAGGCACTTTACTTTGTGTAAATTATTGCATCACCACTGCTCTCAAAACGGTGAAGGAACTGCTGGATACCAGTATTTGACATGGAGTGACTGCCTATCTGTCCTCCACAACCTGTGCAGAATATCTCCGCGTGAAAACAACAAATTAAATAAAAAAACAATCACAGCAAATCACTTTGACACTGACAGTTCGACAACCAAAAAAATAAATGACAAAAAAGCCCCTTCATTTGCTTTACTTTTATTTAACCGACCGCAACGAAACGGACAGTCATGTAATTGTTTTTCATTGCACAGTAATTGACTTGTGGTAGCCGTCGATAAATGTTTTTGCATTTAATCGCCTGAAATTCAGGGTGAGAAACTTTGTCCACGGCGCCCTTGTTTGGAACACTGTGCGTTCATTTATTTCACCGTGATAAATGAGATTGTGTTTTTTTATTCGAATATAAAACAATTTGTTTGTTTCAAAAAGTAAATTTGCCTTTTTTCGGTGATTGGTTAAATAAATGAATGTAGCAATTATCTGAGCTTAATATCGACGCTTCAGTTTTGTTGTGAATTTAAAATGAGCCGATTAAACGAACTGGGGCAATAAAAGGACTTAATTTTTGCACAGAGTATATAGTGTTTAATCTTCTTTTAAGCGTGCCGCACTGTGTTTATTACAATTTTATATTATATTAAAAGAATAAAGGATAAATTTTACCAAGCAACTGCAAAATGCTTCCCTGTTTTCATTGAAACCCAGCTACGAATTAACATAATATAAACCAAAACTTACCAATGAATACCTAATACCAGCCTTTTAGTATCCCACTGCTGAGCAAAGGCCTCTTCTCATACAGAGACAGAAGACATGAGCATTGAGAGGAGCTCGTGGCTAAGTAATTACAGCCGCAAGGGTCGATCCCTCAAGTTAAGCTACGCTTGCCGGGGTTGGTCCGTGTATGAGTGACCATCTTTACATATCGAGACTCCTCCGTGCCTCGGAAAGTACGTTAAGCCGTTGGTCCCGGCTGTCATTCGTGGATCTTTGCCAGTCGTTACGGATCGTCAGAAGCCCGAAAGTCTGACAACCAGCCTTACCAAGGGGTATTACCCAGTTACAGGGTTGTGGAGGTCAGATAGGCAGCCGCTCGCATCCGCTTAGACTCGAATCCGACCCCAATATGGTTGGGAAAAGGCTAGGCAGATTGATTAATAGGTGAGTCCAAGTTTCCTCGTGATGTGGAAAACATCCTTCACCAATGTCAGTGATGTTGAAATAAAATTAAACCTCTTACTAATACATAATATTGCGCCTCTATTTCTCAGGAGTCGTTAGAAGCATAAACTTAACCCTCATTTTGCTACCTATATCCCAGTTTATACGGCACTTTAAAAAAAAACTAAAGAAGAAAAAACTTTTTTCTCAAAAACTTACTATCATTTACACAACACATTCCAATTCCTTACATTGCCCCTTAAAGGTAAAAATAGATGTTAGGTCGGTCCATTGTCTCTGGGCAATAAATTCTATGGCCAACCATACATGGTGGGGACAATGTAGAATTATTGCGCACGGTTAACATAGATCTCGCACCTACCAAAGGATATCGGAAAACATAGTTGCATTAACTAGATTAGGGGCTATGTTTATTGTTTTCCAGTTAAAAGGACTTGTTGAGATTGTTTTTTCCATTTTACTGGAGTTACAAAATACAATGGTATATATTTTTTCAGAAGTTCAGAATGTTTAAAGACATGATTTAATTTTCATAAAGCTTTAAATGAAATGTTGATACTTTTTCGTAAAATATTTTCTAGAAGAAACAAATTATTAATCAACTTTATTTTTAATACGGATACAATGAGCCAATGCTAATTTACATAACATTACCCTTTCGCGACGGTCCGCTAAAATCTACGAAAATACGTGCCTTTCACATCAATCAATCAATCATCTCAGCCTATCGCAGTCCACTGCTGGACATAGGCCTCTCTTAGGCTGCGCCACAACACCCTGTCCTCCGACTTCCGCGAATCTTACCCGTACCCTGTAACAGGTACCTATCACATCACATTTTAAATAATTCAAATGATTTTTCTTGTCACTTGTGAATGAGATCTATCATTCACACAAAAGACAATAAAATTTCGGCTAACCATCCATCCATCAAGGATAGATGCCGAATGGAGTCTACCGATCGCCACGAGCCGAATGAAAGACGAATCGGATCGGCATGTGGTTAAACAAATACTGTCGAATCGAATGTGCCAACCCGAACATGTTTAAGTATAGCACCCCTTAGACACAAACCTTTCATCTTTTGACAGGTAAAAGAAACTCTTTGACGCCTTCAATGCGAAGAAATGAGCTCACCTTTTCAAGGATGGTGCCTTAGAAAATGGCGCGACTTAAAGGACATGGCAAATAAAAAAAAACGCGTGTCTATGGCCGAGTTTTCTTGAATAGAGTCTTGGACATAGTGAGGTGACGAATGGTGAGAAAAATGAAAATGAAAATGCTGTAAGAAATTGTTGGTTAGACTTTCTGAGAAAATGTAGGTAGATTCAACCGCAAATCTATGGTAACACTTGCACTACGAAAATAGCTCTTATTGCTACAATATAAAGACGCTGGCAATTTCATTATTGTTACCACTGATCTACGTTTGACTGTACTGTTGACGATATTTTACTTGTGTGGTCGGAATTCTGGGAAAAACTACAGTTAAGTGCCAGCAGTGGTTAGGAGTTAATTACTGGTACCCTATAACTGCATAAAAATAATGCATCTGAGTGCTTCCTGAAATCATCATCTACCTAGCCTTTTCCCAACCATGTTGGGGTCGGCTTCCAGTCTAACCGGCTGCAGCTGAATACCAGTATTTTACATGGAGCGACTGCCTATCTGACCTCCACAACCCAGTAACTGGGTAATACGATACCCCTTGGTAAGACTGGTTGTCAGACTTTCGAGCTTCTGACAACCCGTAACGACTGTCAAAGATCCACAAATGACAGCCGGGACCAACGAGTGCTTCCAGAAATATTAAATGATTATTTATTTATTTAAAAACACATATCATCACAGGCTTACCTAATAGAATAGTGTAGTTATATTAAAGATTAGACTTACAATTATTTATTACTAGCAACCCGCTCCTGTTTCACCCGGTTTTATGATGACATTTTACTGTTGCTTATTGCATGCGGTGTATGTTTGGAGAATGTCTGACAATGTTGTGTTATTCATTAGGAAAAACAAAAATGAACTGTCAATGGGTGAACTGTCAAAATGAAACCCATTGGGATTAATTGTCATTTTATGTGTGTTACGCAATTACCCCGCAAAGAATTCACTTAACATCAGCTGTTTCATTCATTACATCGTGAGGAAACCGGCATGCCAGAGAGATATTTCTCGACGGCATGTAAAGCCAAGTCAGAGGGCCTTGGGCGGCTTAAAAACTCTGACACCAGGTTAGTCACTAACCACACGAAAAGAAGAAAAGCTGTTTCATTTGTGTGTTCCGTTTCAAGAGAACATCATCATCATTTCAGCTGAAACACGTCCACTGCTGGACATAGGCCTCCCCCAAGCACCGCCACTTTGACCGGTCCTCGAATCCCCTTCACCAGGTCATCAGCCCATCTTGTGGGGGAGCTTCCAACGCTACGTCTTCTGGTACGCGGTCGCCACTCCTGAACCTTTCGAACCCATCGGCCATCTGTTCTGCGAGCAATGAGCCCTGCCCACTGCCACTTAAGTTTGGCAATACTTCGGGCTATGTCGGTTACCTTACTTCTCCTACGGAACTCTTCATTCGTTTTCAAGAGAACAATCTATATTTATACAAATTTATCCCTATTTCCCTTGGTCACACCATCACGCGTGAACAGCTGATGAAATTTGGCACAGGGGTAGACCATGACCTGGAATAGGACATAGGATACTTTTTTTTCCCGATATTCCCACGGGATCGAGACTTACGCGGGTGAAACCACGGGGCGCAGCTATTGGAAGATAAATATAGGTCAAACCATCTTTCTTATTGGAAAATATCAAACTAAAACTAAAGAACTCATCAACACTTGAGACAATCTACTTCAAACTTCACGTCGAACAATAAACCATTTCAGAAAACTTCAGTTTGAAGTTTTGAAACAAATTCAGTCTCGCCACAATAGCGATGAGTCGTTACCAATTAATTGCGCGGGAGTCAACATGCGCGTTTGATTTCCGTTAGCGGTTAGCGTACAGACCAAGAGGAATTTTAAGTTATATTTTTGAAGTGAAAATGTGAAAAGAAAGTAGAGGTAACGTATCAATGACGAATAACAAATCATAAATGGCTATGATAAATATAAAAATATCTGAGGGGATTGGCGCTGATAGCTGAAATATAGGTTTTGCCTAGATCGGCTACAGATGCTTAACTCCACTATAGAAAACTATAGTTTTCTAAACATAAAATGACTCCTCATTTTGTTAGCAGAAATGATCACTATTTTTTTTTAACTTAACCAAAACTTCTTTAAAAGTCCCCATACAAAACGCTGATTTCATAGGTGGTGAACCTATTATTTATTTATTTAATGATAATATTATGTTTATAATCCGTTGCTTCACAGGTTTGAAAAATTCGTCTGATCGACAACATAAATAACTAGTATTGAATATTGTTGAATTGTCAAAATGAATGGCATTGGTATTGTGAGTGTGTGTACGCAATTACCCCACTGGCCAACTAAAGACACTTAGAAAAGACAGCAAGAAAGCTACAATTGGCTACCGACGTACCTTTTTGCTTACACACAACATCATTATTATGTCCAACATCTTTATGTCTTTATTGTCCAACATCTTTATGTCCAACAGTCTCTTGTAGGACTGCTTTCGCAAGACGACAGTTTAATGGCCTAAGTGCTAGGCTCTATAATAAAGCCCACAAACAATTAAATATCTACGCCCTGACTAAGTATGAGGTAAAACACAAGCTTAATTCCTGGCTACAGACGTTAACATATGGTGATACCGAGGAGCTTTTAACCACTGTACAGTAAAGTGAGATAGGTTTACACCCACACTATGGGCCTCTAAAAACTAAAATCTAAAAACTAACACACTGACGCTCACGCGCACGCACGAACACACACACACCCTCACACACACTACCAGATACACATACACACACACACACACACCCTCACACACGCGCATTTTTATTTTCATTTTTGTCCTTAAATATAAGTACTTTGTTCGCCCACTGCACGTACCAATTATTTTTTGTAACCGCCACTAAGACCCATTATAAAAGGATACTCTTTCCTAAGATACAGACAGGTTTTCCTGCCTAGTTTAGGAAAAGGGAGTCCTGTATTACCTCTGTAATTGTTGTACTGGTTTTTTCTTTAACATTTTAGTTTAAGACAACTCTGTATGCCATGTACAAACTACTTATAAATAAATTATTTTATTTATTTTATTTATTATTTTATTATCATCATTTCACCCAAAATACAACCACTGCTGGACATAGGCCTCCCCCAAGCACCGCCACTTCGACCGATTCTGTGCTTCTCGCATCCAGCGCATTCCTGTGGCCTTCACAAGGTCATCGGTCCACCTTGTCGGGGGCCTTCCAACGCTACGTCTTCCGGTACGCGGTCGCCACTCCAGAACCATTCGGTCCCATCGGCCATATTCTGTTCTGCGGAGCACACAAAATAATGAAAACTATTTTAAAAACCCTTCCCAATTCACTCCTAATACGTACAACCACGTGCCTTTCTCTCCAAAGCTTCAAAATTTACAAGTTAAGTAAAGTATTTTGAAAACATGACAGAGTTTGATCGCTTCAATGGCTCGCCGGGATCTGCTATTAGCAGAATACCACAAAAGTTGTTTAAACTTCACTGTAGAATACATAATGGCGAGGGTATAGCCTTTTAAGTATTATGATGGCGCTTCCTCTTTCAATATTTTGAGAGGGTAGCTCTTGTAATGATTTTCGTTTTATTATCATTTTGCAGTAAGTAAAGCGTCGACTTAAGACTTAGGTACACTCGGTTTCTGAATACGAATAGCATTTTAAGTTAAAAACTTGTTAAATTCTACTTTAGCATTACTTAAAGGGATGCTGGTGATTCCTTTGAAATTGGACATTTTTACGCAAAAAACGTAAGATTTTTTTAATTTTGCGGGCAACCTTTTTGGAATGCTTGACTAGTCTTCAACTTCAAATTCTTTATTCAGAAACCAAGTGATACTATTGGACACAAAACAAACAACTCCGTAATTGCCTAATTTGATTATGGTGCTGTGAACTATCACTTCATGTAAATGTAACAGAAGAATTAATTTAAAAAAAAACAGTAATTCGTATTTTCTCAGTTGCCAAAGAAAAAAAAGTAGGCTTGCCGGGGTTTGGTCGGTGGATGGGCGACCATCTTTACATTTTATATTTTATTTTATTACTTTTAAGAAGGCTTACAAACTAATTACAAATAATAGGTAACAACAAAACATTATCAAGTTGCTAATAACAAGCCTCCACAGATAAAAACATACCGAGACTCCTCCGTGCCTCGGAAAGCAAGTTAAGCCGTTGATCCCGGCTGTCATTCGAGGATCTTTGACAGTCGTTACGGGTCGTCAGAAGCCCGAAAGTCTGACAACCAGTCTTACCAAGGGGTATTGTATTACCCAGTTACTGGGTTGTGGAGGTCAGATAGGCAGTCGCTCCATGTAAAATACTGGTATTCAGCTGCATCCGGTTAGACTGGAAGCCGACCCCAATATAGTTGGGAAATGCTAGGCAGATGATGATATTGTAAACATTCAGAGTGATTATTTCAAACACCTGTGCAACAAGATGTGTAAGTTCAGTTTAAAGACATTTATTTCTCAAAGAACAATTAATTACAGTTCACTTATAGAGAAACTTAACTAAATTACTAATAGGTTGGTTTACATTACGACATTCAAGCCATCCAAGTTACTGAACTTTCTAGCTTAATTTATAAAAAAGAAAAAAAATTGTTGTGTAGTTCTACGGTTTGTCAAAACATCGAGATTCCTTAGTTATAATTATCTATATAAGTAATTTATTTATTAACGTATTACACACATAAACCTTCCGGAATAAATTCTCCAAACGATGGTGAGAAACCTCATCAAAATCTGTTGCGTGGTTTAGAAGAACAATGAGGAAATACAGACATAGTAGAGGAAATACAGGCAAGCTTGTAAGTCTTAATAAAATACAAAATAGTTCAAGCTAAGCTTTAAATGTGTCTAATAGATGATTTCTTAGGCCTTTTTTGAATGTTGGTATGCTTGTACACTCTCTGATTTTTTTAGGTATTTTATTGTAGTTAAAAAATATGAATGTCACGTGATCAACTTTGAACGTTAATATTTCGGAAACGTAAAGCTTTATGGGGTTTTGTCTTTTTATGTTTACTGTTAGCATTGATGTCAGCTATCGATTTAAATAGATTTCAAGTGTGGACGCCACTTTGAAAAAAATTTAAACAAAATGGCGGACAGTAGGTATCTTGCATACCTACTGTCCGCCATTTTGTTTTTTTTTCCTTCATATAAAAATCTTCAATCCCCTTTAAGAATTTGCAGTTTTGTAGGGCATGCTTCTAGGGCATGCTCCAACTACAGACTAACATAAAATTAGCCAGTATAAATCTGTAAAAATCACACCATGAAAACTTAGGTCAAGTGAGCTGTCATTCCACATAAATATTGTATAGTACGTACCAATAAAAAAATTAAAAAGAAAAAATAAAGGGGAGGAGCTCATTGAGCATCAAAAAATAATTCGTCCGCATCGCTGTCAATGGGAAATGTGGCCAAAAGGCTGGCAGCATTGCCACGTTGAATGGCAATGCTGATACTTTGGGCTAAAAATAGGCCAGCCCTCTGGTCATGTGAACGTCGACGAATCGCTAATGACACTATTCTTTACACTATAATTCACTATTATTAAAAATCTCATAGTAAGAACATAAGTGAAATGAGCTTGAAGTGAGATGTCTCACTTCAAGCTCACTTCACTTATGTTCTTACTATGAGATTTTTACAGAACACATCGACAGGTGACAACCAATGGCTATGTAGGTCACTGGCCACTTGTAATAACAGCATGGACTACATAGTAGGTCTGTTAATTGCTATAGCACCAGCTCAGGCAATATTGCTAGTATTGGTATTGATTGGTGCTGTAATTACCTTTATAGGGCAATGAAAAAAGCGTGAAGGTTTTTTTTCCAGGTTTAAATAATATATTGGCATTTTAGTATCTTTTTCACTGGTATTAAAAAAATACTTCTTAGATCATGAAACCTTGCATAATAACTGAACTAACTATAAAGCAGGTCCTATGTTTTTTTTTTAATTACCCTTATTTTCACCGTAAAAAGCAATTACCTAAACTATTCGAGGCTTGAGAGCCGCCAGCACCCTACTCCGTCTCGCTCTCACTCAGGCCGCGAGTAGTATGGTGCGAGCGAGATGAAATATGAGGTGGAGTGATCAGAAATTTTGCAAGGAACGCGTCTTAACATGATTTATATTTTAGACACTTACAAAAATGAAGATGAATTTCTAGAGACGGTTTAACTAGCCGCCCTGGAACTGTTTAACACGGAGCCACCGGCAGATATAAGTTGTGTTGTTATCCTCTTGGAGTAAGCAGGTACCCAACATCTTCTAGGGTCTGTTCCGTGGCGACTGAAGTGTCATTTGGTGCCAAAGGACCATGCCCGGCCATGAGGTTCACGGGTTTGGACAGTTTAATAAAGAAAATGGTCAAACAAAAAACACTTCTTTCAACTAAGGTTTAATCCACGTTCAACCCCTACAATCTCAACCCCTAAATGTTGTCCATGTTCAACCCCTGGGGGTTGAATCTGGATTTCAATACATTGGTCATCTTTTTTTGTCCATATTCAACCCCTTATAGCTAGGTAACTAATAATGACATTAAAGTAATACTGAGAGCAGAACAGGCACTTTTGAATTGTCAAGGAGTCGGTCAGTCAGAGTAATTGTATTCTGTAGGAAGGACATTTTGTCCTTGAATATGATGTTAGTTGTTCATTCCAAAGCGTAGGTACAGTCCTGCCAACTTATCTGCGAACTGAAAGAGGACGCACCGTCGATTCAGAGTTGCTAATTGATTGATTATATAAATTAATTCTAACATTCTAACATCAGAATGAATGAATTCATCTACATTCTAGTAACGATAATAATTTTATTGTGCACTGAATGTAGTAGACACTGAGAATCGAATGACTTTCAACATGACGGCCGTAGTTCCAATTTTCGCCATTAATTTCACAGATAAGTTGGTAGGAGTGTAGGTTCGTCTGGAGAAGAACGGGTAAGAATCTCCATTGACACTCATTTATAAATCTCAATAAGTATTATGACAGACGTAGAAAGACAACACGTTATAAGTGTCCATAGGAAAAGAGAAAATAAAATAAATGCAATTTGTTTCAATGATATAGTCTAGCAAAAGGAGGTAGAGGTAACATAGCCATAGATTGTGAAAAAAGTTCAATCAGAAATCTTTTTAATTGTGTAAAAAGATCTTATGAAGATTTCGAAAATCAAGTGAAATCGTTTATTCTGTAAAATAGGAAAACGTAATCACTTGTATGTAAACGTAATATTTTAAAAAAAATATTCAGAGACATTCGTTTCTGACTACCCCTTTGTTGTCGGCTGTGGCAGGTAAAAATACCGTAAGTAAAAAGGCCAAATTTTTAAAAGCATCAATTAGAATAAAATTCACTTTACCCGCGACAATTTTTTAACCAAAACAAGGTAACGTTAACTGTCGCTATCTCCGGGGCCCAACATAAGTGTCGGCTGAACGCGCAATTTGCTGGGGTTATTAAATAAAGAACTTTTTTTGTTTGCGACGCAAACTCGTTTTGGTAAACGTGACGAGAGGCAAGTTACGCGAAATTTTGTTTTAATGTCACTTTTTGTGTTAAACGTAAATAATATGCTGTTTTATGTAGTGGTTGTTTGTTTTCGAGGGTAAAATTAAATGTTATTTGTGTTTTTTTTGTATGATGATCATTTTATAATGGCTTGTTATCAAGGGTCTCTAATTGTGCAATTGCAATGAACGGACATAGCAAAGCTGCATTAAAATAGTTCTCATGAATAATTGGGTCACAGAAGATGAGATACGTAGATATATTGTTTTTTTTTTCATTGTTCTTACACTCGTACATACATGCAACAAAAATAATCTACCCAGGATTTAATAATAACTTAATTTAAAAGAGTGTCCATGGAGGTTCTTCTCCATAGCGATCTACGTTGGAACAAACTTTAACTTTCTGGCTAACTGACCGACCTTTACAATTCAAAAGTGCCTGTAAATAGTTAAAATTGATTGGTTTGCAGGTTAAGTTTGATTGAATTAATATTTTGGGCGGCGAATATCCAATGGCTATGATTTTCTATTGCTACTTTTAACTTGCTTAGAACATCCATTATTATAAAACGAAGTTCAAAAGAACATTTTAATTCAGTTTAGTCACTTTTTCACACAAAAAGCCCCTTGTGTAGCACAATATATACAAGTTTCACGTAAAAGCACCCCCAAAAGATTATTTTATCAAATACTTTGTAACCTCTAAGCATGGTTCATTCAATTTACTTTGGCAAAGATTTTTCGCCCCCAAAAACCACCCCGGATACCACAGCGTAAAATAATTCAGCTGAAACTTTTGTCCCACTGCAGAATTTTCAAGTCAAACTGAATAGATTATTTTAGGCTGTGTAGTTACAATTTTGTAAGATCGTAATATGGAGTTTAAAATGTTTAATAAGGGGAACTCGTGTGAGGTTTATGTGGGTTCCACTTTTAAAGCCGAATTTCGAGCTCAAATATGAGTGGCGTGGCGTATGAGAGATTTGCTTATTACTGTCGACTGTGTACGAACGAAACGTAGGACGTATACTGGTGCAGTTACCCTGTTATGAAAACGCTTCCCATTTTGAGTGATGTCTGAGTTGAATTCATTGTACAGTCGACCTCGTAGTTGCTACCACTGTCGACAACAATCCCTTATAAATTGTAACTTTACTAAAGTTGAAACTATTTAACTACACTGGCCGTCAAAACTAAGTACTTCTAAAATTGCAATAACTTTTAAATTACACAAGATCATCTGCATAGCTTTTTCCCAACTATGTTGGGGTCGGCTTCCAGTCTAACCGTATGCAGCTGAATACCAGTATTTTACATGGAGCGACTGCCTATCTGACCTCCACAATCCAGTAAATGGGTAATACGATACCCCTTGGTAAGACTGGTTGTCACTTTCGGGTTTGTGACGACCCGTAACCACTGTCAAAGATCCACAAATGACAGCTGGGACCAACGGCTTAACGTGCTTTCCGAGGCACGGAGGAGTCTCGGTATGTAAAGATGGTCACCCATCGACGGACCAACCCTGGCAAGCGTAGCTTAACCTGATGGATCGACCCGTGCGGCTGTTATTACGTAGCCCGAGTCTGGATTTGTGCCCGGTTGATGGCAATAGGCTCGCTCCCTATTACATGGGACTAAATCATAACTGGCGAAATGTGGGTGTACTGTGGGTACACGTCTGCCCAACCCTTCGGGGAAACAAGACGTGATGTTATATTATGCTATTACAATCACCATGGAAATAAAGGGGATCATGACTGGCGTTATAGTTAGTCCATTCTTTTTACAAGCTTTATATTAGCTTGCTCTGTTCGTATGTGTTACTGGCTACTCCAATTGTCATCCATTTTTCAAGCACTTCCTGGCATCCGATTGAGCTGAAACTTGGCATACCTATACAAATACCGAGACATTTTGAAAAAATGATGTCATGGAGCTGGTCTGATGATGGATCCGGAAGTTGGCCATAGGAACTCCTCAATCAAACAAGATAGAGCACATTCGTGTTTGGACTCATTTTTGACACTAGGTGGTGTTCAGGGTCTGATAATGGAGCCGGAAGGTGGCCATGGGAAAACCCTTTTTGCTTTATTGCTTTATTGCTTGCTAGCTTGTTTTTAAAAAGGTTTTTTATACTAAAACTTTACTCAAGGTTCAAGTCACAGGAAGAAAAGAAAGACGCTTACACCTTCCAAACAAATCCCTAAAAGCGCTTAAAAAAGCAGTCATTGTTTGAAACTACAGCGAATTAAGTCTGGGCAATTACACATAAAGCGCTTAGAGTGTATTCCCACGGCGCTGCAGCGCTGTGTCGTGTCTGGTTGAATCGGCTGCAACCGGTTGAGATTTCCCTCGGGTGTGACGTCTGTTCGCTCTGGTCAATGACCTGGTAAAAAATATAGGGGTGAAGGAGGTGTTCTGTTTATGGAAATGCTAGTAACCCGTGTGCTTCGTAAGGGTGCAATGGCCATATCAAAATATCGAGGTTTCCGTGCTACGTCTAGGTAAAATATTAATGTATCTCAATCATAAACCTTTTGGAATAAACTCTCTAAATGATGGTGAATACTGCATACTGCTACAGATCTTAGCGATCACACAGACACAAAAAGTGACTTTGTTTTTGTACTGTGTATACAGGGTGAATTGTAATCCAACGTATCTATTCCTTCGTCGTGATTGTGTGACCCCTTAACAGCATTTAGACAGCCTGTTGATAAATAAAAACGAACGGGCTGAAAAAAACCATACGGACAGACAGACAGAGTTACTTTCGAATTTATAATAATAGTATGGATACTAGCTTCCGCCCGCGGCTTCGCCCAGTGGTATGTCGATAAAAAATAGGCCTATGTACTTTCCCTGGATGCCATCTATCTCCTTGCCCCTTGCGTGAAAAGGTAACGTACAACAGACAGACAGAGTTTCTATAGAATTTATAATATTAGTATTGATAGTTAGGAGGAGCTCGTGGCTAAGTAATAACAGCCGCACGGGTCGATCCATCAGGTTAAGCTACGCTTGCCGGGGCTGGTCCGTGGATGGGTGAACATCTTTACATATCGAGACTCCTCCGTGCCTCGGAAAGCACGTTAAGCCGTTAGTCCCGGCTGTCATTTGTGGATCTTTGACAGTCGTTACGGGTTGTCAGAAGCCCGAAAGTCTGACAACCAGTCTTACAAAGGGGTATGGTATTACCCAGTTACTTGGTTGTGGAGGTCAGATAGGCAGTCGTTCCATGTAAAATACTGGTATTCAGCTGCATGCGGTTAGACTGGAAGCCGACCCCAACATAGTTGGGAAAAGGCTAGGCAGATGAGTATGGATAGTTAGGATTAGGATTAGTAAAGAACATGTTTAGTTAGTACCTACCTGTATGTAGTACTAGCCTACCAGGGCGGAAGAATCTCAAACAACATCTATTACAATAACATCTCAGTCGTGGATAGTGCAGCAATTTTCGTCACAACCACTCACGAGTCTGTCCGACTCGCGGGAGGCCCTGTAACAGATCACGTCTGCGGGCTGACATCTTGATGATGTGAAACTGGATTTAAGTCTAGGTAATGATAAGAGGGTTATAATATTATAATGTCGGGTACCTTGACCTTATGTTACACCGTTTGTGTTATACAACGTGTTGTTTTTGATATCCCATAACTCTAGGAAGTAAAAAGAACACAAAATCTCCTAGAATAGGTGGTCCAAAAATGCATAGTTTAGAAGATATAGTACGTACGTACAAAATAGACTCTCGATGTGTACAGATATCTAAGTTTCATTGATAAATAAGAGTAATTCATTTTTATTCAAACCAATGATTCTTAAAATATGAATTTTCAATTGAATTTAATTTTGAATATGAATTGAGCTCGTGGCTAAGTAATAACAGCCGCTCGGGTCGATCCATCAGGTTAAGCTACGCTTGCCGAGGTTGGTCCGTGGATGGGTGACCATTTTCACATATCGAGACTCCTCCGTGCCTCGGAAAGCACGTTAAGCCGTAGGTCCCGGCTGTCATTTGTGGATCTTTGACAGTCGTTACGAGTCGTCAGAAGCACGAAAGTCTGACAACCAGTCTAACGTATCGTATTACCCAGTTACTGGGTTGTGGAGGTCAGATAGGCAGTCGCTCCATGTAAAATACTGGTATTCAGCTGCATCCGGTTTCTCATCCGGCTAGGCAGATTGTTTTTTTTTTTTTATTCATATTTAAAGCTAAGAAAATGAGACGTTGTCATATTTCACGTAAGGGTGTTTTACATTAATAATCGTGACTTTGTCGAATTATTTTGTATGAAAAATTAAATCAAATAAAAAATTATGATTGAAGAATAATTCATGCCAGTTGGTTCTTTGATATGGTCTCAATCATACCCTAGAGTTATGGGATATAAAAAAAAAAACACATTGTATAAGGTTTTTGTGACCTCTGGTTATATTCTGGTTAATTTTTCTCGCGGATGATTCACAAAAAATCTGTTCGATTTTTAATTTATTTATCTGCTTACTAATAAACGTTGTATAACGTCTGTAGTAACTATTTACACAACGCTTTGTCTTATTCTTTCTAAAGTCACATTACTAACGACTGAAAGAGAGAAAACGGTGTGTAACTATTCACCTGTTATAATATGTTAGTTAGGATGCTAATAGACAGTGCGCCTATTCGAAGACTCATGAAAAAAGACAGTCACAGGAAACTTCACAATTTCTTTTACATCGAGGCGAAGCCAGTACACGTGGTTCATAATCATTTAGTTATGTTGAGTTGCTTTAATAATGTCCTGTATGTCGCTAGTCTACAAGCAGTGAGCAGTGATAGCCTAGTTGTGTGACCGACGGACTCCCAAGTCATAGGTCTCGAGTTCAAACCCAAGCCTCGCACCTCTGACTTTTCGGATTCATGTGCGTATTGTATAATTATCACTTACTTCAAAAACGGTGAAGAAAACATCGTGAGCAAACCGGGATGCCTGACAGATATTTCTCGACAGCATGTGAAGGCAAGTCAGAACCCATGAGTGGCATAAAAACTCTCGAGACTCAGTAACCATACGATAAAGAAATAAGCTAGACTCGCGACAATCTAAGAAGTCCCTTTTGACAGCTATAAAAATGCTTTGTGTAGCGATGAAAAAAAAAAATGGTTTCTTACGAACGTCTAAACTACACATTCATGACGTCATGTCTAAGAAGCTATTCAAATGTAAATACTACATTAGACTCAAATCAAAAATCAAATCAAATTGTTTATTGCAATCCATAATGTACAAATTAGGTGGTAAATAAAAATTAAAGAAACAATTATGGACCCTGTCGGGCACAGCAAATTTTAAAAATAGGTAGAGAGCGGAAGAGCGCTTTACAAGTTTTTCTTGTTATTATGTTAGGGATTATTTATATCTTACCTATGTATTTATATTTTCATTCATTCTCTTATTCTATTAATATTTTATATACGTCTATCCATTTATTAATTAATTATTTAATTATTATATTTATTTACTAGTTTAAAATTTGTTTATTGTTCTTAATGTAGTATAATTATTAAGTATTATGGTATAATTTATTTTTTACTATTTTACTTATTAAAATATATCTGGTTGTCATAATTATGCGTTATTATTATTGAATTGAATTTATCTATTATAAAATACTATATACTCATATCATATCAGCTGCTACAACTACCATGAACTTGAAGAGAACATGATCTCTGACTTTGATTCTATCTTTCTTTCCAAACACCATAAAAGGACCGGAAGTGCAGATTTCTTGAAGAGATAATTGACAGCAAATATTGCTTACTAGTTGCGCCGCGCGGTTTCATTCGCGTAAGTCTCGATCCCGTGGGAATATCGGGATAAAAAGTATCCAATGTGTTAATCCAGGTTATAAACTATCTGTTTGCCAAATTTCATCCAAATCCATTCAGCCATTTTTGTGTGATTGAGTAACAAACATCCAAACACACAAACTCACATTTATGATATTAGTAGGATAGTAGGATTAGCAGATAACCTTTCCACTTAATTTGTTTGATTGTTTATAACCAACGAAATGTGACACTCACGCGCAAAAAAAACCATCCAGTTAAAAACCCAGCAATATTTCTCATAATTTCTGACATTTAACAAAATATCGCCGACCATTAAGAGATACCTACAACATTTTAATATTGAGAGTTTGAACGAGACGCTTGTAAAAAACATGTTTATTCAAAAAGACTATCATTATAAGGTTCTGAGTAAACAGTAGTACAGGATCCGTCGATTTATATTGCACAGACTCGTTTTAAGTTCAAAAAGGAACACGAGTACATAATAATTTTGTGTAGGGTCCGCAGAAAAGTCTTATGAACGCAATCAGCACATCTAAACCGCGTTCAAGAGCTTTCATTGTCAATATTTCACAACAATAATGACACTGACAGTTCTTGAACGTGGTTTAGATGTGCTAAACGCGTTCATTTTCATTGGTAAAATTGGCTCTTAGTGATTATAATATATACATGGATACATTCGTTCGTACCTGGCTTATAAGAGACAGTAGACAGAGATACATACTCATAGGATGAAAGACATCAAAATCATCATCATCCATTGCTAGACGAGAACAACTATTATGCAGTTTGGCAGACTTTAGGTATGTTTTTGTTAATACAGATTTTGGAATAAATAAATAAAAATAAAAAAAGCAAGTTATATTTCGTAAGTTGACTTTAAAGACGCCAACATCTAAGATAAAAATTAGCCAAATGACTTATTCCCATAAAAAAAATACATTTTAAGTACTCATACTACCAATTACGAACCAGACTAAGCGCGAATTCGGCCAAACTTTTATACGCGGTGGCCAGGAAATAAAATTGTTTTTGTTAACCCTTTTTCCATTCAAAAACATGTTTTTCCACGAATAACTACTATTAATACTTACCTGACTTTGGTTAATAATAATAATCATTTATTTCAACCCTAAACAAATCAGCCATATTGTTTTTACTTTGGACGACATCATATTTTGCTAGATCTGTTTCAGATCGCACCTACGCACAAAGTACCAAGTAGTGATAAAAAAAATTACAAAACAAAAATTAAATAAAAAATCTCATTAAAAATTAGTAACTTTTCTGCTACCACTACTACAACTAAAATCCCACCCAGCTCATAGTGGAATGTAAAAAGTGCCTGCCCCGGCTCGACTCGACGATCCCCGCGAATTAACTCAAATGAAGACATTATCCGGCCGGGGCGTGCGCAGACGCAGTGTACGTGAGCTTTTTGCCGCCATCTTACTTTGAGGGCAGAGTTGAAGGTCGATTAATGGGTTCGTATTTTTTTTTTCTGAATTAATAATGTACAAGGTGTTTTTTTTTTGTATGCAGATTTTTGGAATTGCGTTTTAAGGAGTTGATAATATGAGGTTGTGTTCTGGAGTGGAGTAGTGGCCCTGAAGTTATAGGGTGATCTTCTAAAGTATTAAGTTGCGAGTTCAAATCATAACGTTGAAGTACATTAGTCGAGCACTTGCACGTTATTAAACAACAAGGTCTTTTTTGTCTATGTGTCTTCAAACTTATTATGGTTTTAACAATGGGAACTTAACAAATGTCAAAAGTGAGAAAGTAAGTTGGCTATACCTACACCTACTAGGGTGATTATATTTTTGTTGGTACACAAATCAAATGGAAGAAAGCATTTGTGGAGGAAATGTAAACCTAATGGACTAACATCGTCAGTAATTTACGCATGATCAATTTTTGTTTCGGACTTCTATGACTTGAGAAGATGCATTTGCCCTATAATGAGGCAGTTACACATAACATAATATAACATCACGCCTGTATTCCCCAAGGGGCTCGGCAGAGGTGCATCTTTAGTACACCCACATTTCGCCAGTTATGTAATAGTGGGCGAGCCTATTTCCATCAACCTGACACCAATTCAGACTCCGGGCTGCTACTCAGAAATTCCAGATGAAAAAATCTAATAAAATTTTGCCCGACCTAGTGAATCGATTCCAGGACCTCATGGGTGGGGCAGATAGTTACTGATTGATATAGACAACGTTGTAGGTACCCATCTGATGCTTTTTTGTATGCAGATTTTGACCTGTTTTTATACCGTGTCAGTAATATAGGGTTATGTATGAATGTAAAAGATTAAAGTGCTTATTATAGTGTGCAACTTTTGGATATGCCTCGAGTCTTCCTTTGTTAGGAGTCGTAAATTCTGCAATAATGATAAGATTGTTTTTTATACTATGGTTTTAAAATAAGTACCAAATATTGTTAGCAGAATACGGAGTGAAGCAAAGTTCGTAATAAGTTGATAAATATGATAATACTATAGGCACATTATCATAATTACCAACTTATAATTCCATTGCAAACTTATTAGAAGGTTTATGTTATAAAAATGTTGAACATTCACTTTTAAACAATAGGCTTACTTACGAAAGTAGTGATTGTAACCATTTCAAAAATCTAGCTATAAAATGGTTAGGTAATTAATTTGACAAGTCGACTCTTCACGTGCCCAGAGGGCTGGACAATTTCTTGGTTAAAGAATCAGCATTGCCATCCAATTACGTGGCAATGCTGCCAGCCTTTTGGGCACTTTTTCCACTGACAGTGATGTGGAAGAATTTTTTGATGCTCTGTGAGCTGTTCCTTTATATTTTATTTTTTCCCTTTGTACATAAAGTTAGTGTTAGATTGTAAATTAAATAGGTTCTTGTTTATGAATAAAAAATATGATTTGACAAGTTTCAATAAAAATAAAGAAAGAAAATACGTTTATTTGCTGTAAACATAAAGAAAGAACACAAAACAAAAAATAACAAGTTGGGGTAAAATATGTGTCGCATCCAAAACGCAAAACGGCCATCGCTCAGCATAATGCTGCGACAATATGCGAGACAGAGCCCCATCGCTAGTTTTCAGCGACAGCCGTCGACGTTATGACGTCGACCGGTGCAACATACAATAAATTAAATCATGCCAATCAATGCACCACTTTACTTAAAAAAACAACCTATCCTTACCGACAAACAAGGCACAAACATTTAATTTTATTATATTAACATGATATTCATTATAACCACCAATTAAGGCGAAATGATTACTGTGTAATCAAACCGCCGTATATGTGAGAATGATGGCACGAACATCGTAATCATTGGGTCGACTTTAATCACCGGGTGATTGGCAGTGATTGACCGCGTTGATTAAGTTATTTTTGGGTAGCGTGGTTCTAGTGTTTTTTTTATTTCGTTTTGTTTATTTAGACATAACTCATGTTTAGCGGGTAAGTCAGAATCTGCGCAGTAATATCGCGAAAAAATGCAATTTTTACAATGCTTTTCGAGTTCGAGTGAGAGCTATCAAACTATGTTAATAGAATAGTAGAAATAGTATTAGTCGATAATCAGCCTATAATGATCCCACTGCTGGGACGGAGCTATACAAGGCCGCTAGCACCATCCTTTTTTCGCAGTGGAATAATGATGGCATTAATACTTCATAGTCAGCCCCCAGTTCACCTAAGTTTTCATGGTGAGATTTTTACAGAATAGCCGGCTAACCGACTGATCAATCAGCGTTTGATGGTCTGACAAAATTGTGGTAAATCTCCACACAATTATGTCATTAATTAAGAGTTGAAGGCTCCTTCTTTGTTTTGCTGTGAATTTTTGGGGTCGGACCCGTCCTTCATCTAGGTTCTTCACCCAGGTGAAGAAGAAGGTCCCGTGCTCCAACTGATGATCAGTACAGTCGAGTACAGTTACATTGCAAAATTGAAGTTATTTTTTTGAGCCAATTTAAAAATCCTTTACACCCAAATGTGAATTAGTAAAATACGTGCATAGTGCCTTAAAATAATATTGCTAGAAAAAGCACTAGGTCACTATGCCACCAGTTTTTAACTGCCCACTGAGTACATACAATGGACGTTAACAGAAAAAAATAAACTTTTACCTGCCCGCAGTAGTTTCAATGTGCCTTTGTCGCCTGAAACCGAAACAGTTCACAATGCCTAGGTAACTTGCAATAAATAGTGTTGTTGCCTTTTTATAGTTAAAATTCCGGGATTGTGAAATTCAAATTAACCTCTAAGCTAGGATATAATTGTAGATAAATAATAAAGATGTAAGTATTGCTTCCGTTTAATGAGACCGTTTGATGGTTAGTTCTTCCAGAAAAACAGTTTTTTTTTCCACTTTTCTCGACAAAGTTCGTCGACGTTTTGTAAACCCATGATGTTGCCAAAGTATTATTTGTTATATTTTTAGAAATATGTTGAATTAAAGTTTTGACTAAAGAAATATGAAGAAAGCTTTTAATAAATAGGTGCTACTACTACAAAATACTACGAACACTGTTTTTCATAGGCTAACATTATTTCCCTGCAAAAACAATCGAAACAAAAACCCTATTCCATCTGTACAACACAAAGACCAGCTCAAATAAAACGAACTTAAAAATGCATCCGCAAATCACGGACCAACCGGACTTAATCCCGCGGCTGCAACAGAATTCCGTAACTCCCGGGATTCCGGGAATCCGGAACATTTGCCAGCACTAACCACGTTCATAATAAAACGCATGTCATATAAAAATATTATAATAAAGTGTCCCCGCTTACTTGGGGAATAATAGTGGTATTCGTTATGTGAGACGGTTAAAGGGTGCATTTTGAACAGTTAAATGGAGAATTCTGGAGAATTTATGAACAGCATATGTTTTGAGCTGCTGCAGTTGAGATGCTCGGAAATGGAATAAGACAGGCTTTATATTTTTAGTAGCAACCCGCCCCTGCTTCAAACGGGTGCAATGTACTAATGTGGCGACATGTTATAACATCAATATTTCGGTGCTATAATATCTAAGTATTGGTTTATCTGTATAGGTAATATTCCTTCATTACACATATAAACTTGCCCGAATATATTCTACAATGTGGAGACTATAAGATGGTGAAAACCGTATCAAAATCCATTGTTAAAATAAGAAAAACTGGATAATTCTTCTAATCTAAACAATGGATTTTGTGACCTTTTGGCCACAATAATTTATTTGAAAACATGCCGTGTGCCCATACAAAGTTGTACCCCTCCGTTTAACCCCTTTAGGGCACGAATTTTCAAAAATTTTGGTCAGCAATGCATGAGAGCATGAAAGCCTTTGTCATAAAATGAACGCTTGCGCAAAATTTCATGCTTCTAGACTGTGCGTTGACTGTAAGTGAGTGAATGAATAAATATGAAGATTTATAATTATGTAGATTGCTTAAAATTATAGCTTCTTGACATGACAAAAAACATGACCGCATCTTACAAATATTCCCACTCAATATAACAAAGTAATTCCTAACAAGCACTAACATAAAACCGATTTAACGTCCAAAAGAATCAGTCAGGTATTTACACCGAAATAAAGCTAATGTCTGTTTTTGTTAGCATCCGTGAAAGTTAAAGGGCGTTTGCAAAAAGTCGTAGTGGACTCTTCAAGCAACTGTCCCACCGGCGGCGATTAGCGAGAAGCGAGTCGAGCTAACAACTAGAAACGATTTGGCGAGGAACGAGAAGCTAGAGTAGCTATAGTTCGGATAATTTTGTCGCAGGGCTATGAGCGAGTGGGCGATCAGCGAGAAGTGAGTAAAGCTAGCGACTAGAAACAAGTTGGCGAGGAACGAAAAGCTAGAGTAGCTATAGTTCGGATAATTTTGTCGCTGGGCTATGAGCGAGTGGGCGATTACCGAGAAGTGAGTAGAGCTAGCAACTAGAAACGAGTTGGCGAGGAACGAGAAGCTAGAGTAGCTATAGTTCGGATAATTTTGTCGCTGGGCTATGAGCGAGTGGGCGATTAGCGAGAAGTGAGTAAAGCTAGCAACTAGAAACGAATTGGCGAGGCACGAGAAGCTAGAGTAGCTATAGTTCGGATAATTTTGTCGCAGGGCTATGAGCGAGTGGGCGATCAGCGAGAAGTGAGTAAAGCTAGCGACTAGAAACAAGTTGGCGAGGAACGAAAAGCTAGAGTAGCTATAGTTCGGATAATTTTGTCGCTGGGCTATGAGCGAGTGGGCGATTACCGAGAAGTGAGTAGAGCTAGCAACTAGAAACGAGTTGGCGAGGAACGAGAAGCTAGAGTAGCTATAGTTCGGATAATTTTGTCGCTGGGCTATGAGCGAGTGGGCGATTAGCGAGAAGTGAGTAAAGCTAGCAACTAGAAACGAATTGGCGAGGCACGAGAAGCTAGAGTAGCTATAGTTCGGATAATTTTGTCACTGGGCTATGAGCGAGTGGGCGATCAGCGAGAAGTGAATAAAGCTAGCAACTAGAAACGAGTTGGCGAGGAACGAGAACCTAGAGTAGCTATAGTTCGGATAATTTTTTCGCAGGGCTGTGCGCGAGTGCGACGAGTAGAATGACTGCCCAGTCACTTACTGGTATGCGTATGTACTAAGCGAGAATCTCTCAGCGAGTGTTCTGCCTGCCAGGCGAGTGTTGCTGAGCGAGTATTATCTTTGATAGCTCTTTTCGCTACGATAAGCTAGTAAAGAGAGAGTCATCGTCGGTGGTGTGAACAGTCAACGATCATCGATTTATATATTTTTATCTCTTTTACTTACATGGTACGCACAATATTTGTACGTTTCTTGAGCAAGAAAATTGTTCATAGTCGCTTCATCGTCAGCGCGGCGGTGGGACATGTTCCAAAGGGCGATTGCAAAAAGTCGTTGTGGGCTCTTTAGTTGGGCTCGTTATGAGAAACAAAGAGGCGCCGACTCCGCCACCTATCTGCTATCGGATGATGGGCTTGGATAAGATAAATGTGGAAGAGAAAAACAGCATTATTTGGATGGTTGCTGGCGAGATCGACTACCTATTCAAATCAAGGTTTATCCTCAAAGATAATTCTAGGAAACTGGTTGCGCTTTATAGGATTTTGTTCATTTTGGTGTAATAAGGTTAAAGGCCGTTATTTAAAATAAAATTCATAAAGCATTCATCTATCTTTGCCTTCTCATAATAGAGTATGTACCACACTAATATCTTTTGTTTGTTCTTTCATTTGGATCTTGGAGAAGATTATTATGGAAGTTTTTCCTTACCCAATAATGTGCCTGAAAGGGCTCTTTAACTTTTAATGAGCAAAAAGTTTAATTTAAAAATACTAGAAGGTGAATGTCTCAAAAGCCAGGGCACAGTGGATTGTAATACTGTGGTCGGGATATCGGTTCCTTATCAACTATCGGACTACTTATAAAATGTAAACCGCGCGCAGTCGATATATTCAACTGCATGCAGTTGTACGTTCGACTTCGTTCAGTCATGATATCAACTTCACGAGGTCGGCTGCAGTCGTGTGAAGTCAATATTAACTGCATACAGTCATGACTTCCATTTTATGCTAAACGAAGTCGAACGTACAACTGCATGCAGTTGAATAATATATTAACTGCACGCAGTTGAATATATCGACTGCACGTAGTTGGTGAGATGCAGTCCGTCTGATGGCAGCCTAACCAACCAGTTCTTAATTAAAACGAAAAGACCTATCCTGTCTTGATGAATCCTTGAAACAATGTTTAACCCTAATGGCCGGCGCGTAGACGCCTTGTAAATATAGTCGTTAGCATTTATTCACATAATGACTTTATTATGAGCGTCCATCTTCCTACATTTTATCGTTCGCAGCCTTGTTTCTTAAGCTTTTTGTTAGTTACCATAGAACAGTGTAGGAGTTAATTATAGGAAAGTATTCGAAACGTTCTATGAAGTATTTTTTGAAGGAGTTTCAAAGAATACTTTCATATAACGTTTATTCGATTACGTATAAATATTGATAGTAATTTTAGCAAAGATTTAAATCTTAAGATTTAAAAGATGTTCCATTTCCGTTTCTGTTTTGTAGACAATGACATTTGTACTCTTTGTCACTCATGCAGAAAATCATAATTATCTTCTCTCTTCTCAGTATTGACACTTTACCGCGCAACTTACTTACGATGAGGGCAAATCTTACGATTTAAATCTTTGGATTTTGGTCTAGACTCAAGTTTTATCGATTAGTTTACTCTGAGCATCAGGGATTAATGCTTTCAGTCCTCAGTATAGAGTAAGCAGCTCCCAGTATTCTTTCCAGCTTCTTTCCTTTATTATTTTCTTATGATTGTCTTAACTGCTGGCCTTTCCCAAGTTCTTTATATTCTGCCTTAAGAGGAAATAGGGTTGGTCTTTTTCTCCATACAAAAAGTCATAATTCGAAGTTTGGCTCTCGTCTATTTCCTCCTCCAATATTGGACTAATATGAAAGATATTTTATAAATTGAATAAGAAGGATATTTACTGTGCCCTATTCAATGGTTTCATCTATGGATGGACTATTCGCTGGTTCTTCTCTCTTGGGGCCTACGATGCTTTGAAAGAGGCAACTTACTTCATCTTTCTGACCGACCGACTCCTAGACAATTTAAAATTTTCTGTAAAAGTATTTTTTAGTCATCGCTTTTAAGTCACAGTCTAACCGGATGCAGCTGAATACCAATATTTTACATGGAGCGACTGCCTATCTGACCTCCACAACCCAGTAAATGGGTAATACGATACCCCTTGGCTTACTGGTTATCAGACTTTTGGGCTTCTAACGACCCGTAAGCGACTGTCAAAGATCCACAAATGACAGCCGGAACCTACGGGTTAACGTTCTTTCCGAGGCACGGAGGAATCTCGGTATGTAAAGATGCTCAACCATCCACAGACCAACCCCGGCAAGCGATGCTTAACCTGATGGATCGACCCGTGCGGCTGTTATTACGTAGCCACGAGCTCCTCCTTAAATGTATTTTTAAGTGTATGATCTAAATTCTTTCTTCATTTAAGAACCACTGTTCATAGTCACACCCACGCCCAACAACTCCTTTATGAAATGTAGCGAAGCAATTTCAAAATATCTAGTTTTTATTGAAATACCTAAACGTTTATTATACACTTATAAGGCTTTTTACCAAGCTATTTTCATATTTGTAGCCTCTTAAGTGAAATATTTCTTGCGTTAAAATATGCCACTTTATCCCCGAAGACGAATTGAGAGCCCTTGACTGTAGTTTAGTTATTATAGTGGAATATTCGAAATTTTAAACCGATTTATAAATAAACTTTATCTACACCCATAAATCCTCTCTAAAAGTTTCTGAAACAGTTAGCTTATTGCCAACATTAAAACAACAAAATCAATATCAAGATATTTTATTGAACATAAGCCTACATGGGCACTTATGAAACGTCAGAAGCTAGGTGCACGGTTCCAATTGGTCGTTTCCTATGGAGAAGAGCCGGCAAGAAACTCCAGGGTTACTCTGTTAAAATATAATTGGCTTTTACAATGTTTCAACCAGTGTCATAGGAACCATAATATCATCCAAACGGGTTTTATAATGTTGTACTGAATTTCATAATGCAAATCATTTCAAAAAAAGAACATTGTCATTCACGAGCGTTTCACTAACAAAGCACCGTAATTTAAAAACAAAACATACTTTCGAATTCGAAAAATTCGAATTCGAATTCACGTCGTACCGCACCACTTTTGTTCGATACTGGTATTGCAAAGAAACTTTTATAGAAGATTCATATCATGGGTGTAGATAAAGTCTTATAAGCAACTGTAAATAATTAGGTATTAAAACAGTCATGTGATACTATTTCGAACCCACATTCGTGTTTTAATACCCCTTATTAAATAACAGTTGCATAAATAACCATTTTAAATGCCTTTTGGGAGAGTGTATGTATGGCTGAATATGAGGCTCGCCAAATGCTGGCTTAGCTGGTTAAAAGGTCCTGACTTCAGAACATGGAGACGCCACGGCGCGGCGGCCGCCGCTGGAGGCGGTATTATCAACACTTGTCCAAACCAATCGTGTCAGCTACTTGCACTACGACATATAGAAACTGACGACTTTAAAGGCGTCCGAGACAGAAGTTAAGAAAGATATGATGATATGTTCTGATGCGCCTTGCAGGTCGCATCATAGAAATCTCCTTAAGTCCCCTCCCCATTCCACTGACTTCTGCTCCTACTCCTTCACTGTGCACGCGGTGCGGTTATGGAATTCCCTTCCGCCTGACATTAGGGACTGCCAAACTGTAGCAGTGTTTAAAAGAAGAGTGAAAGAACACTATCTTTCCACTTCGTCATAGTTGTGTATGTATTTATTTCGATATATATTTATGAAGTAGGTAGTTATGTATATTATGTATGTAGTATTTATATTTGTATGTAAGTGTATGATCATATTATTTGTTATAGTTTATTAAGTGAATTGTTTTGATTTTATGTATTTTACTTTCTCTTGAATTTTACACACATCGTGTCTACATTTCTTATCTACTTTCCTATCGCAGGTGTGCTGGAAGAGATTTCTTTAGAAATAAGCATCACCTTTGTACGTTTTTTTTTGTTCTTTTCTTCTTGTCTGTTTATTATGTGTGTATATACCTAAATAGTTAAATAAAATAAAGAATAATGTTTATTTGGACACAGTTCGTGAAACACAAAATACAAATAACAAAATATAAAGTAAAAAATAGTGTTGTAACAATAATAGTGTGCACCTCACGGCTGCGCCAAAAAGGTTCATTGCCAGACAGATACTGTCTGACGCTGGTTTTCTAATTGTTTTCTAGTTGTGCACTCAACGCACTTTCGGCTTCACAAATGTTACTGCCTACTGCAGCCGTCTCTAGACGCTTCCGGCGGCGGCATCGGCGCGGCGATTCTGTGATCTGTTTGCTGAATATAAGGTTTGCCAAATGCTGGGTTAGCCGTACAAGGTCCTGCCTATCATCAGTCTGCCTAAAGTCATTGCCTAGCACTTTAGGCTAGCAACGAAAGACACAATCATAAAAAAACACGGAGAGAATTGTTAAAAGTTTAATAGGTTTTAAAAGATCAATAATTACTATAATATTGTAAGGAATTAAGGAAGCCACGATGTCAGATACTAGCGGATTGATCAACGAAAATTAATCTTGTTTTGTTACCTTCATTTTATTATTATAAAACAGGTAAGACTAAAACAGATTTTGAGCTATAGATACCAAATTCATAATTTAATATTTAGTCTGCTTACAACTAAAATCAAAAGCGGCATAAAGCTTTAATCCTAACGGATTTACGTGAGTGTTGCCCAATCATGGCTAATTTAAGTGTTGCAAGGTGAAAAAACAAGAAACACATAATTGCTTTATATCGACTGATCGGCCGGCTACACAGGTAATGATGGGTTTAAATAAGGCTGAGTGTACAACGTAACATGTTAGTAGTAGTGTCGAGATCACTGAACTCTACGGTAAATTGTACATGAGATCCTTAGACTCTGATCTACATATATTTTTATTAAAACTAATTAAAACAATAGAAAAATAGGTCAGTTGGTCGTCTTAGGCGCGGAGTATATTGAAAACGAACCCTCCACCAGGTGGTATTTCCCATAGGCAATTTTTAATCCCCCTAAAGGGTTCCAGTAGGGGGTGAAATTTTAGTAAGTAAGTAAGTAATAAATTTGTTTGTTAGAATATTGTTGTTACATATGTGTTACACATAATATGATGTCCATAATATTCTGCTGTTTCCAGAGCTCACCTTCGTTATAGAAGGAACTCTTGTGCAAAATTTCATGCTTCTTGACCCAGCGGTTCGGCTGTGTTGTTTATCAGTGATTTTTTTATTAAGTAGAGATTAGTTTGAGAAACTTCGAATCTTAGTCTCTGAATAGTTTTTGTATAATTGCTACAGAGTACATTCCAGATATCAGTTTCGATGGTCTAAACAAAAATAAAACTCAAAATCAAGTAATTACTTCAAGACATAATCAATTATTTTTTATTTTATTATAATTTTATTTATTTTCCATAATAATATTACGTTCAGACATATACGTGCTATGCGTATAACTAGTCGATATTATTAATAACTTCATATAACCATCTAGTACTACCAAAATATTCTCAGGAATAGCTAAAGTCTGTTTTAATCTCGTAGAATAATTAGACATTTCAAGTGATTGTTCTTTGTTTTTTCAATTTAGAGTTTGACATTTGCACCTGTCAAATTGAAAAAACAGACTTTACAACGTTGTACACCAGTCTTAACAATAACCCGTCCGGGCGTAAGTTTTATACTATAATTTACGCCGCGTTCCTCAATCTTATTAGATTTTGATGAGCTACATAGTAGGTAGGTAGTTATTCGTTCTCAGTAAAGTTCAACTTTATTGACGTTTATTGTATACTACGGTCATAACATCACGCCTTGTTTTCGCGAAGGGTTGGGCAGAGGTGTACCTATAGTACACACATTTCGCCAGTTATGTTGAAGTCCCATTTAATAGGGGGCGAGTCTATTGCCATCAACCGGGCACATATCTAGACTCCGGGCTGCTACTGATAAATTGTATATGTAGAAAAACTAAATAACACTTTGCCAACTTGGGAATTGAACCCAGGACCTCATGCTCAGCGGTAGCGATTGCGACCACTAGACCAACGAGGCAGTCTAAAACATACACACACACACACACACTACAGGTACCTATACAATTGCGGGAAAGTCCGAAAGGGATACTGGGGCCTTGCCAACAGGTAACTGAAGGAACACGGCTGGGTTTTAGTCAATAAAAGTCTAACAGCCCTTCCGCTCCGCCCAGAGCGGGAGAAGTGATTGGATGATTTCCCAGCCTGAAAAAAAAGGTATCTATACAAAGTTAAATGTGCAGGTGATTAGGAAAGATGATGTTATTGTCAAGGTATAGAATAACATCGATTACTAGCTATTTCTATTTCGACTGCCTCGTTGATCTAGTGAACGCAAGCGTTATGTTGCAGAGCATGGTGTCCTGCGTTCCTCAGCCGGGCAAAAAGTAGATTAAATATTTGTGTATTAGTTAAATTTCGACCTCTATTACAAGGGTCTTAAACATAACTGGCGAATGTGGATTTACTACAGAAAACAACTTTGATCTACAACCTATAAGCAACCTACAGTATATAATAATATAACAACCTTATTGGGAGCTATATGTTTTAGCCGTTTGGGGTTGAAACACTAGGGCCGTGGGGTCCGAGTGCTCATCGAGTATTTCGGGACATCGCTAAGCGATTGGTCGACTCTTCACGTGACCAGAGGGCTGACCTATTTTTAGCCCAAAGAATCAGCATTGCCATTCAACGTGGCAATGCTGCCAGCCTTTTGGGCACCTTTCCCATTGACAGCGATGCGGACGAATTCTTTGATGCTCAATGAGCCCCCCCCTTTTATTTTTAATTTTTAATTTTGTTATATATGTAATTGTTTTTTAGTTAATTTAGTATAATAAGTTACCCAATGTATATATTCTACTTGCCAATAACTATTTTTTCTTAACTAATGGAATATTTCGCAAAATAAAACAACCAATAAGCTCACTCTTTCGAAATAAAAATGTTAAAGTCAGTATTAGCTATAATACCTACTTGTATTTCGTGTTTCGTCTTCCTTCATTTTAAGCGAGTTACGAGATACCGTCAAATCTGCGTCGAGTTTCATGAAAGTGACAATGTCGTCGGCAGTGAAATATCTCTGTTGACGGTGTAAACGGTTTTTGAAGACGTAAGCCGGGATTTTCTGTGATATTAATACCTATTACAGTTGTTAAGGAACACTGTAGTCCACATACTTCACGACGAAAAGCCAGTATTTAGTATTTTTGCGCAGTTATAGACATTTCATCAGGAAAATGTTGAAAAACTCTATAATGTATTAAATGTGTAATTTTTCACTATTTATTTGTTAAAATCAGTCAAACTTGTAGCATTATATTTAGTAAGTTTTGGGAAAGGGTACTCAATCAATCTGCCTAGCTTTTTGCCAACTATGTTGGGGTCGGCTTCCAGTCTAACCAGTGTTTCCGGTTACTCCTTTTGTCATCAGTTTTTCAAGCACTTCCTGGCATCCGATTGAGCTGAAATTTGGCACACTTTAATAACTACCGAGACATTTTGAAAAAAATGATACGATTGATCTGATCTGATGATGGATCCGGAAGTCGGCCATAGGAACTCCTCAATCAAACAAGATAGCACCATCGTGTTTGGCTCATTAGTTATGCAAGTGGTTTGAAACTAGGTGGTGTTCAGGGTCTGATTATGGAGCCGGAAGGTGGCCCTGGGAAAACCCTATTTAGTTCAAAGCTTGTTTTAAAAAAGACTTTTCCTTTTTTTAAAGGGCACTAATAATAACAAGATTAGGAAAACGAAACTTTTATCAGTCTAGGGTAATTATAAGAACACAAATGTGGTTCCTTCTCCAACTACAGAACCTCTCGAAAGACAACCATCCATCACTCCACTCAAACTGCGATTAAGTTACACATGCAAGTCTTATTTGCTTAAGTGGCAGATTTCACCCGCAGGAAATTGTTGGAACAGTACACGCTTAGACGAGACACAAAATATAGAGGTACAGAAGGCGAACTAAGATAGATGGAAGAAACTAGATGGATCGCCGACGCGACCCGATTGAAAAGCCTGTGAGACTGAAAGTGGAAGGCAGAACATCGGGTTTTGTACCGCAACCTGAGAGAGACCTATGTCCAACTGTGGATTGCTATAAGCTTAGTTGATAGATTGATCGTGAAGGTGAACCACTTTCAGTAATAACTGGGAGTAATTACTAGGAGTAGTACCTCTGAAACCCAACTGCGTTGTAGAGGTCAGATAGGCCATGGCTCCATGTAAAACTGAACCGAAGCCGACCCCAACATAGTTGGGAAAAGGCTGAGATGATGAAAACGCACGCACATTATAGACGCTAAACGCTTCAAGTACGGCGAGTGCAAGCGCTCTCGCGACTGGCATTTGTTTCAGATCGCTGCATGTGCGCGTCTATGTGTGCGTGCCCTTCTCTTAGCTCGTTTTATGGAGTCGACCCTCTGTATTATTCTGTGGTACCCGCTCAGGCGCGACGTGATAACTGCCACTTGAGACGCGCCTAACTACCCTACAATGTGTTTATGTGAGGCAGGAATGCTGCGAACATGTTGTGTAATTAGGTGATTTTGTATGGTTAGTGAAGAATAGGTAGTTTGTGCAGTTGAAGAAAACCTACTTATGGTATTAGACAATTAAATTTGTATGTAATTTAGGTATAATGAAACAGTAGTTTTACATTTTAAACATCACCTCCAAAACTTTTGAGCAGTAACTTTTACACTTTACTTTATTAAATGTCCTTTCTTATTTTCGGCGGGTCAATAAAAAAAATTCTTGCATAGTATAATCAGCCTATGTTCCCACTGCTGGGACCAAAGAGAATTAAACTACATGGTTGTGACACAGGTCTCCTCTCTGTGAGAGGGAGTGGGTCATTATCCACCACGCGGGCCTGGTGCGAGTTGGATGTCATTTATATATCTTCGAGCGTTTTGGTTCTAAGCCATTCCGTTTTCCTCACGATGTATTCCTTCACCGTTTTGAGAGCAGTGTTGATGAAATTAAATACACAAAGTAAAGTGCCTGCCTAGGTTTGAACTCACGACCTCGGGGTTGATACCACTGGAGCACAACTACTCAGACTGAAGGTGACTGCATTTTAATAACGATAGTAAATCTATCGTTATTAAAATGAATCAATTCAATTCAAAAAACTTTCAATACATTTTCAACACAATAAGCTCATTGTTGATACCTTTACCACAATATATGAGGACCTTTCAAAAAAAGGCATAAAACACAATATATTGGAACATTGCCTTACACATGAATAGTTAAACACGATAACTTGACTAAAAACACGTTAATTCAACTGTGACGGCGCTGATAGGGTGCCTAGCGACGCAAGTTGAGTCGATAAAGCTTAAACATTATGATACAATACTGTGGCAATGTTGTACTGACGATGAAATCTGTGTTTTATTGAGAAAATGTGTTTGAACAGTCAAGTGTCTTGTTAGTGAAATACTAAGAAAGTGCTAACAAATAGTGCAAGATTTATAATGGAATTCGTAAAGAAAATCAAAGCGAGGTCTAAACTAAAATAAATTCTATTTAACCGTTTTTTTTAAAGAAAGTGAATTGTAAAACTCTTCAAAAAATGTTGTGAGATTATTAACTTTTAAATAAAAAAACTTTTGATTTAAAGGACAATTATTATCTGTTCCCAACCATGTTGGGTTCGGCTTCCAATCTAACGGGATGCAGCTGAGTAACAGTATTTTACATCGTGACCTCCACAACCCAGTTACTGAGTAACACGGAGCCTTACCAAATAAACTGAATTAGCGAAAATATAGAACTTAAACATGTCTAACCGAACATACAACGAGTTACTAGTCGAGACTTCGGAACTAATCGGAGAAGCGACTCAAGCGGATGAAGCGCTTTTTGAAGCAGGCGTAGCTGACAGAAATACCCTCCTACCAGTCCTTTTAGAACTTCGAGTGAGGTACACAATACTGCTGAGTAGGCTGGATGCGGTATACGACCAGCTGCTGCAGCCACAAAAGCGCATGATTGTCAGAAGACTACTGGAGTCCTGCTTGGGAAGGTTGATTGAAATCAAACATGATTTGGTGGAGATGCGCCTGACTGATCATACTTTTGATGATGATGAAGTAAGTTTATGTAACATTTATAAAGGTGCGTCCGAACAGTGCGAGGCATGTGCTGCTTATGGTAAGCCACGCATGTAACATGTAACGCATGTCTCAGGTTTGCCTCATCTGACATATATAAAAATGGATTTGCAGCTAGACGCACCTTAAATAAAATGAGAACAGTGTCAGTAGAATAAATTGTTACCATAACTTGTAATTATGTTTTTTTATTAATTCATATTTTTTTCCTACTTCTTACTACTACTACTTACTTGTGATATCTTTGTAAGTAAAGATGTAGACGAAAGACTCCATGTCTTTCGTCTACATCTTTATAAAACCATTACTGCATTTGTTTTCAGGCATTGGTCAAACTCCAAGTGACACCAAACCAAGTTGAGCCCTGCATTCCACAGTTTTTCATACGAGAGAGAGAAGAGGAAATTGAGAGTCGAAGGCAGTTTGTCCTTGAGACTTTGAGGAAGTTAGGATATGAGCCCCCGAAGGCACAACCCTTGGTCTTGACGGAGCAGCAGGCAGTCATCATTATACAAAGTCATGAAAGGGCTAGGCAGGGTAGACTAAGGTAAGTCAAGCTAGGAATATAAATAATAGAAAAGCATGCGAGTATATTAGTATAGTAGTTACCTATAGTTTAATATTGCATGCCATTGTGACAGTTTATCACCAGTCAGAACTTGTCATGGAACAACGTTATGTGGCACACATAACGTTGTTCCAACTGAGTTAAAGTTCTAAATACAAAATCTACAACTTAGAGTAAGATTCACAGACCGCACTTTGACTTTACTTTGCTAAGTCAGCGTCGCATACGAATGTGAACATTATGGCCGTAATGTTTATGTTCGAATGAAACGTTTGCTAATATTCGCTTATATGAAATGAACATATTCTGCAAAAGAATAAGGTTCATATTCGTATGGAATGCTTACTTTACTTAGTCCTAGGAAATTATAAGTCAACCTGTGATCTGTGAATCTTGCTCTTAGACTTGGTCATAAATAAAGTCAATTATTGTATTAAAAACTTTTCTTCTGTCGGAATACAATTCTAAATCCAAAAACGGCTCAGAATTTTAAATTAAATTAAAGCTAAACTCGTTCTTTGAATGAAACAAGTTTTTTTTTTGTTACAATTCTAATGTTTTCATTATTAGGGGACAGTTCATGAAAGAAATCCGTCTACTCAAAGAAAAAGGCAGAGACCAAAAAGGGGAGATGACGGCAGCTGCAGCAACTGCCATTCAGAAAGTCTGGCGAGGATTCTTAGCGAGAAGACTTACCAAACGGAGAAAATTGGAAGAACAACTGTTGATAGGCATGGAATTGCCTCCGTACACGGAATCTGAAGCTGCAAAGAAGGCGGAGGAAGTTAGTAGTATATTGTTATAGTAACTTTAATTTTATAACAAATCATAATCAAATTGTATAACAAATCATAATATCACGCCAGTATTCCCCGAAGGGTTAGGCAGAGATGCACCTATAGGTGCATCTCACGCTCACATTTCGCTAGTTATTTTTAAGTCCCACGTACTAGGGCGAGATTTTTAAATACATGCTTAGTGAAAAAAATGATTTATTAGTCACAGAAACACGTGCTTATTAATCCATACTAATTATTATAAATTCGAAAGAAACTCTGTCCGTCTGTATGTTATTTTTTCACGCCTAAACCACTGAACGGATTTCGATAAAATTTGGCATGGAGATAGATGGCGTCCCGGGGAAGGACATAGGCTACTTTTTATCGGCATACCACGCGGGCGAAGCCGCGGGCGGAAGCTAGTAATATATAATTATAATGATAACAATATACTCGTAATTATGATTATTCTTTCTATCGACCAGCTATAAAATGTCTAACGGCACCGTTGAAACAGTGTTGATGCGCAATGACACATTTTTGTGACTGACAGATGAACTGATTCTTTGGTATCTGGTAAAAGAATAATGCTGTAAATAAAAAAAAAGTATTTATTTCTTTACAGGTTAAAGAATACCGTCGGAAATTGCAATTAGAAAGAGAAAAAGAATACCAAGCAGCCATCATATCGATTGAAGACGATCTTCGAGCTCAGCATGAAAAGAAAATCAATGAACAAATAGGAGACGAATTAAGGAGATGGATCAGGGAGTACTATGATAGAACTGGAAGATTCCCAGAAATGCCATCTGAAGAAAGTGGTGGCAGCAGAGCGATGTATAGTCGAGCAGGTGAGAAAGTTGAAATGTAAAACAAAACATTATTTAAACCAGCTGCAATGATAGTGCCTGTGACAGCTTACAAAAATAATAAAAACAGCTAATAGGTTCGATATTTTTTTTGTTTCAGCAGTATGTTATTATTGTAGTCCGTACAACAATACAACATTGTACTCATGATTTTGAACAACTTTTTCCATGAGACCAAACTGGAAACCACGAAAAAAAAATCAGCTGTTCCATACATTTTGTCGATTTAAGTGAACACAAATGTATGGAACAGTACATTTTTTTTTCGCGATTTCAAGTTTGGTCTCATAGAAAAAGTTGTTCAAAATGATGAGTACAATGACCCCTTTTCGGGTTTAGCATAAACAAAAATAATGTTGTATAATAATGACATCACTGTTTCCTCATTTAGCCGTAAATTTTTATGGAAATTCATGAAAACGTGACACCATACAGTGCCGTCATTATAGTTCTTAATAATCGCCTTTGTTATACCGGATGATTTTTTTTACCGTCTCGACAAACATAGGGTGTAGTAGGTGAACGGAGTAGAAGCCAATGGCATAGTCAACTAAATTTTTTTTTTTTTTTTATACCCTTTAAACAAATTGATTTATCTAAAAATACTACCCATTTGAAGTAAACTTTTAATACAAAAACAATAAAAACAGATTTTTTTTTTTTTTTTAATAAATCCATGAAAAAATATCGAAATTCAAATCATACGCACCCTACTAAATGCACGGAATTTATCAATGAATTAGATACGTTCCTTTGCGGCCGATAGGTACTCGCCGCACTTGCCGTCGGCTTCTTTGATATCACCAGGCGCTTGAGCCGCCGCCGCCGCGCCGGAGCTGCTCGCTCGCGCATCCCCCCGCCCGCCCGCGTCCCGAGCTTCAGTCACCTGCGATTAGTCACGGCGGCGTGACGTCGCGCTGTTTGTTTCCACGTATGCATCGTGCACCCGGTCATATTTGTCGTATCTAAACATGTACGAATATTCTAACGTAGAGTATCTTGTTTGGTGAAAACAGCCAGTGCAAGGCGAATGTACGCAGAAGAAGAAAATCTTCAGTCGCTGCGAAGGAACGGTATCCGTTCTCCTCAAATTCCCCCTCGGACCCCGCATGGAGTTTTGTCACTGGGTGCAGAACCGTTCTGTCATTGACACCATGTTGCAAGACGTTCCTGATCCCTATCTGCAAGACATGTACTTCCAGCATGACGGATGTCCAGCTCACTACAAACGATCTGTGCGCGCGTATCTCGATGGTCAATTTGGTGATAAGTGGATAGGTCGCGGTGCACCTGTGAACTGGCGGCCGAGGTCACCAGACCTACATAACACCCCTTGACTTTTATTTGTGGGCCGACCTAAAACGTTTAGTCTGACGTTTAGTGTATACCGAAGAAGCTCAAAGCGTTAGTGATTTAAGACAGCGAATAATTTAAAACGCTTTTAATGTTTTGAAAAGTGATAGAGACACGCCTCGAAGTTTACCGAACAATATGCAAAGACGTGCTAGTTTATGTTTAGAACGAAACATTTGAACAATAATTACCTACTGCGATATCGCTAAAAAGGTAGGTATAGACCTAAGTTCATTTTTTGTAAAATGCGCGCAATGCGCGTGCGCGTCTGTCGGTCGTGTCGCCCGCGCGCGAGTACCGCTCAGCTGCTCGGCTCTCGTACGTGAACCCCGGTAAGTGAACTCTCACGCACACATCAAGTTTCTATGTACGTGTGTGTGCGTAGGCGCGCCGACGTTACTTAGCAACGGGTCGACCGAACAACATTCTGTCAATGTTCTCGCTCCCGCATGTATGCACGTCCTTTTCATTTTGAATGAAGTACAGTCGAGTATTCTTGCTTATTCAAGTATTTATTGTTTCGAATTATTTAAAAAAGATTACTTAAATTGTTTTAAAAGTTCGTTCCGAGTCTGTTACTGTTTTCGTTTTATTTGTAAGGATAGGTTTACTTATTATTTTATCTTTTTAATTGGTAAATTGGTGGGGTATTTGTACTTACGTAAGTATTTGTTGTGTTTTATTATTTTAGGTAGGTTAAGTTTTCTTACTTGTGTTAAGTTATTACCTATTTACTACTTATTCTTTTGGTGTGAGGCTTATTTGGTCAATTGGGTATTTGTATTGTATGTTTGAGAATTTTTGGGTATTGTGTTCATTTTATTTGTAGATCAGGTTTGTCTTAGTTTATTAGTAAGTGGACTATAAATGTTATTGCGTTGATTTTGGAAACGTTTTCAACACGACTGTACCATGCGAGGGGCGGCCGCTTACTAGGTTTCTACGCAAAAGAAATGTGCGTGCGTTTCGCTCGCACACACGTACAACTATCATTCATGCGCCATCGCAGCCTACGCCGTTTACTATCTCCTATTTTGGCTATTATTCGTTTTTACGCACGGGCCGTAGGATGGATAGTTTTCATGATTTTTGAAGGAAATTCCGAACCTGTACAATCTCAATGGTACTAAGCAAATATTCTCGGGTATGGCTTCTGTTCCACTTACACAACACACCTGATTATGCTCGAGACGGTAAAAAATGTCATCCGGTATATACATGTTTTTACTAATTCTTCAATCATGTTGTTATTGACAGAGAGTTCGTTACCTATTGAATGTACCCTAAAACCTTACTAACTACAGGTTTTTAAACCCGTTTCTGTAGGGACTGGTATGGATAGTGAAA
This sequence comes from Lithophane semibrunnea, assembly GCA_947363905.1. Taxonomy (NCBI): domain Eukaryota; kingdom Metazoa; phylum Arthropoda; class Insecta; order Lepidoptera; family Noctuidae; genus Lithophane; species Lithophane semibrunnea. The sequence goes on along the minus strand of OX376204.1, from coordinate 14,037,347 downwards.
TAAGCAAATCTTCACCTGTGTCTTCTAAAGAATCGAAACGAAGCAAAGAGAGTAAAGACAAAAAGAACGGGAAAAGTGAAGATAACGGTACAAACGGCAATCAAGATGCTGATGACCTTGATACATTTAAATGTACTAGTTCTGCTTTCTTGAAAGATATGACTGGTGCTAATGAAGAGTAAGTAATAGGTCATTTCAAAAAGCCCCGTAAGCATTTTCGCGCATATCATCATCAACATAATTTAACTTTTTTTTCTGCATAAAGACCTCCCCAAGCATTGTTGTGACTAATAAAACTGTCTATCGCCGTTCGTATAAACCTCTCAGGTACCCTTGGTACACTTGTGTAAAACAAAAATGCTAATAGGCATACAATAATTCTAAACTTTTATTTTTGCAAACGCTGTCTATTAATCCTAACTAATTATTATAAATGCGACAGAGAGTTTGTTTGTTTATTTTTTACGCTTTCACGCTAAAACGGCTGAACGGATTTGGATGAAATTTGGCACAGGGGTAGACCATGACCTGGAATAGGACATAGATTACTTTTTATCTCGATGTCCCCACGGAATCGAGACTTACGCGCGTGAAGCCGCGATGCGCAGCTAGTTTAGAAAAAAATATATTTGAGAGCAAACATAAGAGTAAATTAGTACTTAAGTGCCAAACAAAAACAAGGGTTCACAAAACTGGCCAAAAATTTTGTGACTTCCTTAGATATGAAGACATCTGGAAATTCAAAGAAGATGCAGACAATCCTCACGAAAGGTACTACAAAGACATGATAGAGAGAGAGAAGATGGTCAAAATAGAACAAGAGATAAGAAACATTGTTGATGAAATGATGAGAAGTGAGTTGGAGTTGCTGCAAGCAGCATTTGATAGGGACAGGGCACAGAAGGGAAAGAAGTCTAAGAAGCAACAAAAGGTACCTATACAAAACACTTTTCTGCTAAAAGCTTCTTTCATAATCTCCGGATAGGGACCATCTACCAGATTATCAGAAAAAAGGCTGAATTTGGTTAAAAAAATATCTGCCATGTAAATAAGCCGAAGCTATTGCGGTTTTTTGATCGAATTATCCACACAGAGCCTTTTTTTTTTTTGAGGTTGGATGTCATCAAATGACTTCTCCCGCTCTGGGCGGAGTGGGACAGACTTTTACTGACTAAAACCCATCCGTGTTCCTTCAGTTGCCTGTTGCCAAGGGCCCGGTATCCCTTTCGGACTTTCCCGCAACCCTGGCCGACCATCCAGAGCATAGTTATGTGATGAATTACGTACTACTTCTCAGCAGTGGGAATATTATTGGCTGATTTTGTTGTGATAATAACCGAATAAAGTGTAACATCTTTATGTAGTGAATATTTTTTTTTTTTTAAGGCTCGTCGTGGTGGCAAGAAAAGTAAGAAGAAGAAAGAAAAAGACTTAACTCCTGACAGAACAACAGAATCTTTATTTGAAGAACTAGTATCTAATGGGATAATAAGACCCTACCCAATTGTGAATATTAATGAGTACATAGGTGAAAAGTGTTATGTAGGTTCGGCTTATCGAGAAGAAGGAATGGAGGCAACTCCGTGTTTGGGAGATGTAAGACAGCTGGTGAAGGAGTATTGTATTCTACCGCTAGGTTCTGAGCTGGTGAGGAATAATGCCCCGTTAGTGAGATCGGTTCTTCTTACAGGTGAATAGATATTATTAAGAGCGTGCATTTTGAGTGGGCAACTTCGCAAATAGATGTCAAATATTTCGCTGTTTTGATTAATTGCATTGACAATATTGCAGTATGGATATATATTATAATACAATAGACGTCGCAATATTTAGTAACCTAGTCCGCTTAACTATTCCTCAAGAGTCATAAAAAATCCTCATGATGACGATTGACCAGTCGCGAACTTGAACACGACGTGTTGCTGCGCCGAGCGCTGGACGCAGAGTCTGCGTTCAGTGCTATAATTGCTAAATTGATTATTAATATTCTAGTTCACTAGTTAGCGATATTTAATATTTACTTATAGTAATATTGCCACAAATATTTGACAGCTATTTGCGACGTTGCCAGAGTTGCTTTTAAAATGAACGGTTTTAAGATTTTTTTTAAAGATTTTACTATACAACGTTACTGTGCTCAGTGTAGAGGCACAGAAATAAAGTTCAAGAATGTTTTTTTTATGACAGGCCCAGCTAAGTGTGGTAAGAAGATGCTGCTCCATTCCATCTGTACAGAATTAGGAGCGATGCTCTTTGATTTGACGCCAGCGAACATAGTGGGAAAGTACCCTGGGAAGTCAGGCTTGATTATGTTGTTACATCTTGTGATGAAAGTGTCCAGACTTCTGCAGCCCTCGATTATATGGATGGATGATGCTGAGAAACCATTTGTGAAGAAAATTCCTAAAACTGACAAAACTGATCCGAAGAGGTTGAAGAAGGATCTTGTCAAAATAATCAAAGGTTCAAAAGTTATTTATGTTTAATACCGAAATCCTACTATCCGCGATTTTGCGGACGGACACCGACGAGCCCGGACGACGGACCGTGGGAAGGTGTACGTGAGGGGTATCGCAGACATCGGAAGTTCCTCGGTGCGCGGTGCGTGGCGGTCTGTGGTCGTCTGTCAAGCGTGTTCGTCTGCAATATTGCCGATCGTCGGATTCCACCATTTCACATCATTCCTACTTTCAGCCTTCAGTTTTTTTTTCATTCATTTCATTGCGCCTGCAGGAATATGCCCAGAAGACCGAGTTCTTTTCATTGGCACCACAAGAGCACCATGGGATGCAGAGCAGAAACTTCTATTTCAGTGCTACCAGAAGATCATTCAGGTACCAAGGGCTGATTATGGAAGCATATCCATGATGTGGAGGTCCAAGCTACACAAGGCTGGTGCTTTGAATCCTAGACTGGACATATCCTGTCTTGCCAGAATTTCAGACTCATACACATTAGGTAAATGAAATAGTGCACATTTTTTTGTATTTGCATATTTATTTATTTTTGTTGTTCACACACACACATTATGCTGTTCACTTGTCAGGTGAACAGCATAATGGTGATGTATATTATTATCTCGATTTGTTATCTTGTTTTGCCTCGTTAGCCTGTTGACCGTGGGCTTCTAGGTTCGATGCCCGGTTCGGGCAGTGTTATTGTGTTTACCACAAGGAATTTCTCAGTTGTAGGTAAACAGAAGTAATTTAATAATAATAATATTATGTTATTTTTAAGAGCTCGTGGCTAAGTAATAACAGCCGCACGGGTCGATCCATCAGGTTAAGCTACGCTTGCCGGGGCTGGTCCGTGGATGGGTGACCATCTTTACATATCCAGACTCCTCCATGCCTCGGAAAGCACGTTAAGCCGTTGGTCCCGGCTGTCATTTGTGGATCTTTGACAGTCATTACGGGTCATCAGAAGCTCGAAATTCTGACAACCAGTCTTTCCAATGGGTATCGTATTACCTAGTTACTGGTTTGTGGAGGTTAGATAGGCAGTCGCTCCATGTAAAATACTGGTATTCAGGTGCATCCGGTTAGACTGGAAGCCGACCCCAACATAGTTGGGAAAAGGCAAGGTAGATGATGATAATGTTCTGCATTTAAATAAAAATAAATAAATAAATGTTTAATACGTTTCGGTATTCCTTCAGGAACTCTCCTAGCAACATTAGACGCAGTGTTAACAACAAAAAGACGTCTACAACTGCGTGTGCGCGTATTAACCGCTGCTGAAGTGGCTATCCAGCTCAGTGCTAGGGAACCAGTGTATGCTGAACATGTAAGTTTGGGGTTTTTTGAAGATCGACAATCGTTATCAGTATTATCTTTTGCAGTAACTAGTTGTATTCTTTCTCGTATATATTTCTAGTAGTTTTTCCACAAGTGTTGGTCATACAAATATCCATTTTTCAAGCATATTACAAATAATGGTAAACAAGATAGTGGGGTAATGTAAACTTAGCGAAATAAATTGAATACAAGATTGTAAAAAATGTATTTCGCATAAGTTGGTTGGTTGGATAAAGCTTGATTCACACATCAGTGAAGCCACCGTTCCGACACTGTGCAAAATATCCTTTCATACATTCTCATGTTGATGTCGGCACTGACACTGAGACACTGATACTGACAAGTGGGGATGCGTTAATGGAGAATGTATGAATGAACATTTTGCATTGTGCTGGTAGTGTGGTGGTAATGTGTCGGAACTGTGTCGGAACGGTGGCTTCACTGATATGGGTGAATCGACCTATCTGTGAATTGTCAATGTACTGTGAGTTTTTACTTAAAGGAACATCCGGAAGATATTTTGCAGTCTTTATTTAAAGATAAACATTAAAAATAATACAAAAATATATTGTATGTTCACAGGAATCTGCAGCGGATACTTGGTGGTATAAAACACCAATGGAGAAGAGAAGGCTGAAGGTTCTTCAAAGGATGGAAGACGCACAAGCTGCTGCTGAAAATGGAGGCTAAAGTTGTCTATTTATCCTTCCAAAACTTACTTTATCTGAAGTTAGATGCGATAGTTTTAGTATGTAGCTTTTTAAGTAAAGCCATCGTAATTAGCTGTTAAGCATCACTATGCTTATGAGTTAATTAAACTGACTACGGACAATTTAAGTTTATTGTCAATACAACAAACTTTCATTGTCCAAATATTCAAATCACAACTGTCATGAGTTACTTTGCTTCATAATGAGTAGTAGTATTATTTTAGTTAATAATTATATTTTATAATAAAGCAGTTTTTTAAACAGTATTTATATTTTGTAGAAAGGAAATTTTTCTAATCTCTATCACAATTTTTGTAAACTCTAACTTAACCATACCTATCACAATAAAAACCCATTTTACATCCTAACCTATGCCAAAGTAACTTTTTTTGTTGGTTTGTTTGTTACACTTTCATGCTAAAACGGCTGAACAGATTGGGATGAAATTTGGCACATGGGTAGACCACAACTTTGGTTCGGACATAGAATTTTTTGGACTTTTTATCCCGATATTCCCATGGGATCGAGACTTATGCGGGTGAATCCGCGGGGCACAGCTAGTAGGTTAAATAAGGCCTCTTGTTTTGCTAATTCCTGTACACATTTCAAAACGGTACTGGCGTTCCGTAGTTTCTGCGTACCCCTATGGGAAGAAGGCGTAAGTTTAAATTATGTTATTTTAATACTATGGATGCTCACTATCAAATGTAGCTTTTCCAAATAAATCTGATCACATTTCTTCATAAAAATCACGGCTCAAAACAATTCTAAAGTCCAACAAAATATCCAAGAAAAATACTTCAAAATTCCGAAAACTTATAACTCAAAAGAACATTCCGACATTTAAAGTAGTGAAATATTCGGATGGGAATAAAAAAGGGAGAATTCACTCTTTCAAACTTGTAATACTTTGTCGAAGAGAATCTTCAAAGTGAAAAGGGGTACCCTAAGAGGATGTCGGCACAACACCTGGTCTGTTCACACGGGCATTGGGCTGAAGGAACTGGAAATTAGAAAGGGACCGATTGAAAATTCGTGTAAGAATCGAAAAGTTTTTAAATTGAGAATTTTTGTGAACGACCATTTTCTTATTTGATCCTGCATTTCCATTTAGATTATTAATTAATTGGGTATTGAAGAAAGTTTAAATGACAGAAAGCTACTGTAATGAGGATTTTAGCTTTCAGTTTTGTTAATTTAACTTACGTAAATATATCCCCAAAGAACGTCTATCCTGGTGCCAAATTATGAAGTATTAATGCCACCATTTTTTCAGGGTGAGAGAGAGACGGAGCTAGACAAGGCCGCTAGCACCATCCCGTTTTCGCAGTGGAATAATGATGGCATTAATACTTCATAATACTACCCCTGAGAACGTCTATTTAATATCAATTTAACACTACAAACGCTATATCCAATATTTAGTTCAACGGTTGAGGCGCTGACTGGTTAGAAAGTCGCCGTGATTTCAAAATCCTACTATTTACTATGTACCTACTACGAAGCTCACAAATTACCCATAATATGTCTATTTTACAATTTAATAATATATTTGATCATAGATCTATGATCATAGATAAATATGATAGTGTAATACCGGTATTTTAGACAGTTTCAACCTTACAAAGTTTCAATTTAATTAGGGAGTTTAAGTCGAAAGTGGTAACCGATACACACATTCTCGTATGCTCAAAAAAAGTGTCGTGAGACGGTTAGAACGAAATTCGTTTCGCTTTTGCACACTTGGAGAGTTAAAGGTTCACCGAAAAAAGTGTACAATTTTGACCGATGAGACAACCCTTTTCAAAATCAAAATATTTTATTTCACATAAGCCTACATGGGCACTTATGAAACGTCAGAAGCTAGGTGCACGGTTCCAATTGGTCGTTTCCTATGGAGAAGAGCCGGCAAGAAACTCCATGGTTACTCTTTTAAAAATAATTGGCTTTTACAATACTTTCAAATTACAGTGTTGGCAGGCATGGGAGGACAATGTAGGCCTTTCAACAAGTAAGTACCACGTATGTACTTGACAAAATAAAAGATGTTCAATAAATCTACAGTCCAATAAGCCTACAACGTTCTCACATTCACAAAATAGAAAATAATCTATCTAAAAGACTAATAATAATAAGATTACAATTAAAATAAAAACCTATTTAAACCAATTGACGTGATTGCTATAACAAATTGAACAACTGTAACAAATTGAATAATTATAATCCTGTCCACAAACGTTCTTACGTAACGTGCGTTTTTCTGTCTAGTTCTCATTCAACAAGCATCAGAAACTTCGTTGCATTGACAAAAACAAAACAAAATCAATGCAACAATTTCTTCAAATTTCTTCTACATAGTTTACGTTCAGTCCAGTAAAGCAAGAAGGGCCAAACCAAATTAGCAGAAAGCCAGCAGTGTTTGGCACGCATGAATATTCTATGTGCCCACCTACCAGTTAACCCAGGTTGTTTATCTGAACACCGGCTAGGCTAAACGGTTCGTGATTGTTCGACCGGTAATGTCGGCGGATTTGATGCTGTGGGTTTATTACTAAGTGAATATTTTGAGTATCTATCAGTTAGAAGTTATGTTTGCTATGATTCTGGACTGATTGATACTCGAATAATTAAAACGTACTTATCTTAAAAGGAGACCGGGCAAGGCCAAGGGTGGTCTGTGAACCAATAGCAATACTGTATTGATATTTGTGTAGGGATACCTTGTTTATACCCTTGTGTATTTTCAGTGTAGATATGCGTATAATTATAATGTACTTCTATACCATTTTATCTACATAGCTACGTTTTAATGAAATAGCTAAATTTAATTTAATTCATTTATTTCAGACGAAATATTTGTGCATAATTGTTTGTTACAGAGGTCTTAAAACTATTTTAGTATTGCATCATTTATTAAATTCAAATAATAGGAAGACTCGTGACAAACATCATAGTTTCTTCTTGTCTTTTCATTTTTATTTTTATTATTAATTAATTATTTGAATGTTCAAGTAAATATCATAGCCCTCCTTTTTTATTTTATCTACAGTAATTCATAATATACATATAACACTAAAATAATACCTAATTATAAGTACATGTATATAAAAAATGGGGGGGGGGAATAAACACTATAAATCATCAAAAAATTCGTCCGCATCGCTGTCAGCAGGAAAAGTGCCCAAAAGGCTGGCAGCATTCTTTGGCTGAAAAATAGGCCAGCTAGATTGAAAATGCATTTCTTCCATTTTCTTTTGATAATCTCATTTTTTCCCTGTCAGCTGAGAAGTTCAAATCTTAGTTATTATCTCACATCTCTGCCATATTCCTGGCAGATAATAATATAAATAAATCTCATAAACCAGCTATAAAATAACGCCTCTATCTATTATTCCGGTATTAGGTTACCGTTAATCGGAACAGCTTATAACCAGGCAACATCAACCCAAATACCAGCGGCTTCGTTATATCCGAATTGGCGTACCCCACAATGCTCACGTTCATATCACTGCGGCATGAATTTTAGATTTGCGCATACAGCCGACCGGTCGTATGATTGTTCGTTAATTTGTGTCTAGAATAGTTGTGCTGGCTGGCTAGCCTGTTCTAATATTTTGTGGTCAGTTATTACGGGTTTTGAAGAAGGGAACGCTGAGCACACTCGGCAGTCCCGCTTGCGACCATAAGACCAACGAGGTTGTAAACTTTTATAGGATGTCTATTTGAAATCGAGTGGAGACATAATTACCTAAAATACGGCGAAATTAGGAGAAGATTTAGAGCAGCGACGTATGTCATTGAAATAATACAAACTTACTTCTTGAGGACTATATAATAGTGTGATAATACTAGTAGTTCTGCGAATAGTTATAGACATTGCGAGCACAAAATTTCAAATAAAAAAAGGAACCATCGAAATCGGATCTCATAACGCGGAGATATCCAGTGCGGGCTACTGGATATCCTCGCCATATGAGATCCGATTTCGATGTTTTTTTGTTTTTTGCCCCTTTTTAGAGGAACTACCCCTCCAATTAAAAATCCCCGACGAAAAAAATTATATAAAGTCATAAAACCTGTATAGTTATCTAGTTTCGTCCAGATCGGTTGTAAAATACGACGTGTAGAGGAGTACCAACTAACTGACACACGAAAGCAAATTTAACCAGACTTTAGCATACATAAGCATGAGCTCTTCCTTTATATTTTATTTTTTTCCGTTTGCATACATGTATGTATGTACATAATTTTAGTGTTAGATTGTATATTTTATTTAAGATTTGTAAAAATAATTATGAAATATATTACCAGGAATTACACAAATGTTTTTTTAATAGAAACAGTTTATTGTAGTTAGAAAATAAGAAAAAATAACATAGGTCTTAAGCGGCACCCTTATCATTAATAACCATAATTTACGACCCAACACAGAAAACTACATAAGAGTATAAAAACAAGAGAGCAAGATCCAAACGGTGCTGCTCACAAAATCGAAGGCTTCAAAGAGTATAAAAACCCCAGTTTAAGTAGAGAAATTCTCAGCTCGCTCAAAGGGCTCGCTAACAACTTGCTAACACAGATTTTTCGCGCTTTTTCTCACAACACAGAACCTGTTTTTATCCTTTGTAGAGTTTGCCTTTATGACTGAAATAGAAAAACAGTATTACCTACCGGTTTCTATTAGAAATGATTTTACTGAGCATTCTTGTGGTTTTTGAAAAGTAGTGGATGTGAATTGTTTTGTGATACAAATGAAAATTAAACCATAATTTCCATTTGTATTATGCAAAGATCATTGAGTAACTGTTGATTCTTGAGCACTTCTGATTTGGATTTTCAATCAGTTTTTTGTGGAATTCACATACATGATTCCATCTGAGGCCCTAGCACTAACGCGTGCGTGACGCAAAAGTAACCTAAATTCTTTCGATTTTTGAGTTGAAAATACAACTATTCTATAGCATTTTAGTTGATTTTTTTGCGAAATGCACAATTAGTATCACCTCTAAAATAGGAATAAAGTCTCAAAATGCTACCCTTATCCCAATTTATTTGTGGTTGGCGCAACATGTCCCTTTCTTCCATTCTTCTCTAGCCGTCATCTCGGTAGTCACCCCCGTTCTAGCCATATCATCTTTCACACAGTCCATCCATCGTTTCTTTGGTCTTCCTCTACTCTTATAGCCATTGACATTCATACCTAAAACTTTCCTCACAACATTTTCCTCATTCCTTTGCATCACGCGCCCATACCTTGACAACTGATTTCCGCACAACTTTTCAGTCACCGGTGCCACTTTCAGACTTCCTCTTATGTACTCAAACAAAGAAAATATTATGCCAAATAAAAGCCAAATATATCAGAATAGTATCAAAATTAAGTAAATATTATGAAACGAGTATTTTCAATTATAGAATCGTTCGTATTTACGAAACGCTTCCTCCGCATGTTCTTGGAAGGCCTTAAAGCACTAAAAGTACACATAATTTATATTAAAAGCCCATGTTATTATTTCAAATTCAATTGATTCATGATAACAACTCTAAGAACAAGTTTGCTTTCCAATTTCCCACAACAAAATCATCATCATCTTCCTGCCCTTATCCCATGTTACTTGGGGTCTGCCCACCGTCACGCTATCATTCACTCCCTTCTCTTTCATATCATTCCTCACACAATCCATCCATCTTTTCTATGGCCTTTCTCTCCCGCTCCATCCATCAACATTTATATTCATCACTTTTTTAGTCACATACGTTTCCTCCCTCCTCATCACATGCCCATACCAGGCCAATCGATTACCTTTCAACTTTTCTGTCACTGGCGCCACTTTTAAACTTTCCTTTATATACTAAGTTCTTACTTTACCCATTTTTGTAACTCCACACATCCTCCACCTCAACATTCTCATCTCCGCTACATGCATTCTTTTTTTAACCGTCTTCTTCACAACAAAATAAAACAGACAATTTATTCTCCAGAGTTATATTACTAATTGAAGTTACCCCAACAATTCAAATAAGACCATTCTTGCCAATGAAAACAATTGATACCTATAAAACCACAATGAAGTTTTCTGAGAGAATTATTAGCAATTAAATATTTATACAAAGTGACAATTAGATTGACTTTGGAAACCAGTTTTGGGAAACGTTTAAGGATAAAGGGAAATCATTTTAATTTTTCTAGAAATACATCTCTTTTGTCGACGGGATTTCCAATCGGCAAAAATAAAAGTTATAAGAACGAAAACTAAACTACGACAAAAACGCCAAAATGGTATAAACAAGACATCACAGACAGACAAATTAATAATGTGACGTCACAACATAGCCTATAGCCAGCGGACGATCAATACGCTTCCAACGATTCCTCTTTTGTCAAAATTATGATAAGTATTTTAGAAGTTATGAGGGAACAGATTAAATACCCACATACATACATACCGGTCAAAATCGTAACCACCTTTTTTGCTTCGCCATAGTCTGTTAAAAATGGCAAAATTCTATACAAACTTTCATCCTTTATACTGTTATAGAATAAACTTATGTCATGCTTTCACAGTGCGTTCATGATAACTTGTCCCGTGACGCGATTGGTACTGTTCTGTCAGTCACCATTTTGAACTCTATTAGTATTGAAACTAAGCTCAACAAGCAACGGTCCCAACATGACGGCGAGGGACAAGTTATAGTGAACGGTCTAAAGACCCACCGCTGTGGGTTGTTTGTCTAGTAAGCAAATTAATGAATTAATTTAAGAATTTTATCACGTAGATTAAAATGTGTTCGTAAACATTTTAACAAGCGGGATAAAATACTACAAAAAAACATGACTACATTCCCAAAAAGAAAGGGCCTGGTTCCAGTCCAGTAGCGTATTGTAGGTATCAATAATTTGGTATTACGTACCAAAATCCGTAGTGGAGGGCCGCGGCTGTATATCGACGCTTATCCCCCTTGTTATAAGCAGGTAGCTGTAAAGTAATAATTTTACGATATCCCACTTAAGTTCGTATGTAGTCGCTGTACTAGTGATGTGAAGGTATCGATGTTTTGAAATAATAATATTTAAATAATTTTTAAATGTTTTTATATTTTTATATTCTAATATTTAAAAATGTAATTTATAAGTGTCTCATCATCATCATCATCTGCCTAGCCTTTTCCCAACTATGTTGGGGTCGGCTTCCAGTCTAACCGGATGCAGCTGAATAACAGTATTTTACATGGAGCGACTGCCTATCTGACCTACACAACCCAGTAACTGGGTAATACGATACCTCTTGGTAAGACTGGTTGTCAGACTTTCGGGATTCTGACGACCCGTAACGACTGTCAAAGATCCACAAATGACAGCCGGGACCAACGGCTTAACGGGCTTTCCGAGGCACGGAGGAGTCTCGATATGTAAAGATGGTCACCTGTCCATGGACCAACCCCGGCAAGCGTAGCTTAACCTGATGGATCGATCCATGCGGCTGTTATTACTTAGCCACGAGCTCCTATATAAGTGTCTATATGAAATAAAGGAAATTAAATAAGAAGTACCGATCTTTGCTTTTCGTTAATGTTTTAATATACTACGATATGAAAATGAAAATGAAATGTTTATTTTTGTAAATAGATCTCTTGACACTTTTTCATGTAATTTTTTTCGATTAGTATTTTAAAACTAGATGGCGCCAGCGTTTCCTTGCTGACTTATCCCCTGAAAAGAAATGCCGAAACAAACTCAGAGGTACAGTTGTCCTTAATAATATGTAGGTACTTGTCATTTTTTTGTTATCAATGTAGGGGACTTGTACAATGAATAAATGTAACTATTTTCAGTAAATTAATAAAAATGATTAACCCATTCGGGAATTACAAGTGCGTTTAATTATATGACGCATCTGAGCTGAATAATGCTAATCACGTCATCCGTATAGTTTAGTCACGCTCGTCGATTTTCTGAAGAACTCAAAAGAAGGTTTTAATAGACACTCGCGCAATATCTTTATGTTGTTACACATACACACACACACACACACACACACAAACAACCCCTCCCTCATACACACATTCGAATATCGTTTCAGTTTTTCGTCATTAATCTTTCAAATACCCTCTTTTTGCATGTCTTCTGGGCTAATATTTATTATTGTCTGTTTTGAAGAGTTTGACTCTGCATGCCGAGAAACAGGACTCGTCCTAGTTCGGCTACAGATACTCCCATGTTATATAATAGGTTATATATCTTTTCATACACGAAATCTCTTAATTTGTAATCATCATTATACACAACCTTCACTATGGGACTAATCCTGAATTCGCGAAGAAATATCTGCTGTCTGTTCCCTATATTTATGTTCTCATAACTCGTCAAAATGTAGAGAACAGCTGATTTGTTTTTTCGCGAAAAGATAAACCTTATACACTCCTAAGTACTGGCCTAAAAGTATGTATAATCCATTGTATTATTTTGGTGAAATTTTATTTAATATTTGGCCATCTGCTCCCATTTACCTACCGTAAATTATTTATTGCAACCGAGAACCAAATTCATTTGTGCAGGAGACCAGAGACCGGAGACCAGATTCAGAGAAAAAAGTCGTTTAATTTTGTGAAGGACACCCTGAATCAATCTCCATCTGTGACGAAATCAAAATAAAAACCTTTAAAATTACCTATCAGTCTATATTGTTCCCACTGCTGGGACACGGACCTCCTCTTTCTGTGAGAGGGAGTGGGCCATAATCCACTAGGCGGGCCCAGAGCGGTTTGGTGGATGTCACATGTCTTCGAACTTTTGGTTCTAGGACATGTTGGTTTCTTTTTCCTTCATCCAGTGGTAACGACCGCGACTTACGAGTTATAGGTAGTTATAGGTCGTGGGTTTGTCCCCGAGCAGGCACTTTACTTTGTGTAAATTATTTCATCACCACTGCTCTCAAAACGGTGAAGGAAAATGGAACCTTTGGAATCAATAAAATGTTCCAATAATTTTGATAAAGCACATCGCGTATCGATGTGTCTTCCCAGATTTAAACTTATGGAGGTCTATACGAGACTTACGGCGACCGGCTAGTGTGGGCTTAAGTTCTGCGAATCAGTATGTGTGTCTTGGAGTGTGGTCTAAGTTCTATTACGTGTAAGTGTGGTATAAACTCAATTACAGGCATTTTTGAATCGTCAAGGGGTCGATCAGTCAGAAAGATGAAGCTAGTTGCCCATTCCAATGCGTAAGTAGTAGGTATGGAGAAGAACGGACAAAAAACTTCACGGACACTCTTTTAAATCAAAATATTGGTAACATCATACAATGTTGATATTATACATGTGAGAATGATGTAGAAAGATGTGCACGTTATCAAAGTCCGTAATAATAATTTATATTATTATATATATTAGTATTAGAAAGTATTAGTAGTAATCTTTATTTCATTATCGGTAAATATAAATTATATTTTTAAATATTAGAATTAAAACATATATATAAAAATTAGTAGCCCACCGATAGCGGGTAATAATAAATTATTGGGATCATTTTTTTTTTTTCAAATCTCACGCTTGGGAATATAAATTACTTAGATATTATATTCAAGGAATAATAGCGAATACAGTAAGTAAATAGTAAATACAGTAATATACTACAGTGATGTTAAATTTTGAGTCCAAATATTTTAAATGCCTGGTATTGTTCGGGGAAAATCTATGACAATAAAATAATTATATGTATCAAAATACTATCACGCTATTCGCCCCTAATTTGAACCAATCATAAGTCGGGTCTCTATTGCGACTTATCGATTGTCGCTACCGACATCACTACTGCTAGTGATGAGATTAAACAAGTTAACACTTTATTTTATTATGTTTATTTTAGTCGATAAAATTTTTGTTTACTCTAGCTGCCGTGTATGATATTTTTAAGTAAGTGTGTATGATATGGTGGGTGTGTGTGAGTATTACTTTTTACGCTGAAATATTTAACTAAAATAACTGCCACAAACAGCAACAGACTTCTCGAAAAGTGAGCATGTTTTATAACTTTACTTTTTAAATACCATCACATCTCCTGTACACACGGCTACACATCAAGCTATACATTTCCAGTTTATGCTGATCTCGCATTGTATAGAATTTCCCTATAATGCGAGGTCTGCTTATGCTGGAAATGTATAGCTTGATGTGTAGCTGTGTTTACCATTACATGCGGGTACATGCCATAAGCAGAATGTTTTGCGGTCGCGCTTCCGTAAACAGCGATTCTTCAAACTACACACGAGCCCAGCGAATTGGCAGATATTACTAGGAGGGTCTTCATTCACCGTATTGAGAGCAGTGGTGATGAAATTATTTATTTACACAAATTTAAAGCGCCTGTCCTGGTATCGAACAACTCGAGAGTCGGGGCCGTTACTGGGCCACCAGCACCACCGCTCTATATCTAGATACATTCCCCTTTCCAAGTACTATAAAAGAAACGTTATTGTACCTACACACAAAAATATAAAGATTCTCCTAGGATTTCCAAGAGTGTTTATCTTAGTAATAAAACAAAAGCCGATTGAATTCTTATCCTAGTTACGGTAAACTTTTTGTATTGTTTTTCTAACACTTTGTGAATATAAAACAGATTCTTTTATACCTAAATGTGGAAAAGAGGCTTTTATTAGTGCGTAAACTATTCATTGTTGGAGGTTCGTAGACTAGAGTCTATATTTTGGAACAATGATCAGTGATGGATCACTTTGATTACATTGAGATCAAAATGAAATATTTTACCTTCTTTTTCTATTTTTTGCCTGCGACTTCGCACGGGTGTATAGATGTAAATAAACCATTTTAAATCAAAATCCATGGTTTAAAAACCGTGTTAAACAAAAAACCATTTTAAACCACGGATTTTGGTTTGAAAAGGTTTATTTATATCTATACTCGGTCGCTAATGGCGACATCAAGACCTCTGAGACCTCTGAGTTAAAATAGTTAAATACACATTTTCAACCTTCCAGTTAAAATATACTCTATAAATGATGGTGAAAACTGCATCAAAGTCGGTTGTACGAAAAGTGAATTTGCTTTATAATATTCACCTTAATTTCCATAAGATCCATGCTCTTGATTTAAGGCGGAAACGTCCGAGTAACCCGCGTTTCTTTAAATTTTCATGTCAGTATCAATCAGTTTGTATGTTGATCTAAATATGAATCGCGGCCAACAAATATCTATTTATCGAATTATAACCATAAAAATCATCAATAACCCTATTTCATATAACTAAGTAGTAAGTTCATATACTTAACCCTATTTCATGAAATCATGACATTTAGGCCAATTATAACTTAAGGAGTTGTATTGCTGATTCTAATGATAACAATCCTGTAAAGCCATATTTATTACGGTCGCGAATCATATTTTATGAATGACAAAAAAATATACAACCTGCCACTGACCTGCAAATTGCAAACAACATAATAATAAAATTTGAATTTCGCGGGCTACCTTAGCGCCTCCCCTTATAACCTCCATATTTTGCCTTTTCATCATAAACAGCATCCTCCTCGCATGAACTACCCATGAAAACTCGTTCCTATAAAAATACAAGTTCAATTCCCCGAAGTCACCCTGTATTTACCCCGGTGGATGATAAATGAGTGTGACGTCACAGCTCGGTTCATTTTTCTGACCGCCCTCTGCCACCCCCATATAGCATTCCTGGCGTTATGGGATTTGGGTAGCGTTAAATTGAGTATATGAGTGATGTGGTGTAAGATTTGAGTATTATGGAACTAGTAATATAATGTTACGTTTATGGTTTTGAAAATCGTTAATTCCAATGTTGCCTGGAATAATATATTGTATATTTTGTAGTATATAATTTATATTTATGTAATGTATAAAGTTACAGGGTTACATTTTAAATCTTCTTAAGGGGTCATTGTACTCATCATTATGAACAACTTTCACTATGGAACGAAACCTGAAATCGCGAAAAAAAACAACTGTACATTTTGACGATCTATGCGAACATACATGTAGGGAACAGCTGATTTTTTTTTTTCCCTTATGAGGATTTAAACGACTAAAATTTAGGTAACCCTGTATAATTAAATAACTTCTTGTTGTATCTTAAAACTAATTGGTGTTTTAAAACAGATTACGTTTATGTGAGAGTTTAAAGAATTATGATACCTTGTATAATTTAAGTAAACTACTTACTTAAATTAAGTAAGTAAGTAGTAGTAAGTCATTTATTTGTCCAAAACACGAGTATACACACACAAGGCATGCAAGATGTTACAATAAATTATGTCACAGTCATGTTTTGCCTTTACTGCGTACAAATTTAGGGGTACAGTACATTAAGTTATACAAGCGTCAATTAATAATTCAAATTGTTTGTACATAAAGCATTCCACAGATTTAATGACGTATTTTAAGAAATTTTCAGAAAAACGAATCTTGGAAATCTGAAAATTATTAACTTGTCCATAACAGCAGGGATATTCCCAAACGCCCTCAAGTTATCAATTATAAAGCCTTTGTACAAAAAAGACGACAAGCTATTAATGGATAATTACAGGCCCATTGCTTTAATACCAATATTCGCAAAAGTTTTTGAGAAATATCTATACAGTCAAATCTATTCCTATCTTGAAAATAAACAAATATTGTGTAATGAACAGAAAGGTTTCCGACAAAACAAATCTGTTAATATAGCAATATACGAATTTATAGAAAAAGTCTTATGTTATGTGGACAAGAGATCACCCGTTTGCGCTATCTATTGCGATATGACACAAGCGTTCGACTACGTAGATAAAAATATACTTATAAACAAACTTGACACTTATGGTATCAGGGGAAATATCTTAGACTTAATTCGATCCTATTTAACAAATCGACAACAAATGACATTAATAAGCAGAGTTAATTATACAACCAAAAAAGAAGAAACATACACATCTATGAAGCGCTATGTGACATACGGTGTCCCTCAAGGCACCGTAATGGGTCCACTTTTATTTATTATTTACATTAACGACTTGCCAAATGCAACGAATTAACCTATGACATTATTTGCTGACGATAGCACTGTTACAATTGCATGTAAGGACATTAACCATTATAACTCTGACATTAATAATTCTTTGACATCTATAATTTCATAGCTGAATAATAATAACTTAAAAATAAATTTAACTAAAACGAATATAATGCACTTTGGACAAAGACTACAAAATTCTCAAAATATACAATTGACTTATAATAACTATACTATAAAAGAAACTACTACGGCTCGTTTTCTTGGCTTAACTATTGACAGTAAGTTAAATTGGAAAGAACACATATAATTACTATGCAAAAAGATCAGTAGTCTTTCCTACGCACTATATAAACTTGCTCCAACCATCCACCAGAATGCACTACTGTGTGCATACTACGGGCTTGTTGAATCCATCCTCAGGTACGGCATTATTTTTTTGGGGCAATTCCACCGACAAAGAGATGGTATTTAAAGTACAAAAACGATGCGTACGCGCTATGTTCGGTATTCAAAGCACAGAAAGCTGTAAACCACTATTTATTGAACATAAAATCCTTACACTACCATCACTGTATATACTCGAAACAGCTGTATTCGTTCATAACAACCTGGATTATTTTACTCACATACCCTCACACAGTCAGCGCCGTGACAATAGTAGACTTTGTGCACAGCCTGCTAAAACAGCACTGTTACAGAAAAGTGTAGTATGCAGAGCTCCACTAATTTATAACCACATACCGAACTCGATAAAAAAATTGAACGCCAATAGCTTTAAAAGTACCTTAAAGAAAATTCTGATTAGAAAATGTTACTATCATGTACAAGATTTCCTTAGTGACAAATTTATTTAACTGAAGGTGAAGGATGACATTTAAATTGTAACACATAATAATAATTCTATATACAACTTATTAAGTGACTTAATTTGTAAACTGTTTTAGACTTTGTTAGTTCATGACATTTACTATTTAGATATCTCATTTTGACATTCATTCATTCATTCATTGCATATAATAATTAATATTTGTACACCAGTCGTGGTAAAACATGTTGATACAATCGATAAGTAATGTACCATCTATAGTAAACATCCATTTTTGCATGTATTATTATGACCTACACATGTTTTGACAAATAAAATGATCTTTATCTTTATCTTTATCTTGGTGTTTCGGTGGATTCGCCTAGGGGTTACACGTTCATGCCCTGGATTTTCGTAAAACGCCGAATTAAAGTTCACATTGAAGATTAAAAGAAAAAAATTGGCCATGTATCATTATTCTGTAAACTCTCAATTATAATGGCCATCGATGTTATTTTAATTAGTAGTGAATACTTTAACTAAGCTTTCAACATTCGCTTATTTAAACAGTCACCTTTTTAATTAATAATACAAAAGAAAATAATAAAGGCGCTCTTTTTTGTTCAAAATACTTGGAATAATAATATTATTTCTTGAAAAAAAATTACATTTAAAATGTATTTGTTTATTTGCACAATGTACACACGGCTACACATCAAGCTATACATTTCCAGTTTATGCTGATCTCACATTATAAAGGATTTTACAAATTTTACAATGCGAAGTCACCATATCAGGGCCGCAGCTACCCTACAACCCGATTCCTATCGGCTTCCCTTCTGGAATTCGAAACAAAACCACTCTATCGTCATTGAAAAATGACACAGTCAGTAGTGTTGAAAATGCCTGTTAAGTAATCACACAATAGGTATTTAATACACCATATAATTAAAACTATACAAAACGCCTACATTCAATGTTTTGTCTTTGTTGTCTCCCAACAGCAAAAAAAATCTCTAAAATAACTCGGCGGCGCGGCTGGCTTATCGCTCCTTCAAAAATCAAGGCATCATGACGTCACTTCGGTCACGTAACACCCCGGTTTTATACGCTTCAAGCAAGCCGGTCAAATACGAGTTATTGTACCTAAAGCGATCTAAACTTGCGTTCGCGTGAACGAGATGCCGCAATATCGGTTCGGTAGTTTTCGTTGAATTTCGTAATGCGTTCGGCTCGGAGTTCGTCGGACGGGACGCTATTGTGTGGTTGCTGTTTGACGTAATCGCATTATAATTTGTTTACACTTGCAGTTAATTTGCATTTTGTTCGTATTATTTATTGAATACATTAGTTTATCAGTACGAGAATCGTAGTAGTAGTATTAGTTTGTTGGTATAAAACAGTGATTACAGTGTTTTGACTTTAGTGAAAGTGTACGTTGTAATTATGTATTTGGGGTAAGTAGATAGTTAATAAGTTGAAATTTCTTAATAGATTTGAAAAGTTATTAGTACTATCAGTAGGATTAGGATGGCGGCAATAATTCGTCAAGGACTTTCTAATTAACTACAATGTCTTTTGGCCCGCGTGCTGCCCGTCTGGTAGCTTAGTGGTAGCCTATACATTGTTGTTTAGGATTATTTTCTTTGTGAGGAAACATGCTTTCCAAGGTTAAGTTTATCAAACATTCTAATGTTTCCCTTTACGATAAAATGAATGGCTGACTGGCAGTTGTAAATAAAATAAAATGTATTGTTTCCCTTGTTTACTTTTCTCAGATTCTAGTAGTTTATGTAATAATGGGGTTTTTACATTCATAATCTGACGATTTTTCGCTAATTCGTTTGAAGCTCTACACCCGCGCGGCCAATTCCCTCTAGTGGCCGTGAGCGAAAACTCTGAATTGTAAAATGCCACTCCCTAAAAATTTCTCGTTAAACGCGCCCTCTGTTTAATTATTTGTGAATTTTTTGAATGGAGATATCTCGTTCTTGTACTGACAAAATGCATTGCTTTTCTGATATTTTCGTTAGATGGCGTTGCGCTATTAGGAGCGTAGGAGCTTAGTATAGATCTGCGGTAGTGCGGTTGAAATCACTTGTTGAACTGTGTGAGTGTGCGTGGTTTGTGAAAGCGGGCTTTTTGAATGTGAGTTTATAAATAAGTTTGAGAAAAGTAGATCAAAATAGGAATTTAATGAAACGGTTTATTGACACCGTTCTTTTGTTAGGTAAACAAACAAGAGTTATCTTTTCGCGGCCACAAGGAAGGTCTGAATTTTTTTTTTTTTTTTTTTCTTTTTTTTTTGCTCCTGGTTCCCACCCCCGAAAAATCACCCTTCGCCACTGCACCATATACTGGAAATGTATAGCTTGATGAGTAGCCGTGTGTACATACAGTTACAGGCTATGACTTAAGTGTAAATGGCGCAGGAAGTATTATAGTTACACAATTACATTTTAACATATAGATTCGTTATACTTAAAGTTAACATATTGCACATAGACTAGATAATATCGCAACATTCATTAATACCGAAAAACCGAAAGGGCAAAAGGTTCGAAAGGTTATGGAGTGGTGACGGCGTACCAGAAGAGGTAGCGTTGGAAAGCCCCACAAGGTGGACCGATGACCTGGTGAAGGCCGCGGGGATGCGCTGGATGCGAGAAGCACAGAACCAGTCGAAGTGGCGGTGCTTGGGGGATGCCTGTGTCCAGCAGTGGACACGGGTCAGTCTTTCGGCTGAAATGATGTTGATGATGATTCATTATTACAATACTTAAACTCTTTCTAAAAATGTATATTAATTTTATATTAATTAAAATCGGTGCAATTCTGACCTGATTTTATTGACATTTTTATATTATAAAAATGTCAATAAAATTATGTAATACAAATGCTATAACCAATCCCCAAAAACTGACTTCCTGGTAACTTCTAACCCTCCATTTAATACTAAAACCAGACAAAAAATATATTTGTCCAAAAACAGGGAATGTTACATTTGAACCATCTGTGCTATGATTTATAAGGTCTGTTTTGTGCGAAATACGTTGCGTTGAGCCGATAAATCAGCTGAGTCGCGAAGTCGAGACGTATTCTGTCGTAAATAAAGAAATCTTTTACATTTTCGTGTTAAATATCTTTGTGTTTTGATGCGAGTGTGCGGATTTAGATTGTAAAGGTGACGTGTCGTTCGGGGTTTGATCGGTTTTGGAAATATGTGCGTTGTTTTTTGTGTGATACAGCTTGATACTACGTAAAACATATTTTTATTTAGTCGTACTAACATATTTTTATGTTAAGTAAGTAAGTTAAGTAGATAGGTATGTAGGTAAGGTAGGATAAGGATAGATAGGTAGGTAGGTGCGCCGTAAATAAGTACTTAGTGCCAGGTAAAGCTAGTATGTACTATAATATAGAGATAAAGTGAGCTTGTATGTACGGTGTAGTCTTCGAAACTACGGTACGGATCCGATTCAGAAAATTCATTCACTAATGGGAAGCTACCGTATTGCCGAGTATCATAAGGTATATTTTATTTTAAAACAAAAAAAATCACGTGGTGGAAGTCGCGGGCCGAAACTAGTAGCTTTAGGGGTATGAGGAACAGGGTGTAATGTTCACTCATCCACCATAGAAAAGGGAGGATCCTCCAACCAGACGGGTGTTGTGTCTGGCTGGCAACTGCCCAAAGATTGATATTGGATTCTTGTATATGTTCACTGCACAGTAAACTTTAATTGCGAGATGTAGGATTTATGTGACGTCAGGATTTTTTTGTGACGTCAGGATTTTTTTGTGACGTCAGGTCTTTGATTCGTCACACAAAAATTTTTGATTCGTTGGCGGCGCTGTCCGGCCCTGGTCCAGGTCATGGTACGGAGCGAGCCCAGGCGGATTCCCGGCCACCATAGGCGCGGGCTTGCGGACGGCGAGCAATGGGAAGCTCGTCGTCCGATAAGGACCAGGCCCGGGTCGATGGCGCGTCGTGTTCCACGCGCGCCTCAAAGAGATGTCAGCACACCTGACGGGGTCCGTTAGGACCGATGCCTGCCAGGGTTGCGGAATAGTCCGAAAGGGATACCGGGACTCTGGGAACAGGCAACTGAAGGAACACGGGTGGCTTTTAGTCAGTAAGAGTCTGACACGCCCTTCCGCGCCGCCCAGAGCGGGAGAAGTCATTTGATGATTTCCCAAAAAAAAAAAAGGTCTTTGATTCGTAGTTTGCATGTGGCGATGTAGATACCGCCAAATACCTATCACATAAAAGTCTCCTGCCATATTTGCATGCGCTCTAATAAACTCGAAAACTCTCCCTTTCTCGACATCCAAAACATTATCATTCAACACATGTAGCAGGAATTAAGTCAACGAAATGGATTACATTGGATAACAAGTTGCAAGAATCAAGAGGGGAGTCTGTGTATATTGCATGCAGGTGATAAGCCAGGGTATTTGACGTCTGTCCCCCTGGATAAAGGGTCCCCCTTCTCCCCTGGGTGTTGTTGTAATAAGAGTACGTCTTCTACTGTAATTAGTAAATGGATTAATGGCAGATAGGGTTCTTATAAACAAACCAGTTTAATTAGTAGGTGGAAATCTCAGTCCTGTTTATTATTGTTTAAATACCACGGATTTTGGTTTAAAACGGTTTATTTACAGCTTTAAACCAAAGTCCGTGGTTTTAAAACCGTTTTAAATTTGTTTTACATGGATTTTAAACCACGGATTTTGGTTTAAAGCGGTTAATTTACATCTATAGTCTTCAAGCATTGTAATCTTTACGTACTAAACTTTCATTAGATTTAGATTTTTTGGAGTTGTGAACATACACACACACATATTCATAAAATCACGCCTTCTTTTCATGGGGTAGGCAGGAACTACAGAGCGCCACCTGTCAAGGTCGTTACATACTGCTTTTGATGATGTGAAATCGTTTTCTATTGAGAAAAAGGTACTGATAATATAGTTTTTAAGAATTTTTGTCCGTTTGTCTGGATGTATGTTCCGGATTGGCGCAAAAACAGCACCCCGCCGTTTCACCCTCGCAAGTCTCGATCCCGTGGGAATATCCGGATAACAGTATCCTATGTCCTATTCCAGGTCATGGTTTACCCATCATCCAAATCCCTTCAGTCGTTTTAGCGTGAAAGCGTAACGAACAAACAAATTCACTTTCGCATTTATAATATTACCTAATTAGGAGGACTGTATTAAACTTGCGACAATCTAAGAAGCCCGTTTTGACGTTTCTCATCATACATGCCGCGATAACTTTGTATGAACGTCTACGTAAGAGATCGAAAAATCAAATTCATAATCCTAATTAATTACTATGTTATCCATACACTATAACAATGAGTATCATTCGAAAGCATCAAGTTTAACTTTATATTGAAAAAATGCACTCAATAACACGAAATAATCGTTGATTTATTTACTTAAAGGACGTTATTACAATGTCATGTCTTTGAGTTCGTTGCTAAGGCAACAGTAGTGTTGAGAAGATTTTAACCCATTTATTGACCGAATAAAATCGATGTTCTGAAAAATCGATACTTTTACATTACATTTAGAAAAGAAAGTAACATACCTAACAAATGAAATATGATCACATATATGTTTAGCTTTCTTTTGATATTAATATGCCAAAATCACGTAATAGCCGACTCAAGTCAAATATAACAATAATGTTATATTTTCTGACTCGGCTATTATGTGATTTTGGTGTTATCGTGTAAACTCGTCAACATGTCTAAAAGAGTACTAGACTGCTGTTGATGATGATGATGATAATGACGGATAATGACGTGTAATAAAACGATATGCCTCGAGAATCAGTTTGAATTAATGTAGATAAATTGTCGATTACAAACTCTAAGTATGATTAATCGATACGAGTATGTCTCGAGAATCGGTTTTTAAAACAACCGATTTTTTTTCCCTACACTACTAACTTAGATTGTCGCGAGATTAGGTGAACATAGAGGTTATGAACATAAAAAAAACCAATTAGAAATAAGAAAAATTAAAAATTGGTAAAACGAATTTTGATGACAAAATTGGCTTATGTAATGAAGAAATAAAAATCTAACTGGATTGAAATACTTTTTCTAACAGTTATTTATTTGCAAAAGTTCCACAATCCTGTGAATTTCCAATATCATTTTTGCCCAAAACCAATTCCAGCACACAGCCTAGAATAGCCAGAGTGTAAATGCAAGAAATTATAATAATAAATTAGGGTGTTGTTACAAGAAAGTTGTTAATGGATTATACTGTGGTCACAAACGGCGGCTACGCCACACAACTTTGCCTGGACGTAAGAAACTTTGCCATTTAATTTTCTTCTACATGTTTATTTGGGTCTTCTGTATAGTTTTGTTCGGAAGAAAGTGTTGTTACTTTGTTTTTCTTTTTATGCTGATTTGGGTGTTTGGGATAAAGATAATTATTACGTAGAACAAATTGCTAGTTTGGTGTAGTTGTAATGATAGTTAAACGTAAAATCCTTCTCGTACGAGCATGCAAAACCAAGTTCTTAGCTTCTATTACAATATAATAATTATTATGGATGTGAATTAAGGCAGATAATAATGATCTTCTGCCTAGGGTCCGCATCACAATAATTTTGCAGGATGTGCGATGAGCAGGGCATGTCAAAGTTAAAAGTATTTGCGCACAAGGTCGCATGGCCCTTCAGTTTTTGTCTAATATTAAGGTATCTACATCGCCACATGCGAACTACGCATCAAAGACCTGACGTCACACAAAAATCATGACGTCACATAAATCATCATCATGCATCGCGCAATTGAAGTTTACCGTACAATGAACATAAATACAAGAACCCGACATCAATCGTTGGGCTATTGCCCGCCAGACACGACAATCATCTGCAGGCGTAGCATGAACACCGTTTTGTCGACGGAAGAGTAGACAAAAATGACGTTTCCTGTAGATAGTAGACAGTACGAGACGGCAGCAAAATAGAAAGAGTCAACTGCACTTTTTACGAAATTCACTCTTTTATATAATTCGACTCAGAAATTTTTGTTTTATCATAGGATTTATCGGTTGTCAGTGTTATTTTGACAGTAAGGATAGAAAACTTTCTTCCGAAATAGTCTACATATAAAAAGACCTAGACAAAGATCGTTAGAAATGAAAGACAAAATGACAGATTGTAGAAAGATTTCTACGGTGGATGTAAAAATTGTAGAAACGAACTGTCACTTTGTATAGAAAAAGCTATGTCTATTCTTCGTAGAGATAGAAAGCGCCATGCTACTACGCCTGCTGGTCGGAGGATCGCCCGTTTTCTATGGGGGATGAGTGAACTTTACACCCTGTTCCTCATACCCCTAAAATTTCAAGAAGTTTTTCTCTTTAAGTTAAAGAAAATGCCTTCTTTTCGGGTTTAAAAACGGGGGTAGCTACAGAAATAAATAAAATATTGTTATTGATCGCATTCCGTTTTATTAGTGAATTCATCATGTATCGCGATTAGCACATCAAGAGCTGTCAGTCTCAATGTGCCACAACAATGATTACACTGACAGATCTTGAATGCAGTTTAGGTTTAGTTTCGATGTCGAATACATCTTTGATCAAATTATCAACTGTGATTTTTAAGGACCTGCAAAACCTAGCTAAAGGCACTACAATCTGAATACTAATCTTGTACTCCCCATTTTCTCTACTCAACATAATTTTCTATTCCTTGCAAAGCCTTTCCAGGCTATAAATAGCTTCTGCCATAGAGAGGAGCAATTGACGGACCCTTGCTGGACCCTCCCTGTAAACAACTCGTTAATAATTGCTCTTAACCCTTCCTATGTTTTATTCATATTGCCCTGTAAACCGAACTAGCATAATGAAAAGGGAGAAGTTCGCATCATAGAGGAGTTTTGTTACACCGTTGCGTAATAATAGTGGAAGAGATGTTCAAACGGAGATTTTAATAAGTCATTTGTGCAGTGTATGAAGACGGAACTACGACGGGGTAATTATCCCCTAACACACATAATCCTATTATAAATGCGAAAGTCAGTTTGTTTGTTTCGCTTTCACGCTAAAACGGCTGAACGGATTTGGATGAAATTTGGCACAGGGGTAGACCATGAGCTGGAATAGGACATAGGATACTTTTTATCCCGATATTCCCACGGGATCGATATTTACGCGGGTGAAACCGCGGGGCGCAGTTAGTAATGACAATTATTGATCCCAATGGGTTTCATTTTGACAGTTCGTCCAAGTTCATTGCTTTTACGTTATTGAGCAGACAAATTTTTCAAACCGTGTTCCGGGTAGAGTTCCAAAACGGACTTCTTAGTTTCTACTGCAATAGAATAATATAATGGATGTGAATTATGGCAGAAAATTATGATATTCTGCCCTTTTTGTTTGGTTGGAAATTATCATATAACTTCTTCCGCTCTGGGCGGAGCGGCAGGGTGGGTATGTCAGACTCTTACTGACTAAAACCCACCCGTGTTCTTTTAGTTGCCTGTGTGTTGCCAGGGGTCACGGTTTCGGACTTTCACAATCATTTTGCAGGGTAAGCGATAAGCAGGGCATTTCAAAGTTTTAAATCGTGCGCACAAGGTATTCAATTGGTATTAAATTGGTCTTTTAAAGGAGTAAACTTGTAAATAATAAATGTTTTTTTAATCCTGTCTGAGTTCTCTGCGAAGAAATGCCGAAACAAACTCAGAGGTCTCTGAAATGCTCTTTTAAAGAAAGAACCACACAGATTACCTACAGATTGTCAAAGTCAAAGTCAAATAATTTATTTCAAATAGGCACATACAAGGCACTTTTGAACGTCAAAAAATCAAAGAAATAGAACTGATTCTAGTTGCCCCTTCCAAAAGGTAGTTTAAGTATGGAGAAGAATGGGCAAGAAACTCCATCGTTACTCTTTTAAAAAATGTTTTACAATATTTTGTATACATCAATTACATATTATATGTGAAGACGATTGAGTGGATCTGTCCAGTCCAGTCACGCATTGCGTCTCAATTCAGAACTTAAGGAGCACATCTATTTGACGAACAATACCAAAGAAAGGACATTTGGGTAGGCCGCATAAATTACTCAAAGTGCCCGACCATGATAAAAACTAACTGAGAGAAAAACAAAGAAAATCAAGAAGCTAGTGGTGGTGTTCATCAGTACAGTGTGACAGACATCCACACCCAAACTTATTAAGACGGTATCGAGCATTACGTTTGATATCTTGCTCACACTGTTCCAAGAGAACATTGTGCACAAAGTTTGAAACAACGTTTACAGCTCCGTCTTGTCCATTAATATTGTTATATTTACTGTATGTTGTTAGTTCGAGGAGGGTCTAATAGCTTTACAATGTTCACGTTACCAACAAATTGATTAATTTGTTCTTAGTTTGTTTATCATTTTGAATATTTGGATTATCGTTGTTATATTTATGTGGATTCGCTCTGGTTTATCAATGAGTCTTTGGTTTTTGACGTAATGGATCGTTAAAACAGCATTGTTTGACGGATTGATTGCAGCCTCGTTGTCACAAGCTTCTTAAGCACCATCTCCACGGGCGAGAGAATCATCGCAATATAGTATTTGCGCTGCAAAATATTTTATTTAACGTCTATATTATTGTATTGAACGTCTTCTCAAGATTTTTTAACTTTTTTCGTTCGCTCATGTTTGTGGAGCTCGTGGTTAAATAATAACAGCCCCACGGGTTGATCCATCAAGTTAAGCTATATTTGACAGGGTTGGTCCGTGGATGGGTGAACATCTTTACATACCGTGTCTCGGAAAGCACTTTAAGTCGTTGGTCGCGGCTGTCATTCGTGGATCATTCACAGTCGTTACGGTTCGTCAGAAGCCCGAAAGTCTGACAAACAGTCTTGCCAAGGGGTATCGTATTACCCAGTTACCTACTGTGTTGTGTAGGTCAGAGAGGCAGTCGATCCATGTAAAATACTGGTATTCAGCTGCAGCCGGTTAGACCGGAAGCCGACTCCAACATAGTTGGGAAAAGGCTAGGCAGATGAGATGATGTTTGAATGATTTAAAAAAATCATGCCAGAATAATAATTGAATGTGCTTTTATTGCATGTGCTGTTTACCAGTTTTTAACGGCAACCACGGATATTGACTAACCATTATCGTACAATAAATGTACGTGTTGTTTAGACGGTGCCAGTCAATTGTCATTTAAATTTTATGGTGTACCACAAGCTATGCCACAGGACATGAACTTGCACCGTATAAATGGAGCTTTGGAATCGTATTTCGTAACAATTATTCTTTTTCATTATTCTGTTGTTATTTGTTTTTCTAAATGCTAGCATACGAGTTTAATTTCACCTATCCCTAACCCTTTGCCGTGTCCCAAAGGTCGCAGGACCCATAGGGTGACCACGTAATGAGAATTCTTGGTGGGTTCCCTACATTCGTTCCCTTAATGACTGCACATTTGTTCTTTGAAATAAAACGTAAGGTTTTGTTTTAATTCCCTCTTCAATGTGTAACTATTGTGTTTATGGCTTTTTATGGTTGATGTAAATATAAAATAGGTTGGTACATAATAATACATTTATTAAAGGTTGTTATAGGAGAGTTTGTAAAGAGGTTGTGTGTTTTGGGACACTATATACAAAAAACAAAATGTATCCATTAATTTTAAAGGAGTTGATGAAGTTCGGAGATCAAGCGCATCATAATTGTGTTTGTAAACGATGCTAGTTTCAAAACCTTGGCAAATCTCTACCTTGAGATTCAAAATGAGGTCACCATTAAGTTTGACATTAAGAGGAAATGGGTGGGTCTTTTTCTCCATACAAAAAGTCATAATTTACGGTTCGGCTCTTGTCTATTTCCTCCTCCAATATTGGACCAATTTGAAAGATATTTTATAAATTGAATAAGGATTATTATTATTTATATTGTACAAATTTGGCAACTATAAATGAAAAAACACATAAAATATCTTTCAAATTGGTCAAATATTGGAGAGGGAGAAAGACGAGAGCCGAACCTCGAATTATGACTTTTTGTATGGAGAAAAAGACCCACCCTATTTCCTCTTAAAAATGAAGTTTCTACCTATCTATGTATCCTAACGGATTACTAGAATCCTGTAGTATTCCTATAATTATAGTTCCCCTTTGCATGTCCAGTAGCAGTATTTATGCCTGAAATCCAACACACAATACAAGGCTACAACATGCCTGGCCTAAATTTCAAACAACTGTCTAAGGACCATCGACCGCTTTGAAACATTCCAATTGATTCCTCCACAGCGTTGTGTTTCTACGATTTCAATCATATTCTAAACACACCTACATCTCCCCTTTGTGTCATTTGCCATTCAAATTTCGCCTCTAGGGCTTAAGATATAAGAGCTACATGTGTTGCAAGTGAGCCATCTATTCCTCTGGTACATTTTCAATGCTCACTAATCTGCATGTCCCTTTGTGAGTTCCCAGTGCTTTGTGCGAAAGATTTCTTGGAATGTGTCAAACAGGACTCGATTGAGATCTAGGTCGTATTCAGTGTTCTTCTTAGAAACTTAGATACGACCGAAAAATATCTACTTATCGTGTAAAATAGACTACTAAAAAGAAAATGTTTTAGTCGGACCTTTTTCCCAGAATTTATTTTGATGTTATTGGGTTTTTCCATCAAGAATTTCTCAGTAGTAGCACGGAGTCTGAATTTGTGTCCGGTTGTTGGCAATAATGCTTGCTCCCTATTACAATATTATAATGGACATAAACATAACTGGCGAAATAGAAAAAAAAAAGAAAGAAAAATTGTTTATTCTGCACAAACTAAACGCACACATAACAGAATCTCATTTACTTATTACCCAAAAGCCTCGTATTCGAAGGCTACATAGTCTGTGGCACAGAGTACATTTTTAATCTGTGGTCAGAGACCAAGATACACATCAAAATGCTCTGTGAGCCCAAAGACAATTAAGTTGCGCAATGTATTGCGACATAACAAATGAAAACAAACAACAAATACAAATTATAAATAAATGAAATGCCGATTACAGAGTGGAAAAAATAACAATTTTGTAACAAGCAAACTACAATAACAAGAACAAATTAAGCTGTGCGTCGCATTTGTGCAAGAATAGTACCCAGATCTGTCATGCTTCGTGGGGTTCGTGTGCCTCGACTATTCCACACAAATTCGTGCAGGACTAACGCTGGGGTGCGCGTGCCTCTTCGTCGCCTCGTTGATGCGTACAACACTCACTTTATGGAGCTTGACATTTTTACACTTTCAAAACATCGTTTCAAGGCAAGAGCAATTGAATTACTAACTTCTTAAGTATATAATATATATTATATATATATTTTTTTTTGTTTCTTTCTTCTTCTGATTAGCCTTTTATGATGCGCACTGTATGTTTGTTTTCCTTTAACTTTTTTTTTTTTGTGAATTCGTGGACAATTGTGTGGGTTACATGCGTAGTAACATAAATATGGAATAGATTATGTATAAATGTATTTCCACGTTTTGTGCTAATTTAAGAATATTTAGTTAAGCTTAGCATGTAACTGTTTTTTGTCCCTAACAAATAAAATAAAATAAAATAAAATAAGAATAGGTTTATTGCTCAGCTAAATGCCGTGACTTCGGACGAACGGTGGCTTCGGGTGTACTATAGGTACACCTCTGCATGGCCTTTCAGGGAATACAGGGGTGATGTTATATTATGTTACTTATTACTTATCCTGCTGACGATGGTCTAAGCTAGAATTCTAACACAGTTCTGTTTCCTACTAATGAACGGATTGGAACCATTTTCATGTGGCTGCATCTATTACCGATCGACGAATGTAGGTAGGCAGTTACTTACACATATTGCAGAGGAAATTATATTTAGTATAGTTTTTAACTAAATCTATACAAAACATACATATAAACTGTTTATAGTGATGATTACTGTACAAGCCTTTTTTTATGATAATTTACTTTTATATCTTTGTCTATGTTACTTTTATAATCTTGTCTATTTTTCCTTGTTTTGATTGACACATTATACTTTTGTTTTCTACCAGAACCAGCGCCTTTTTCCTTTTCCTTATATATACGACATCAATAATTACAATGACACCCTAATAACGATGTTTTTTCACCGGTTTTTGAAGCAAGTGATACTGATAATTATACAATAAACACACCAAAAAGTCAGAGGTGGGTTTGAACTCGAGACCTATGACTTGGCAGTTAGACGGTAACACCACTAGGCTATCACTGCTAGCGTTAAACGTATCTGAGGCTCTAAACAAAGTGACATTCTATCAGCGATAACGATGATGAAAAAATGTATGGGACTGACATAAGCTATCGAAAAGCTTATGTCAATTCTGTTGAAAGTCGTCGTAGAAATACGAAACGCTTTCGAAGCGATTGTCACATGTCTAGACCCTCTGGTGTTCCACCACACCGCGGATCAAGTTGCATCGCTGTATGCACTCCACCTTATATCAAAGTGAGGTAATGCTTGCAATCTAATCGCCCTACGTCCAAGGTACGCTACCATACACACAAAGACGACACAAAGGGCAAATTTCTTCAGCCTTAAACAAATTACAACGATAGGGACAGGTCTGCTCAATCAGTGCGGATGTAATTAGTCCTCAAACAAAGGAGTACGTGTGTGGGGCATAACGTGTGGTTTATTACCCGGTATGAAGTTTTGATTGCTTTTTGGATATGTCGGAGCATGTTACTTTGTTGGCTGGAAAAATAACTAGGCTTATTTTTGGCTGTTTGGGGTTAAAATTTGATTTTGGACGTCTGGGTGAGTGTTTTGTTTCTCGGTAGGACAGTTCCTACATTTTCGTTTTTTAATAAAAGTACGGCAGGGTTGACTGACTATTTGTTTGTTCCGGCTAGTCTCCGAAATGGCTCGACCGATTTTGACGGGACTTCGAATGGCAGATAGTTGATTTAAAAAATTAGGGCCCACGCGGGCGAAGCCGCGGGCAGCGGCTAGTAATACCTATTTTTAGTGGCATGAAGTGTACAAACAAAATACCATACACAAAAGCAAAATAAAATGTGCTTGCTCTGAAATCAATACTGCACTACTTATAGTTATAAGATTGATTATTGACCGAGCGAGCGAACCATCTATGGTTCCTGTGTTAGTTTGCTGGTACTACTCTAGGTCGTATTTTACAACCAATCTGGGGGCCAAGGCTACTAATTTACAAACGTGTCAATGGTCTTGCAATGATGAGTTTTTGACAGATTTTTTATGGCAAATCTGTCAAAAACTCATCATTGCGAGACCATTGACAAGTTTGTAAAATGGTAGACTTGGCCCCCTGGACGAAACTTGGTATGCAGGTTTTACGACTTTATAGATTTTTTTTTAATTTTTTTGGCCTTGGTACCTATTTCCTCCAAAAAAGGAGCTACTAGACATCTCTGCTTTATGATATCCGATTTCGATGGTTCTTTTTTTACTTGAAAGTTTGTGCTTGCGAGGTTAGTCAATTAAAAACTTGGTGAAGATCTGATGAGCATCTTCGGCGTGATGAGCAGAATAGCTCCTCAAAATGCAGTAAATTCCTCACTTTTAGATTTTTACCAGTGGAACCCTTTAACTACTAGGTAGGGATTGATGGAGCACCTGGGACCACCTTCTCATCAAAAAAAGAGCAGGAAAAAAAAAATTAAGAAGTTTGTGCTCGCGAGGTCTACTGAAAACTCAAACTCAAAGCATTAATATTTCAATTAAACCAATTACAGGTACTTTTGAACTGTCAAGGGGTCGGTCAGTCAAAAAGATGAAGTTAGTTGCCCATTCCAAAGCGTATTAGGTTCCTATGGAGAAGAACGGGCAAAGAAACTCCACGGACACTCTTTTAAATCAAAATATTGTTACAATATTATTGGTTACATCTCTGTAACTGTTCGCAGAACTACTTACTAGTTTGTTTAGTAAGTAGGTAGGTAATGCCCATAATAATGGAGACGTTCCTTACTACGTACGCTTACTGATTGCGTGGCCTAATTACCTCATGACGTCAGAGCTATGTGTCGGTAATGTGTAACACCTACTTATTGGTGTCGAGGACTTTTAGGATAAACAGGAAAATATAATGATTGAAAACACATTAATAATGTCTTGCGAAATAATGAGGTAAAATTGTTTGTTTCGTAGAAGAACCTGATCTGATTACTAAATTTATTTCAATGATCGAATGTTTCACTGACACTAAGTGAAATAATAATTGATCAGAATAACTGTAATTATAAACCAAGGCGAAGAAAAAAACCGGCTAAGTCCGAGTCGTACCCGCACATGAAGGGTTTCGTACCACCGTACAAAATTTAACAATATAAATAAATAAAATATTCCGTAAAAAAACTTTTCTTTTACATATTTTATTTTTTTGTCTGTTTCAATGCACGTTAAATTGCTTATTAGCCTATTAGGCTAGTAATCTTATAATCCATTAACCCGTAAGCTTGTAATCCATTACTAAGAACATTAGTTCTTAGTAATGTTGTGTAAAATTACAGGAAAAAAAAAGAAAGTGGACATGCATAATCTATGAAAATATCAACTGTCTTCCTGTTCTGGCTTATGAGTTACAGCCCACTGACAGACAGGCGGCCAGCAGAGGTTTAGTAATAAGGTTTTGTTTGGCACTCTCTCATTACGGAACCCTAAAAATGCACTGATTGTCTGCGTTATCGGCATGCACTGACCAAAGGGTTTGATATCCAGTCCATAAAATAATTGTTAAGCAAATTGACGGAGGCTACGTCAATTTGCAGAGTTATAGCCATTCTACACAACTGTCAAAGAATGATAGTTGTGATTTTAATGTGGGGACAATTTAAGTTGGTAGCTATTTGCTTATCTATTAATTATCCTGACTTTACATCAACACAATGTCAAAGTGTTAGTAGGTATATTATTATATTCAAAGTTTTATATTTTTAGATACAATAACGGTTTTTATAGATTTTACATACAATACATGGCCATAAGTCCTATTTTCGAACAAAGTCACGGGCAGAAAGCTAGTAGTTTATAATTGGATAAAAACCATTTTTTTTTTCCTGTTTGCCTCATTAAGTACCTACCTAGTTTTATGTCGACACCTTGGTATATTGATTTTGTTGCGCTTAATTATATTATACAATGACCGTTTCAGAAGCAACCCCAGTCAGTTTGTATTATCTTAAAGTCTTCCTGAATGTGCTTTAAGCTAAGTGTTTCACAAATAATTCTACATTTAAAAAATAAAAGTAAATCAATAAATAAAAGTGAATCAATAAATAAAAGTGAATCAATAGATAAAAGTGAAACAATAAATAAAAGTGAATCAATAAATAAAAGTGAATCAATAAATAAAAGTGAATCAATAAATAAAAGTGAATCAATAAATCTGTTCAAGTGAAAGCTATGCCTTACAACGACCATCTCAGCTCTTTTAATATTAATATAATACTAGATAACAATTGGGAACAAATAGCAACAGTCAAAGAGGTTGTACAAATCACTATGTTGGTGCTGACACTAGTAACGTCGGTGTACGGAGTAACATCATGGTGCACGATAAAGAAGTTCCGTAATTATAGAAACTATGTGTTTCTAAACACAATTTTAGCAAACTTTGCTGAAATTGCAGTAACAAAAATCGTCAAACAGTATTATGGGACAGTCACTTTTGTGTATCCAATTTCTTATCTCACATGTGCAAAAAACCACTGGTTATTAGTTATATGTCATTTGTTTTATATGGATTTTGCGAAAGTATTTGATGGGTATATTCACAGAAGATATTTAAAAAGTACCTTGTTTGCCTGGGGAGTGTCTTTTGTAACAACTATTATTTTGATTTCTTATGTTGAATATTTATTAAATGAAAAAATGTATGGAACCGTTAATTTAGTCCCACTCTTCGACAGGGGCAGTTCAATTTTAGCGTTGATAGGGAATTGTTGCTTATTCATTATAATTGTACATTCAGTTTGTCGTAGTTTCAACTCGAGCAAAAAATCCAGCTAGTAACATCTGGCGTCGCTTGTACATCGCCACTTTGATATTTATATTGAGTGACATCATTATGATGTCTGAATTTGTTTTAAGTTTATTTAATATAGTTTATTCGACCACAATAATGAGTATTTTAGATATTGTTTTATTAAACTTTAATGCATTTGTATTATCTGTTTTTATTATCATTGTAAAGAGTAACCGAGATCTTTGGTATGAATTTTATGTACATAAATTTAAGCAAAGGTTGTTATCAGCAAGGCATAGGACTAACGAGGATATCAACATGCATGAAATAAATAATTGTAATCCTGCTGATTGCCGACCGGCAGTTCTTGATGTATAATTGTTAAAAATATCTTATAGCTGTGTTAAATTATTAGCGATTACCCTACACTTTTAGAAAATGCGTTGTGTAGTAATAATTGTTTTTAAATTACTTAAATATTTCTCATGTAAGTGAAATTTCATAAGGGAAAATAAAGCCTCAAACCCAAAAAATAAATAACAATAATTAAAGGTGGTTGATGAACAATTCTAGCCAATGTTTTTTTAGATGGAAATATTATACATTAATATTTTGGTGACAGCACCAAAATATTACATATCCGGAGTTCAATTTTTTGTATTTTAAGCATATCTTTTTCAGTCTACCACCTTTATACAACTTTAATACATAAATAATTATAATTGTATTTGTTTTACTATTACCTACATAATTTGGGTTCAGTAATTAACGTCACCTACTGTACTGTCTATGTCAACTTATTGTTAAATTATATTAGAAATAGAATAGATTTTGGTACAAAGATAAAAGGTATTTTTATTTTATTTAATAATTCATAACCTTCCTATTTCGTATCAGGTATTCATGAGAAGAATGAAGTTACGATCTGTCAGTACATAAATATGTAGTTTGGTCAGTGAAATCTATTGTTAGGCAAATTGACGTCGGGTGTCATAATCAGCCTATAATGTTCCCACTGCTGGGACACAGGCCTCCTCTTGGTGAGAGGGAGTGGGCCGTAATCCACCACGCGGGCCTAGTGCGGGTTGGTACACCTACCAACCCGCACTAGGCCCGCGTGGTGGATTACGGCGTGACATCTCACATGACTTCATTTTTTTTTTAATCTAGTACATGTCGGTTTCCACACGATGTTTTCCTTGACCGTTTTGAGAGCAGTGGTGATGAAATAATTTACACAAAGTAAAGTACCTGCCTCGGTTCAAGCATACGACCTACAACTCATAAGTCGCGGCCGCTTTCACTGGGCCATCACTGCTCATGTATGACTTCAGGTGTAAAGCTTCACAATTAATTTCCCTGATTTTACCGTCGTGAATTTTAACTTTATTTCATAAAGAAAGACATACCAAATAAAAAATCAAGTCATAGCGCTGTGGACAAAACACTGAAGCATGCCAAAACTACATTTACGATATAATTACAATCAAACTACACCTCACTATACTCGCGACAATCTAAGAAGTCCGATTTGACCGCTATAAAAATACTTTGTGTAGCGATGGAAAAAAAATGGTTTCATATAAACTGATTCTCGACCCATATCGATTGATTATACTTGGAGACTTTGTAATTGAAGACTTAAATACATTGCTTAAAACTGATTCTCAAGGCTTAACGTTTTATTACATGTACGAGAACGAAACGTCAAATCAGACTTCTTATAATGTCGCGAGTGTAAGTGCGCACAGTCATGTTTACGAAACCAGTGTCATGTTACTGCAAAGTGCTATTTTCTGACTTACACGCGGACAAAGTCGCGGGCAGAAGTTTATTGTTTATAATTTACTTGGTACTTCATTAATCACCGTATTCATTTTCCTGTTTGTCACAATACTTGTACTATTGCGACGCGTTAGTTTTTTCAGTTCCATTAACTATTTAGGAAGCAACAGTAGTCAGTTTGTAGTGCCTGGAAGTACCTACTTAACGCAATTTTTTTAGAAATAATTTTATATTTTGAAAATAAAAGTGAATCAACCGAACCTGTTGAAGTGAAATTCGCTATGTCTGACAACGATACTAGCGTATATGATGCAGATAGTGATGATATCCAGTGGAAATTAATATTTAAATTCGAAGAGATTGTAAAAATCTGTCAGTTGGTGGTGACATTACTAACGTCGGTGTACGGAGTAACATCATGGTGCATTATAAAGAAGTTCCGTAATTATAGAAACTATGTGTTTTTAAATGCAATTATAACAAACTTTCTTCTAAACTTCTCAACAATAATGCTACCATATAGTCATAATGAATGGGGTCAAACGTTTTTTACATGTCTATTTGCTTATTTAATATCTGTGAAGGACCACTGGTTGTTAGTTATATGTCATTTGTTTTATGTAGATTTTGTGAAAGTATTTGATGGGCATGTTCAAAGAAGATATTTAAAAAGTACCCTGTTTGCGTGGGGAGTGTCGTTTGTAACTACAACCATTTTAATCTCAATATTTTATTATTCCCCTCATTTAGTAACGATACTATTGAATATGCTGTTCAAAAGTTCCGTTAATTTTTTTCCAATCTTCAAAAGGGGCAGTTCAATTTTAGCGTTGATAGTCAACTGTTCTTTATACATCATAATTGTACAATCACTTTGCCGTAGTTTCAATACGAGCACAAATACAGCTATTAACATCTGGCGTCGCTTGTACATCGCCACTTTGATATTTTTATTGACCGACATCATTATGTTGTCAGAATTTGCTTTAAGTATATTTGATATGGTTTATGAGACCATAATTATGGTGATTTTAGATATTATTTTAATGAACTTTAATGCATTTGTATTATCTGTTTTTTTTATCGTTGTAAAGAGTAACCGAGAACTTTGGTATGAGTTTTATGTAAATAAATTTAGACAAAGGTTATTAACAAAGAATAGGACTCACGACATCAACATGCATGAAATAAATATTTGTAATCCTGCTGTTTGCTCACCAGCAGTTCTAGATGTATAATTGTTAAACCTATTTAGTTAAAGTTTCTTAATGAATAATTTCATTCAAGTCACCAATGGTTTTTTTTAATGATAATATACATTGAATATTGAAGGCCAGTGCACACAGGTGGACTGCGGGGGATGGCATTGAGGAGGATAATTATATGCCACCGGCCAGCGCACACTGATTATTTGCGATGGCCACCATCGCACTGTATTGTAAATGCGGAGTGCACCCCCGCTTGCACTGCCTCTCCCCGGCGATCGTATCGTAGCGGACTCCGGCGCATATCGTCGCATGCCTTCGCATCCCGCCACATGCCGAAGCAACCACATGCACACATGTCGTAGCATCCCGCCGCGGTATCTTCCAGCGCGCTGTTCAATACCGAAGAGAGAAATCCCCTTTGATGCTCCGTGGTTGGTCTATCAGCTTTGGTATCTTGTTACCATTAAACACGTACGAATTTAAGTTGATACCCTGTCCCGCCGTCCGCCGATGTACACTGGCCTTAAATCTACAAAATATTACATTAATAAAAATAAGACACATACCAAAATATTACATTAATAAAAATAAGACATACCAAAATATTACATTAATATTTTAGTGTCTTTGTATACATTGTTTAAAAATATTTATTTTTATTTTATACAAAGTGTCGGTATCCTATAAATTGTATAAAATAAAGCATAGGTATCATTTTCAGTCTACCTATATATAACTCTTATATCTACGAAATTAGAATAGTATTTGTTTTATTAATAATTTATGTTGAGTATGTAATTATTTATGTTGTAAGATCAAGCTCCTAAGTCAACGCAATAAAAAAATACGACTTTTTATGCGACTTATTTATTTTGATACTCGCAAATAAATCAAAACTGTAAGTAAGTACCTACCTATCTGTATTCTAGGTCATAAAAAATCATGAAATTGGCAAGAACCAAGGTCTAACAGCACAAGTAAAAGAAAGATTCCAAAAATCATTAATTTTGTAGTTTTATTACGTCCTTAAATTTGTTTTTTTTAATCTACGTTTTTCAATTGCAGAATAAGTGACGAAAATCGAGATGGGTGACGAATATGAGTATGGGAGAACATGTTTTTTTTTAATTTGTCAATGGAATGGATCCATTCCAACTACGGAACCCTTAATTGTGTGTGGTCCAACACACACTTGTCCGGTTTTTTGATAATTTTATCCTTATTACCAAATAAAAGAAATGATGAAATATCGCTGCGTACCAAAATATTGAATGCACACTACTTCATTATTCCGACGAAATGACAGAATAATGAAAAGACATGATTGACACTCTATTTAATAATAAAAAAGACCATATCCATTAAATTAACACGAAATTTTCGCAATGTAGTACGCACACCACGTAGTACTAAAAACGCTTACCTATTTATTTCCGATTGAAAGTTCGAACCATTATAATAACAAACAACTGGACATTGGACTCGAGCATGTTCCAATTAGTACCACTGTGACAAAGGACACATGTCGAAGCCTTTGAGTGTCATTCGAATATTTTGCTATACCTTTTAGTGATTTTTAGTTCTGATATTTTTTAGAGTTTATTTTTGTGCCAATGCAATGTGTTTTTGCGTAGTCAGGCCCTTTTTTTAATAGAAATGGGTCTAAATTTATTTTCTATTTAAAATTTACATAAAATACATATATGTTTTTGTATATGTTTGTGTATGGTATTGCATGATGGTGAATTTTAATACATTGGCATTTACAATAGGTAAATTTTTGATTTTTTGTCCGTCGTTGATTAGTCGCCTCGGTTGGCTACATCTTTTTCAACGGAAATTTAACGAATATATTTTTGCATGCTGTTTCGAAACTCTTGTTTAACACATGAAGAAAGTAAAATGCTTGACCAGTTCATTGCAAGTGCATTGTACGAACAAAGCGTTGGATAAAAATATATCGAACAATACGAAGTAAATAAAAAAGTATGT
This sequence comes from Lithophane semibrunnea, assembly GCA_947363905.1. Taxonomy (NCBI): domain Eukaryota; kingdom Metazoa; phylum Arthropoda; class Insecta; order Lepidoptera; family Noctuidae; genus Lithophane; species Lithophane semibrunnea. Next base: position 13,997,002 of record OX376204.1, on the reverse strand, counting down.
ATCAACACCACAACAAAGTACATTACCTACTAAAATAAAAATGGCCGAATCATGGACTGACAAAAAAATGTCTCACAATCTAACTTTTTCCATTTACGCGGTTGGAACAGCTTTAGGCGTTAGGTACTAAGATGTTTCACACTTATACGTGGTACCGCGCGATCATTTTTTTAAAATAAATTCTTCATTTTGTTTCCTCTTATCTTTTTTTTTGAAAATTGGATTACGACGTAATATTCAGACGATATTATTATAATTTGGTAATGTCAATTAATTACTTACACTATAATTTTGGAAAGTTACTCGTTTCTTTTTTGAGTCATTTTCAAGGGGAAAAGCACTGGCCACTTATTTAAGATGTAGTTTTTTTTTTTTAATTCCCCACACACTTCTGCCCTGAAAAATATTCCGCCCACAATTAAAAGCTAAAGCTTGAGTCAGCTGACCAGCCATTAACACATGCTTCAAAATCCGGGTCCACAGCAAACACTTTTCGAAATTCTGAATTGTCTAAAATTTCAAGACGCGCGACCTCGAGCTGTTCTTGTGAAGAATCTCTTAAATTCCCACTGAAACTCCTGAGTTGTCTGAGCGATGACGCTCTCACATATTTCGCTTTATGAAGTTTGTCTTGCTTTGAAATACTTAAAGCTTGTGGAACATTGCTTTTTAATGAGTTTTCTGATTTGCAGAAATACTTGTTGGTAGTGCTTACAGAGTGAGTGGTAGGCATGCGTCACTGATTATCTTTAGCAAATTAATGTCGTGTTCGTTTAGCATTTTAGATACAAAAAAATGAAGCTTGATCATTATAATCCAAACTACAAAGGCTCGCAATTAGAACGAAAACGTAATGCAAAACTGATAATAAAAAAACGAAATATAATAACAATTAAATAATAATATATTATAAACATTTTAATTCAGACCAAAGGGAATCGACACGTGTCAAAGTATGCTGAGAAGCGCGGGTACCTTGTTGTGTAATAAATAAATTAGATATTGTATCGGATCATAAAATGTGTGCGTCGCTTCGCGTCTCGGTGTGGACTGACCCAAACATTAAAAAAATAAACAAAAGTTAATAAACTAAGCAACGGAAATTCACGCTGAAATGAAGAAAAAAAAACTGGTCCTTATTTACCTACACATAAGGACATAGGACCACTGCAGGTAAATTGAAAATGGAAGACAAATAAACGGGTCCCCAAATAAAGTAGAGCTTTTCATTTCGCTACAGTGAGAGTAGCTCGTAGATAAGCTAGGCTCTTGAAGTAAGAGGTACTTACAAAAGTTCCCATCAACTGGACATGAGGACTAGAGTCAGGGACTGAAGAAATAAGGATGATACGTTGATCGTGACGTCATAATATCCTAACTTTGAATACACCTCTTGTAAGTAATATTTTTGTGAAAAAAAAAGAAGAAAATGATAATAAATGATTTATTTCCGTATTTATGAGACACGTCCAAGTTTTGTTCTATATTTTGGCGTTCTATATTTTAGTAACAAGATGGCGCCTGCATTTCCTTCCTGACTGTATGACTCGATGACTCGCTGGGAAACAGAGAGCGCGCGAAGTACGCTGTCATTAGATGACGAGCAAGTCACAACGTTTTGACGTGTAAAAGGGTATTTTTTTTATGTGGAAAAGTGATTGATATATATATAATTTGACTTTGGCTTTGACTTAGCACGTAAAGCATTAGGTAGACTTAACACACAGGAGTAGAGGTACTCCAAAATCTATCGAAAAGTTTATCTTGGAACATGTAGGTACCTGCATTATTCTGATAGATCCATCATGTCACTTTTTTAAACTTCCACCAAAGTGCCCTTCAATTTGGTATGCAAAATTCTCCTTTGGCATATCCCATGTTTCTGAGCTCAGTGCCAGTGCTCAACGTATGTGTGTCTCCGTTATAAAAACGGAGTAAACAGAATTTTGAATAGGGAACAAAGAACAGAAAAGTGGCTTGTGTGTGGACCGGACAGAACGGTACTATGGTTGCAATGGCTGATGATTTTATTTGGATAAGCGTTGGTCGTTCTAAATTAATTCTTGCTATGGACGGTAGATACCACCATGTGCATTCACTTCACGAATTTGTTTTGCAAACATAACGATGAACAATTTTGTAAATAATATTGCTTCGTAACACAAAAATGTGATGGTGACAAGTGCGAATCAGTTTCGTTGCAGTTTACAAACCAGTGTTCAAGTGTTTTTTTATCATATACCATTGTAAAGTCACGGACTTTAATTGATGAGCCACCTGGTACTGTTCGCATTTTAGCCGTGTAATGCAAATCGGGTTTATTCGGTTCCCGACACGCAAAGTCATATGTCTTCGTATTAGAAGAAGTAAATTATATTTCACATCTTTACCGGTTGGCTAACCTGAGAGCAGAACTACTACTTGACAGCAGTGACTACTCAAAGTCAACCAATTGCAGGTCTAGCAACAGTAACCTAGCAACGATAAACAATTGTTGCTAGGTTACTGCTGCATAGTAACGTTAGCGTACGGAGAAATTTTCTGACATCGATATTTCAACTGTCACTGTCTTCAGTTAAGTTTTCAGAATTATTGAGTTAATGAGCTATGATTCAAAGGAGGTCAGTATCAAATAGATTGGATAAACTTAATGCAACATTGTATTTATTTTTATCATTAAGAACTTATTAGTCAACCTCTATGGATAAGACTATTTCCAATTAAAAGTAATTTATTTGTCATCTTGATATTTCAACTGTCACTGTCTTCAGTTATGTTTTCATAATTATCGAGTTAATGAGCTATGATTCAAAGGAGGTCGGTATCAAATAGATTGGATAAACTTAAAGCAACATTGTATTTATTTTTATCATTGAGAACTTATTAGTCAACCTCTATGGATATTTCCGATTAAAAGTAATTTATTTGTCATCTTGTTTACGAGCTTGCGATTTGAGTTCGTGTTTAATCGTGTAATCTCGTGAATGTATGAAACTGCAAAATTGAAAAGGTTGAAGGTGGCTCATCAATTAAAGTCCGTGACTGTACATAAATAGGTATAGGTATATACATACAAACCGCGTCAAAGTCTGTCAGTGTCATTATTGTTGACATTTCTATTACTGATATTTGAGGAAGCAATTTGAATGTTATCCTAATCTAGATATTTAATTTAATGTCAATTTAATGTGTGGTCTAAAAACTAACCAAAACCCTGAAAATGTATTTGTACGCCGGAAACGGCAGAATATTATGTACTTTAAAAACTATGTCACATCTCTATGTAACAATATTCTCACAAATAACTGGACTATTACTAGTAGGGGCTCAACGGCCCAGACTCGCAGGTTCTGTTTAGAAAATGGAAGGGATTTAGCATTTTCCAGGAATCCCTTTAGTTTCGAATATTCTGTACGATAGGTAGTGCTCCACGTTGCTTTAGTATTACGATATTTTGTGGTCCTCCTGCAGGCGTAGCATGAGCACCGTTTTGTCGACGGAAGAGTAGACAAAAATGTCGTTTCCTGTAGACAGTAGACAGTACGAGACGGCAGCAAAATAGAAAGAGTCAACTGCACTTTTTACGAAATTCACTCTTTTACATAATTTGACTCAGAATTCTTGGTTTTATCATAGGATTTATCGGTTGTCAGTATGATTTTGACAGTAAGGATAGAAAACTTTCTTCCAAAATAGTCTACATCTCTAAAGACGTAGACAAAGATCGTTAGAAATGAAAGACAAAATGACAGATTGTAGAAAGATTTCTACGGTGGATGTCAAAAGTGAAGAAACGAACTGTCACTTTGTATAGAAAAAGCTATGTCTATTCTTCGTAGAGATAGAAAGCGCCATGCTACGCCTGCAGCTTAATGTGCAGATCTAGGAGTATTTATATGTGGAGACAGGTATAGAAAACTACGAATTTTCGTTGTTTATTATTTATACTAGCTGCGCCCCTCTTTTGCTTATATGTCTCGATTCCATGGAAATATCGAGATAAAAAGTATTCTATGTCCTAACCTAGGTTATGGTACCCTTCTGCAAAATTCATTCAGCCATTTTGGCGTGCAAGCGTAACAAACAACAAAATCACTTTCTCATTTTTTATTCACGTGATTTTTAATCACGTGGTTTATATTAATTGCAAACGAGTTCGAATTTTAAATCGCCAGTGCGTTTTGATACCGCGATTTTTATTCGCAGTGCGGGCTAGACCTTAATAGTTTTATAAATAAATACCTACATAAAAAAGTTGCAGGCTAGTAAAGCATTTATGCAGTGTAGTTTGGTAAAGTTTCATGCGCTTTTGAAACACCTTCGGGTGTCGTAAAAGCAAATATCCGGGGATGGACGGATAGTACCGTTTATGTCTGAAACTCTGAAATAATAAAACCAGGTTACAGTTTGGAGCCGGTTGATATGACAACGGTAATATTTTTAAAAGGCTGTTTGCTAGAGGAGTCTAGAAGTCCTTATTTTTATAATAAACTAGCTTCCTTAGGTCGATAAAAAATAGCCTATGTCCTTCCCCAAAGTGCCATCTATCTCCTGGACTTTGTTGACATCCGTTCAGCGGTTTAGGCGTGAAAATGTATCATACAGTCAGACAGAAAGATAGACGGACAGAGTTACTTTCGAATTTATAATATTAGTATGGATAATATACATATTAGTATGAAAGTACGGATTGTATTGAAGTTCTGTATTTCTACGCACTGAACTGGTAACATAAACAGACTGTGTAATGATCGTACTACGGGCAAAAGTATTTAAGAAGAATCGCGGTCATGTAATCTGATGGTCTTTTATTTTAATGTCCAACCCGTCATAGCCATAGCTTTCATCACGACTGTTGGTCATTATGTCTTAACCCTGCGAGACGTCGCATAACTTTCAAGGTGATATTAGATTTCATATTCAATTTCGCTTAATCTTGCAGTAAGATTGGCGAAATAAAATAATAAAGCCAATAAATAACACCACAGATGCTGTTTTTCATAACTTCCTATTCAAGATTGATAGCTTCAATAAAAACTGTAGAAATCTATAATCTCCAAAAGTTATTGGTGCAAGACTATAAAATGCACATGTCGTTATTTTTGGAATACTTGCCATGGGAACAAATTTATTTGCATTTGTGACGTATGTATCGAACGTGGTGTGTTTTCCGTGTTTCAAAATTATTCTTTATTATTTTTGAAATAATGGAGAAGTATAAATGTGCTAATAAATACTAACTAATATTATAAATGCGTAAGTGAGTTTGTTTTTTTTGTAACGCTTTCACGCTAAAACGGCTGAACGAATTTGGATGAAATTTGGCACAGGGGTACTTTTATCCTAGATTGCAGACGAAGTCGCGGGCACCAGCTAGTAAATTATAAGTTAACAGTCTTAGAAAATTACTTAAATATATGTACCTATAAATATATGTATTAAAAGGGGCGAAAGAATTATAGGGCAGTAAAATAAGTCCGCATCGCTGTTCAGAGGAAAAATACCCAAAAGGCTGGCAGCATATAAAATAAAAATATTTACCCTTATAATCGAATTCAAGTTGAATGGCAATGCAAGGCCAAAAAATAGGCCATACTTCTGATCACGTGAAAATTCAAACAACCGCTTGGCGATTTCTCGAAAAACTAGTTGGTCACTCGGAAAAGTATAATGATATTTCATTTCATTTCATTTTTTTTCTACACAACGCGATGTATGTGAATAGCGTATGCCACGTCAGTAAACAGGCGTAACTTCGCAGACGGCCCTACTGACAGCGACTGGCATACGGTAAGTGGTTCATTCACATATTCTTGACATTCTAAACAAGATCATTTTGATTGTGTTGACGGTATGCGTACTGTGTATTTATCATCATACACATCGACGGTGGAAAGGTAAAATGGCTAAAGCGCCATTTTGGTCGATATTGAGTTATATATATCACTGAACTGGATTTTTTTTTCTGCGTCGATTGGTCTACCTTTCGCGTCGATTTGAGCACTTTTTTGGAGCTTTAGCAGTACAAATTTGGTTGGTTGTTTCATGTAGTCATGGTTTAAAGTGACGTTTATTTGATGATTCTGATGTTTATGTCGCTTTAGTGATTGTGCTCACTGTACATCTATGTTTGACAATGTTTTAGCATTTTTGCGTTTCTCTATTTCATGTATAAATACCTTATTAGTAGTTTTACCTGAACTACATTATTACTTGTGTGGCAGTTTAGCAAAAGTCGTTTCTGTTTTATTTAGCGCTTTGGCGCTTTAGCAATAGTGCTCGTAAATATTTTCGTATAGAACGATGGTTCAGAGTTGTTTTAGATTCCAAATATTATTTAAAATTGTATATTAGTCAGTAGTACAGGCTTTAATCTTACATTAAAGCCTATACTACTGACTAATATACAATTTTTAGAATTGAAAGGTATTGATTTTAGAACTAAAAACTTGCTTAATTTAAAGTAAGTGTACTTCGTAAATAAATTTTGTTAGCATTGCAAATCTTATCATAAGCCTTTGTTCTTGCGTGTAACTTAGAATATTAGTGATTTCTAGCAACGTCAACGGGGTAGACGGCTGCAGGTGCCTCTGTCGTTGGCAAAGTGCTGCTCGCGTATATGAGTACTAAGAGTATAAAGCAGTTAAATTTCTGTGATTTAAAAGATAATGCCCATTTTAAAGATGATGCCCATTTTGGTACCCCTCCAATAGCCATAATAGCTCTTTTTACTATTATTTTTACTTTGTTTCTTACTGTTATGCAACTGTTTAGCTATTCGCATTCTGGACTCCGCCTTCGGTCAGGTTAGGTTAGGATAGTTCAGTCTTTCTTGTTGACTCCGGCTATCTCTTATGGGGTTTGTTATTGTTACCTGTTTCGTTTGAATAGTAGAAGAGCTTTTAGGTTTGAGGTTTGAGTTGGATTTCCCGAGCTATCACACTGATAAACAAGTTATCTAAGTTATATGTATTTGGGCACATACTAACATTTAACACAGTAGATCTTTGACAGTCGTATCGGGTAGTCAGAAGCCCGAAAGTCGAACATCCAGCTTATCAAGGAGTATCCCAGTGCCTGCATTGTAGATCGTAGTAAATCGCTCCATGTAAAATACTGGTATTCAACTGCATCCAGTTAGTTTCAAAGATAATCCTTACGTAGTTGGGAAAAGACTAGATAGATGATGAACGCCTTATTTAAAATAATTAATAGCAAACGTCGTAAAAGATCGGGGGTAAGATGATCGATCACTATGAAATGTAGGTACTTACTTATGGGAAAAGTGATTTGTGACATTTCTAAGTACTCTTACCTCAGTTGGTCCAAAAGAGTCTTTGAATCCTTATTCGAAACTGCATCGATTGCCATCATAAAAATAAGGTGTAAGAATTAACGATTTTTTAGCTGAATGTGCCATTTTTCCAATATCTATTAATACAGCAGCTAGCAAGTACTCTAGATGTTAAGGACAGTCTCCTAAGACCGTATTTCTATAGCTACAACACGGCGTCACAACTTCTACCCTGTATTACTACGATCGGACAAAGGCATTGAAATTCTTGAACTGAATTATTCAATATTAATATCTTTCTAATTATGTATCCTTTATTCTTATTGTAGCGGGTACCAGCTTCCTTACATTTCTTGGCATCATCCTTCAATTGTGTATGTGTTCTAAGGACTATTTTGTTAAATTGTAACACGATGTTGTTGTGTATGAGAAGATGGCAAGAAGATGGTACAATAAGTACAGAATTATTTTGAGTTTCAGAATCTTAGTGCCAATAACACCCCTCTTATTCCGTCGGGGGTTAAAAATGATCATTTATTACCTATTAAATGTTGATTTATTTGTTTAAACTTATAACTAATTGAATATAACATTGAATATTTAGTGGTACCTACTAACCATGATAAATAATGGTTTTTTGATTTTAGTAGATAATTCGTAACTCTACTTAACCTATCTAATTACCTACGTTATTTTACTTGATTCCAGTTGGCTAATAAAATAATTTCCTTTATTTTTTGCTAAATATTAATTAATTAGTCTTCCCGCTAATATTCTGGACCTAATAGTAGGTAGTACACATTGATTGAGGTTACAGATTGATGCTAACGCCTCATAATCTAAATAATCTATTGAAAAAAACTGTACACTAGCAATAATCAATATTTTAAATGAAAATAAAAGAAAAAGACGAGTTTTAGAAACTACGCCTCATTCCCATTATACATCTATCAATTTATTCGCTCTTCAGCTAGTTTTAGTTCAACGTTAGCAACTTTATTTCAAATGAACAGCTCGTTAGAATTCTTTTTTTTCACTCTATGATATTATTAAGTGCATTAGCAAATTTCAGATTGCTAAATAATTGTAATTCTGACAGTAAGCGTAATTAATTATATGTTATACGCAAGTTTTTTGGATATTAGCAATTTTTGCTTACTGGAACTTTTTTAATTTCGATTTTTTTTTGCTAAAGCGACACCTATCTCCTAAAATAAAGGTTTTATAGAAACCATTTATAATACACATTACAGGAAAAAAAATATGATTCATGATAATATAAGTAACTCAGAAATATTTCCATTAGAAAATTTTCTACGAATTTTTTTCGCAAAAAAAAACTTTAAAATTCATTACTGAGATTTCACGTTTTGGCGCTTTAGCCATTTTACCTTTCCACCATCGACATCTTCCACATTTATTAAATAAAACACCTGGAATCAAATAAATTTATTCTCTTATAAAAGGACCAACACCAGTACGCACACACAGTGAGTCCCGTAGGACCAAAAATGTCTCGCTTTAGCACAAACATCACGTTCTGCACAGCAATAGCAATAAATTTGACAATACGCCTACCAAACACCGAAATGTTTTGGGACATATTTTTTTAAATCGACATAAGGCGAGGGGCGAAACAGTAATTTCGATTTCACACCCCTGAGAGAGATTTCAACCCCGTTTTTATTTTTGTGAAATATGCGACGGATGACGTTAGCATATTTTAATGTAATTTTTTTTTGTTTTTGATGGAGTATAAAATTTTATAGGTGTCACAACAGGTTGATAGTCGCGAACTCGCGATGGTCGTAAAAAGGGGGTGAAATTATAAAATCGTGTTACTTTGTCAATGTTATCATTGTAAATTCGTACATTAGTAATGATGCGCAAAGACTGGGGGAGTTTGTTGCGCCATTTCTTATTCCCAGATAAAGCACTAGGAAGTGGTGAAAGGCTGGCGTTGTGGGGAACTGTCATGTAATTTTGACGTTGAAAAAGTGCTGATTCTCCGCCTAGTTTGAATAAATGAATTTAGATTTTGATTTTTGACTTTGACTGAATAGATACATGTTGTAGTGAGGCTCGTTTGCACTAGAAATGACTAAATAAGTACCTACATTTAGCGCAAAACGAATTCAAAACATCGTTCTATTTCTGTCAATTGTTTGAAGATGACAGATACAGATCCTATACTATTAAATGAGCATATTTGTATGTATATATACCTATATAAAGAAATCACGTTCTCAAAAATGGCTCTAACGATTTCTTAGTATATTAGATAGTTTTATATCTGGGAAAATTAGTTTTCTCTATTTTCACATACAACGTTACTATTGACGATATGTTTATCTATTTTCACCCGAGCGGATCTCGGTGGACCAGGTATTTACTGATATTTTAAACACGTGTAATGAATGAGTCGCATATAACATTATGGTGAGATACGTACGAGTACGTGCGAACTATAATTTGTGGGTAAAGAAATATCGGTAGCGTGGCCGAGCGGTCTAAGGCGCTGGTTTAAGGCACCAGTCTCTTCGGAGGCGTGGGTTCGAATCCCACCGCTGCCATTTGCTTTTGATCTTTTTAGTTGTACAGAATTATCTATATAAAGTAACACACATAATGAAAAATACTCAAAACACTGGCTCTGTTTTCAAACACTGGCATAACAGTACCTACTCATAAGTAACGAAAACCACGGTATTGTGTGGCCTTCTGCAAACAAATCCTCAGCTAAAGTCAGTCAATCTGCCTAGCCTTTTCCCATCTATGTTGGGGTCGGCTTCCAGTCTAACCGGATGCAGCTGAATACCAGTATTTTACATGGAGCGATTGCCTATCTGACCTCCACAACCCAGTAACAGTAGTACGATATCCCTTGGTTAGACTGGTTGTCAGACTTTCCTGCTTCTGACGACTCGTAACGACTGTCAAAGATCCACAAATGACAGCCGGGACCAACGGCTTAACGTGCTTTCCGAGGCACGGAGGAGTCTCGATATGTGAAAATGGTCACCCATCCACGAACCAACCCCGGCAAGCGTAGCTTAACCTGATGGATCGGCTGTTATTACTTAGCCACGAGCTCCTTCTCAGTGAAATCCTCAGCTAAAGTATAACTAAATAAACAAAATGGGGAAATTACATTATTTCTATCCAGCGATAGATCGTTCTTTCTAAACCGCCTTTACAATGCAAAAATTGAAGAATTCTCTGCGTTTACACAAGAAATCAAATATACAACATCGTAACACCAAGACCACAATGCAATGCAAACAGGCCATTACATTTGGCGTCACAGATGTCACACAATTTTTCACAGAAACAAATTCTCTGTTGTAAACAAACATTGTTGAAAGTAGCGGAAAGTGACAACTTACCAAGTGTAATGTAATGTAATGAAATTGTTTATTTTGTAAATAGGATATCGGAATCACTTTTACACATTATAATTAATAAAAAATAAAATAAATTATATGGAGTCGACATTTCCAATCTTTTTTTACATCTTTTTTTTTGTGGGAATAACTTCTCCCGCTCTGGGTGGAGCGGGAGGGCGTGTCAGACTCTTACTGACTAAAACCGGGGTGGGTTTTAGTTCCTTCAGTTGCCTGTTGTTGTCAGGAGTCACGGTAACCCTTTCGGACTTTCCCGCGACCCTGGCAGGCATCGGCCCTATCGGACCCCGTCAATTTGACTACCCAAGAGAAGAACTGGTAAAAAAAAATCTGAGGTAAACTCTGAGGTAACTCTGAGATTACTCTAAGATAACTCTGAGGTAACTCTGAGGTAACTCTGAGGTAACTCTAAGATAACTCTGAGGTAACTCTGAGGTAACTCTGAGGTAACTCTAAGATAACTCTGAGGTAACTCTAAGATAACTCTGAGGTAACTCTGAGGTAACTCTAAGATAACTCTGAGGTAACTCTGAGGTAACTCTAAGATAATTCTGAGGTAACTCTGAGGTAACTCTGAGGTAACTCTGAGATAACTCTGAGGTAACTCTGAGGTAACTCTGAAGTAACTCTGACGTAACTCTTAAGTCTTTTTTAAAGTCCAGACATAATCTTGGTCCTATCGGCCCCCGTCAATCTGACTACCCCTGAGAAGAACTGGTGAAAAAAATTCAAAGGTAAACTCTGAGGTAACTCTAAGATAACTCTGAGGTAACTCTGAAGTAACTCTGAGGTAACTCTAAAGTCTTTTTTAAAGTCCAGACATAATCTTGGTCAAGCCATATGACGAGCATGTAGATTAGTGGCTGAAATGTTCTTTTGGGGTTGCTTCGGGGGTTTGTCTTTTTTAGTGTCATCATGGGTTACTAAGAACACTCAGATATTAGTAAATATTCAGGACTATCTAGGTTTAATAGGGGTTTAAAAATTCTAACAATTACTTGCAACGCTACTTTTTCCGATATGCGGTCGCCACTACAGAGAGCCTAGACAAGTGACAATCGCTTCCAAAGCGTTTCGTATTTCTACAACGACTTTCAACAGGATTGACATAAGTTTTTCGATAGCTTATGTCAGTCCTATACATTTTTGCCTTTTCCACCATCGTTATTGCTGATACAATATCACTTTGTCTAGGCCCTCTGATTCCTAGACCCCATCAGCCATCATGTTCTTTCTACAAGCACGTGCCCTGCCCACTGCTACTTAAGTTTGGCAAGTCTTCGAGCAACGCATAGGTACTTACAAACTTACATTTACAGATCCTCTGTAATATTAACGAAGGCAAACATGTCACCGAGTTGACACAGTCACACAGTACACAGCATCACTTGGTCATTTCATACACAGGTGCCTCCACCGACGTAATCCTGCTTAAACAGTGTCAGTAAACAAATGTACTATGGTGCCTGTACCAGAACGTGCCGAAATGGGGACTGGCAAGATTTAATGCATGAAAAGGTTGGTGGAAAATAGATTTTGGTGGTCCACAGGTGTGTTGTGTTTGGTTTATAGTATGTAGACAGGGTAATAGTTAGATGTTGTTGATGATGTGATGTTGTGTTTCACAATTGAAGGGGTCCGCTAGGGCCGATGACTGCCAAAGAACGTCCGAAAGGGTTACCGTGGCCCCTGGCAACACACAGGCAACTGAAGGAACACGGATGGGGTTTTGGCCAGTAAGAGTCTGAAACGCCCTCCACCCAGAGCGGGAGAAGTTATTTGATAATTGCCCAGCCAAAAAAAAAGGGTAATAGTTAATTACAAATGTAGATGTCTTCTAAAACCACAGAGGAAGAAGACTCCTCGGCGACCGCTACTAGAATTAAATTGGCATTGTCAACACTTTCTCTACAAACAAAGCGTGTTGCCGTTAATTCTCTCTATGACACCTAATGACATGTAAAAACTGACGGCTTTGAAGGTGGTTCGTGAAGAAGTTGTGCGCTCAACGCACTTTCGGAGTCACGAATTTTATTAGTAGGTATTGCTGCCTTATTTCCTGCTCTGTGTCTAAAATATATAAAAAAGTTTAAGATCACTAAAACGAAAAGTAATCCTAAAGAATAGCCATTACAATGTGGTTATGGTGCTAGGTATACATGATGAGCTGGTTTGAAGATGGTGGATAGCTTCTGGTTACAAAAAGTGGACTTTTTCTTTTGATAATTATTTATTCAAGCATTTTATTTCCAAAAAAATACCTTTTCAAAATTAATTACGTAGTCCAATAAAATATTCATTTGCTACGAATTAATTCATTCGTATTATTTCATTCATGATGAAGTAACTTTCTTTTGAGAATTATTTATTAGCCTTTTATTTCCCAAAAATTACATTTTTTTTTAATTCTAATTTATTAAGTAGTATCATAAAATATTCATTTGTTTCTAATTAAAAACGAATTAATTCATTCATAATAATTAATTCTTTTGACAAATAAGCTGATGAAGTAATCCAGGAGCAACCAAACATGTTCTATAAGTTTGATTGATTGATTGGTTGAATTGATTACATTAAGGAAAACCCCTTTTTTGTTCATATTCTGGAATATGGATGGCTTACAAACTCACTCATCATCTTGCTGTCCTTGTCCCATGTTACTTGAGGTCGGCCCAAAACGTTTTCTTCTTCCATTCTACCCTGTCAACCGTCACGCTATCATTCACTCCCTTTTTCACATCATTCGTCACACACTCCATCTTTTCTTTGACCTTCCTCGTCCTCTTCATCCATCAACATTTATAATCATAACTCTTTTAGCTCATAAACTTACTCATTTAACTAAATAACGCTTCTAGTTTACCCCTGTTTAAAAGATTAACAAAAGGGTAGTCTAACCCACCATTAATTAAAAAAAAAAAACTCCGAGGAATAACCTCCTCTGCAAGTAGGATTAATAAAAATAGCTTCACTTAGTAACGAGATCTCAGTATTTATTACTAACAGCTTAGAAGATCAGTTGCTAAACAACTTTAATTAAGAATTGTTTAAGCAACTTCTTTCGTTGGTATTTTATTTAACACTTACTTCCACCCGCGGCTTCGCCCGCATGGTATGTCGATAAAAAGTAGCCTATGTCCTTCCATGGGATGCCATCTATCTCCTTGCCAAATTTTATCGGAGTGGTTTAGGCCTGAAAAGGTAACATACAGACAGGCAGACTGACAGAAAGACAGACAGACCGAGTTACTTTCGAATTTATAATATTAGTATGGATTGAACTGGAAAAAAACGGTATACAGGTACGGTATATGATAAAGACCCAATACGCTACATCAAATTAAGTAACATTGCACAAAAATAATTGCTAGGAGAAACGACTTTAATTTTTTGTGTCAAATATCGCTGTTTACAGAGTAGTGCGCAACGTAACGCACGCAAAACATTGCAATGTATACAACGGTTCAAGGTTCGTGGGCTTAAGTCATAACATTTAAAACTTGCTTTCTTTAAAAAACTTCTGAACAAGTTGGAACTTTGTCCTTCAATAACTCCGTAACCAGAAAATTCCCAGGTATAGTCCAGAACGAAAAAAATATCAATAACTTTCGGCTTAGTTAAGTGTCTCTCGACACCCGTTATTTTATTATTTGTAGTCGTTACCCCGATATCTATAAAGGCAAATGTGGAGTAAGACTATTCAAGATCAATGTCCTACGAGTTAATCGCGTAACACTTTGACAGCTTCATTTTGACAGCTCAACAACATTCATAGACTTTTTTAAACATAGGAAGCAGATGGATTAACAATAGGTATCCTTCTAAATCATCTTGATTGTGATTGAAAGGGTGTTAGGCAATTAGGATGTAAATCCAGATCTTTAGTCATCAGTCTCAAGATCTGGATAAAGGCTCTTCCATACTGGCGCGATTCGCCGCGCGACGCGAATTTTAACAAAACAATTTCTGAGAAAACTTCACGGCGAACAATGCGGCAGCGGCGGCGGCGGCGTCGCGTCGCACGACGAATCGCCTCAGTATGTAAGAGCCTTTAATTATCATAAGGAATAGGTATTATCCATTGGAATCCTTAAATACCTAGTATAAAATTGTTTGTTTGTGTGACCACCTTGATCTTCTAAACTACACAGTGGATGTTCATGCGGTTTTCATCATCGTTTAGAGTTTGTATTCCGAAACGTTTAATGTTTACTTAGATATTATGGTTCAGAAATCTTGACGCTTTGACATGTATTGTCACCGTTGCGCCCGTGTCCGTGCGAAGTCGAGTCGCTATAGTTACATAGCAGACTATTTATTAATAAATTTAGGTTTTTTTTTTTAATAAATGGGAAATTATTTCGATGAATCTGACATCTACCAACCTGCACTGAACCCACGTGATATATTACAGCACACTGCCTCTCCAAGAGAGGAGGCCTGTGTCCCAGCAGTGGGAACATTATAGGCTGATTAAGCATATGCTTTATATGCTAATCAACCTTTGCCGAAGACCACTTCTTACCTAGCGTACCTATTATCATCATCATCATTTCAGCCAAAAGACGTCCATAGGCTTCCCCCAAGCACCGCCACTTCGACCGCTTCTGTGCTTCTCGCATCCAGCGGATTTCCACGGCCTTTACCAGGTCATCAGTCCACCTTGTGGACAAGTCCACCTTTCAACGCCACGTCTCCCGGTGCGCACTCCAGAACCTTTCGGCCCCAACGGCCATCCGTACTACGAGAAATGAGCCCTGCCCACTGCCACTTAAGTACCTAGTACCTATTATACGCTCTTGCAATAAACCGACCGCCCTGACGAAAACCTCGTTTTGAACCATAAAACTTCCATCCTACATACTACCTACATTTTCCAACGAACACACCAAGGTAGGTACTTACTTTCAGTACAACCTGAAAATAAAACTCGCCCCGTGTTCTCATTTCACGTGTATGTAAGAGCGCCATAATTTTCAGGAGCCATTCCACCTACTAATCCGGTAACATCCGGTGCGGTTAGTGGCGGAAACGCGACGCTGTTTTCAGCTACTTCCGGTGACTTAGTGGTTGGTAGTACTCTGTTTTATTTTTATTTTCTGAAAGGGTTTCTTGTGTGATGTATTTCTTTTTTCTCAATTGCGTCTTGTGGTGGTGGTGTATAGGGCTGTTTAATTAAAATCGCGAAAAAAAAAAAAAAACAGCTGTTCCGTACATTTACGTTCGCTTTTTTTTTCGCGATTTCATATTTGTTCCCATAGTAAAAGTTGTTCATAATGATGAGTACAATGACTCCTCCAGAGGTTGTTGGTGTTTTACCAATACCCCTGAATAGAAATAAGATTCTAGGACATGCCGGTTTTTCAGCGTCTTTAGAGCTAAAAATTCTTTTGAATTAAACAGCCCTATACACCACCACCCAGTAACTGGGTAATACGATACCCCTTGGTAAGACTGGTTGTCAGACTTTCGGGCTTCTGATGGTAACGACTGTCAAAGATCAACGAATGACAGCCGGGACCAACGGCTTAACGTGCTTTCCAAGGCACGGAGGAGTCTCGATACGTAAAGATGGTCACCCATCCACGGACCAACCCCGGCAAGCGTAGCTTAACCTGACGGATCGACCCGTGCGGCTGTTATTACTTAGCCACGAGCTTCTATAGCTAATTATTTTAGTGGATATTATGAATGCACAAGGTTGCAAGAGTCTCAACCTCTAATTCTGCCAATTTTGCCCTGTTCTCGATCTTGATGTCATACATTGTTTTAGACAGAAATCACTAACTATCGGTAAGGAAGGAAATCGTTTATGTTGCTCATACCTATAAATAACATCGAGTTCTTGATAAAACGGTGAATAAATAAGGACAATGGAAGCGGTATATTTACTTATATACATTTATGACTATAATAATTGTTCAAATAGAAATTAATAAACATAATTATTAATAATTACTTTAGTAGGTACACCATCGACTTCAACATTATACAGTCAAATTGGCTCAGTCAAGCTAGCGAAAAAAATTATCTTTATACAATACTACTTTCTTTCTTGCATAGAAGTACAATAGTTTTTTTAAGTATATAAATTAATATTTCGTTGATACCGTTTGTTGTTTATCCGTCACTTGTCCTTATTAGTTATTTATGCAACTGTTATATAATAAAGGGTATTGAAACACGAATGTGGGGTTATCACACGTGTGATAAATAGTATCACATGAGTGTTTTAATACCTAATTATAAACAGTTGCATACAAGATTTTATCTGCACCCATGATATGAATCTTCTATAGAAGTTTCTTGCAATACCAATATCGAACAAAAATGGCGCGGTACGACGTGAATTCGAATTTTTCGAATTCGAATGTGTTTTGTTTTTAAATTACGGTGCTTTGTTAGTGAAACGCTCGTGAATGACAATGTTCTTTTTTTGAAATGAGTTGCATTATGAAATTCTGTACAATATTATAACACCCGTTTGATGATATTATGGTTACTATGACACTGGATGTTTTAATGTTGGCTATAAGCTAACTGTTTCAGAAACTTTTATAGAGGATTTATAGCATGGGTGTAGATAAAGGTTCATTAGAAAACCATCGTCAGACAGCATCTGCCTGACATTCATGCTGAAATGGATCTTTTTGGCGCAGCCGTGAAGAAGACACTGCCACTGTTGTCGTTAATATTTTTATTTTTATTTGAGCTTTTTTTTATTGGCAAATAAATGTAATTCTTTCCTTTTATAAGCCGTCATCTCCTGTGATACAACTTTAAACAACTAAATAATTTCATCTCATTCCATAATTTCATTTCATTTCTTGGGTTCAATTCCCAGGTCGGGCGAAGTGTTAGTAGGTTTTTTTATCCGGAATTTCTCAGTGAAATCCCGCAGTTCAGATTTGTGTCCGGTTGATGGCAATAGGCTCGCCCCCTTAAACACATCTGGCGAAGTGTGGGTGTAGGATAGGTACACCTCTGCCCAACCCTTAGGGTAAACAAGGCGTGAATGTTATGTTATGTAAATAATTACTATTGATCCAGTAACGTAAGTGACTTAGGGCTGATTTAACCAAAGCCAGATATCTTTTATTCGGGGAATAAAATTGACGTCTGACAGTTTTTGTATTGAAAATCTGTCAAAAATTAGATATTGATTCGCTGAATTAGACTTATACTAGGGATAAAAGTTTGGTCGATTTCGCCCTTAATAGTAAAAACCTATTCAGACACCAGCAAAAGACTCTCCAAACTCAATTGTTTCCAAGTGTTGTTTACCCAACTCTGGATCGCATCCAGTGGAACTAAATCCATGCACTTGATATTGTTCAATTTCAATTAAGCCAAATTGTGTAATAAATTCGTTTGTCATGTCGAGATACCCGATATAAATCAGTATTTATCTTAGTTATAACTGTTAGGGGCTTAAAACTTTTGTGATTAACAATAACCAAGTTTATAATTGACTGTTTGTTTGTTGTCAATATTGTTATCGTTTGGGTTATTAGATGCAAATCAGGTTATCGCTATTGGTTGGTGTATTAACAAGTTTGTGGTAGGCTAGGAGGTATCTATCACAATGATTATTACATTAGTAGTAATAGTTTTCATCATCATCATCATTTCAGCCGCAAGACGTCCACTGCTGGGCAGAGGCCTCCCCCAACCAACGCCACTTCGACCGATTCTGTGCTTCTTGCATCCGGCGGATTCCCACGGCCTTTACCAGGTCATGGGTCCACCTTGTGGGGGGCCTTCCAGCGCTACGTCTTCTGGTACGCGGTCGCCCCTCCAGAACCTTTCAGCCAAATTAGGTATGTCAGGGAAACTTCTTCAAAGATCGAAATGATTGCGAAACCTAAATGCCATGGTTGAAAAACGGATTGGGATCATAACTTCTAATTAGTAGACTGAAGGACAGTGCTTAAACATACACCTTCCGGAATAAATGCTCCAACTAAATGATGGTGAAAAACGCATCAAAATCCATTGTGACATACAGACATGGAAAGCGACTTTGCGTTATACTGTGTATGTGTAGATTTGGTGAGATCACTGTCACTAATGTCAACTGTCAGTTCTACAAAATGGCGGAAAACAAAAAAAAAGTGAAGCGGTGCCTGCACGAGAGAGACGAGAGGTTTTGTGTGATGATGAGCCAGTGTAGTGATAAAATCATCTTAAATACGGGATCAACAGCATTCTATAGTATACATTTAGAATAATATAAAGAGAATAATATAATATACAAAACTGCACACTTTTGCACAGTTTTGCATTACCCAAAGTACAGCAATGACCAGCAGTAATGCACTATCGTCTTCAATGGAGAGCTATCAAACTACTACAATATTATAGTTACTGATGCGTTAACCAAGGGTTCTTCACGAAACTGGAGCACTGTTCTAAGAAGATCAGTTCTGTTCATGTTTGAAGTATCTTGAATGGACTCAAAGCGCAGGCCATACTGGAAACGATGCTAAGTTCGTAAAGCTTCGCTCATCCAGCTACCTTAAGAGCCTATACCTACTACCTCAGCTTAAATTCACCTTATATCTCGCTCGCACCATACTACTCGCGGACTGAGTGAGAGCGGGACGGAGTGGGGTGCTGGCGGCTCTAAACCTCGAAAAGTTTAGGTAAAAGCTTCTTATTGTGAAAATAAGGGTAATTGAAAAAAAACAACGAGACGTGCGAGAGTTATCATGGAAAGTTTCATAATACAGGATGTGGTAAACACTCTTGTCATTCAAACCATGGGTAGTTGACTTAAATATAAAAATAAATAACCGAATACAACAAAAAAAACGTTATTTTCATTAAAAGATTTTAAAAAGTTTCTATCTGACACCGTGCTTGCTAGCGAAACAGCTTACTGATTAAGGGAGGGATCGCGCTCGCTGCCGGTCAGGTCACATCCCGTACCCCCCGCCCGTGTTGAGACGCAAGTTCGTTGCCCTAGTGCATAGGGCAACGAACTTGCGTCTCTTGTGGTAAAATTTAGATCTAAAAAAATTAAATAAAAAGTTGTAATTTTCCATTGATTTTACGTTCTATAAATGAAATCAAACCACTGGTTGCAAGGATAACGGTGTTTACCCTAACACCCTGTATAATTTGAAGTATTTTTTGAATACCAGAGGTTTAAAGATCGGCTTAGAGGTAACTGGTCGTGTTTTCGTCAGACATAGTACCTAGCGTCAATTCTCTACTTTAACATATTTATTTCAAAATTAATGCTGCAGGAGTTTCGACATAACGCTAAATAATTATTTGAGGTTGTATAAGCCCTTAATGGATGCAATAATCTTGCCTCCATTACACATACACGTCCAACCAACATAGTACCTCCGAACCTCAAAACATGCCCTAAACAGCCTCACAGCAAGAATTAACGCCCTACAGATTTTTACACATCGCTCGTCGACCGGAAGCCACAGCCATTTCCTCTCTTCCTGCCCCGAGTGAGGATCCCTGTAGTGCCCTCCTGACCTCCGAGGTCATCCATCTTGTCCTGAAATGTTTGTCTACGCCGCCATTTTGATTTAAAAGTGGATGGTCGAGGGTCGTCGTTTTTTTTTCTCTGGAGAATTATTTTTGTTTGGTTTTGTGAAGATGGTTCTATATTGGGATGGGTTCGTGTAGTTTTGAGTGTTATGGACATGAAGTTTATCATGTATCTATCACATAAGTACTTAATAAATTTATTTGTCATTGCTCCATTTTTAATTCTTTTTACCTATTGTGGTACAGTAATCTTATTCTAGGTGCATCGTCTTCACATGTAATTTTATGATAATTGATGGAAATGTACGTAATTCCTAGGAATCGTATGAAATTCTGAAATGATACAAGGAAATATATAAAAAGTAAGGCTTTCTGTGACTAAAAGAAATAAAACACGTTTGTAAACTGAAATCAGAATTACACATTTCCTAGGAATTGTATACAATGACGAATTACACACTTTTCTGTTAACATATACAAAATATTGTAAAACATTTTTAAAAGAGTAACAGTGAAGTTTCTTGTCCATTCTTCTTCATACGAAAACTACCTTTTGGAAGGGTCAACTAGAATTAGTTCTATTTCTTTGTTTTTGACGTCCAAAAGTGCCTAATTGAAATAAATTATTTGACTTTGACTTTTACTTTATGCAGATAGGTAGTTATTACAAATAAATTATGAAGTGTCTTTATCGATTTTTCAAATAGAATTTTGTTATTATTTACAAATTCCAACTTTCGTTCGACTGTAAGTTATGATTTAATTATACGGATAATTAAAGTTGGCACTCAATTTGCTAAACAATTAATATTTACATAGGGCTATTATTGGGCATAGCTGCTGTAAGTATTGGGAAGGACCATTTTATCCGTTATGGCTGATAATTTGTGATGCCTAGAAAGAAGATTGACCATGTTTTAACGTCACAGTAAAACGTAAGCTCATCCCGTCAATTTTGCATAAAACACAATATTTATTCTAAAGATCATGCAAAACAGGTACCTAGTCACCAACACAGTACACAGACTAACACCAAACATTACCATTTACGCGCGCTCATAAAACCTAATCAGCGCCCAATACACTTACGACCAAAATAAAGTTCCCACCTGCCCACTAAAGGCCATCAACATGTACACTGTATGGCAGTCAAACTGTAACATTACACAAGATAATAGAACTGGCGAGGTTCCAGATAGTTTCACGCCGGGCAACACACTCGATGATGGGGCTAGGGATTAACCAATGTTGTTTGCACGGCAGTGTACGTGTGTTGCAGTTTATGTGCAAGCCAGCATGTCTTACAATGTTGGGATGTATGGGGTTAGATTTAGTGGATGTCTTGGTATTCTCGTCTCAAGTGTAGAGTAGATTGATGGCGATAGTAAAGAGGATATTGGGACAGGTTAAATTAGATATACTTTGTAAGAAGCAACTTGAAATGGTGTATTTCATACGAATTATTACGTACGACCATGTCAATATTTCCATAATAATAATGCCTTGTAACCAAAAGCTGTCAAAAATCATCATGCTACATTATTCAACAAAAAACTTTAACATGAAAGCTACAACTTTTAAAACAAAACAATTTTACTAACAGAAAAACCTTTTCATACTTCCATACGCACAATAAAAACTTTACAAAATCCTTATTTCAATAAAGTACAACAAGCATTAATTCAACTAACAAAATTCAGTACTAATTCCCACAACACACTTTTCGCATAATAAATTCTGTAAACACATAGAAAATTCTGTCCAACGGCTTTCGCATTTGTTTCGCACGAAAATGCGACAGTGAATATCCAGTGTGCTTGGGATAAATCATTTTTTCAGGTGAAATACGATCACATAAAGCGTTTCCGAAAGCAATTAGTTGCTGTTACGACCGCAGACGAGGGATGTGAAAAAATATATGTGACGCACTGCGCGGGGAAGACGCTACGGTGAAATAAGTTGTGTGCTTGTAGAATAGTCTGGATTGATATTTTTTATCGGGTAGCGCTTGTAAAGTAACAAAAACTCCTCACAGTGCAGATACGTTAATTAGAACGTCAAAGGCGAGTCGCTCCTCTACCAACCAAACCTCTTCCTAAAAGCTTTTTCTACCTCATATTTCTCTTGTGAGGAGCAAAACTTATTTTTTTTTTTTTTTTTCCTACCCTACGCTGTCCCACTCCTGGGCAAAGGCCTCCACTCCACTCCGCAAAACTTAATAGTTAATTATAAGATTTAATAGTATATTGATAATCGCAGAGAAGGCAACTTTATTAAGATAAGCAAAATAATAATAAACAATCTCGTTTCAGCGGAGATCAGTATAAAGCAGAGCTTGATCTGCAATTGTGAAAACTACTCTACGCCCTTCGCGGTTTTTTATCACACTAAATGCTGGTTTTACCAGAACGTTCAAATTTATAAGAAGCTGATTCTATTTCTCTATAATGAATCATTTTTCTAAAAATAATACACCAAGCGAAGTGAAAAAATGGGCCCCAAAAATGCAGCGTTTCCAAAAACCAGTGCGAGCACAGACTTAATAAAAATAAATATTGTATCGCTAGAACGTTGCGGGTTTACGATATGGCCACAATAATTTAATACCGGACCGTGGATTAGGTATTTATTTACGTAGCCTGTTACGTACTATCGTTATTGGGTACTTGTTTACTGAAACCGTCGAGCATGGGCTTGTAGCTAAGTAATAACAGCCGCACCGTCGGTTCGATCTATCATGTTAAGCTACGCCTTCCGCGGTTTTTCCGAGGATGGGTGACCATCTTTGTATACCAAGACCCCTCCGTGGCCCGGAAAGCACGTTAAGTAGTTGATCCCGGCTGCCATTCGTGGATCTTTGACAGTCGAAGTTAGGGGTCGTCAGAATCTCGAAAGACTGCCAACCAGTCTTAACAAGGTGTATCGCATTACCCAGTAACTGAGTTGTGGAGGTCAGATACATAGTCGCAGTTAGACTGGAAGCCGACTGTAACATAGTTGGGAAAAGGCTAGGTACATATATTGAGTATTTATAGAACTAATTATCTGCACTTTAGGTAATCCAAAGTTAGGCAATTTGTATAAATTGTTAAGTCCTAAGTGCAGAGGTTTCAATAATTCATTAATTATCTACTAATACGACCCAATAGATATTAAGTAGGTACTCTATCTAAGTGATAACCGTTATATTGCTAAGTAATAATCTTGCTTTTGAGCTTAATTAATTAGTGAAAGAGCTACTTGAAACTAATCAAGTATTTAACTACAAACACTGTATAAAATTCGCAGTAATTTCGCAGTTAGTTAGAAGTTTACACACATAGATTTAAATCATTAGATTTGCCATCATCGTACTGTCAATACTGACTAACTCACACTGTCAAACTCACATAGCCTATTATAATCGCCCA
Source organism: Lithophane semibrunnea (assembly GCA_947363905.1). Lineage (NCBI taxonomy): Eukaryota > Metazoa > Arthropoda > Insecta > Lepidoptera > Noctuidae > Lithophane > Lithophane semibrunnea. The sequence continues at coordinate 13,973,381 of OX376204.1, read as the reverse complement.
TAGAAAGCAGTCTGTGTGACACATCCTAGAGAAACGTTCGTTGTTTTTTGGGAAAACCAACACAAACAGCTGTTAAAGTTCCATATTGTGCCTTCAGCAAGGGTTCTGACAACACAATAAATTCTAACAAAACTAAAAGTGTTACTTTTCACGTTTAAATATATTTTATATAATTATGTTTTTAAATTATTTACTAATTAAGTAAATTAAATACAATTATATATTATTTTATTATTTATTAAAACATAAATAAGAAGTTTATGAAGACATTTTTGAGCTCATTTAAAACAAAATCTGAGTATCTATGATAGTCACTAAAATTAATTGTGTATGATCAAAAGGAAAAAGAAGTGTCCATCTTGTGACCAGGTAGGACGAATCTAACGATTTTAATCTTTGACTAAGGGCGAATTTCACCAAAGTTTTATACCGATAAGTCTTAAGGCTCTTACATACTGGGGCGATTCGTCGCGCGACGCAAATTTTAACAAAACAATTTCTGAGAAAACTACGAACAATGCGGCGGCGTCGCGTCGTGCGACGAATCGCCCCAGTACGTAAGAGCCTTTATTCTATAATATAGGTAGGTATTCTATAGGATAGGTATAAGTCTAATTCTGTGAATAAATTTTGAATTTTTGACAGTTTTTTCATATAAAAACTGTCAGACGACAATTTTATTCCACGGATAAAAGATATTCTGACTTTGATAAAATCAGCCCTAAGGGTATTGATTTATTTTATCGTAATATTCAATTACAGTCATGATGATATAACATCTCAAGGCCTATTCAGATGTAAGCGATATCGCTGTCGCTCTCTGTAGCGAAAGTGGTCCGCCTTCTGGTTAGTACCGAGCGGAGCGCGACAGTGAAGTCACATACAATTCGGTATCACTACGGAGCGCGACAGCGATATCGCTTCTATCTGAATAGGCCTTTATTTATTCCTCGAAGAGGTGGAGGTGTACGAATCACACCAGCCATGTTACAATGCCCATTATAAGGAGCAAGGGGCTCTTAGAATTTGCTTCACACTTTGCTGGACTTGGAAATTGAACCCAGAACCGGTAGCTCAGCAGTCGTGATTGTGACCTCTAGAAAAAAAAGCATAAACTATTCCTCATTCAGATTCTCGATGAATCGGGTTTAAAAAAAGTCCTAAAAAAACCTTTATGCACCGTATATCAAAAATGTGTGGTCATATTTTTAAGGGTGTGGTAGGTACGGACCATCAAACTAAACAACTTTTTTTATGGAACCAACATCGTACCTTTCTGATACATTGCTATATAAATATCGCAGGGTGATTTAATAATTCGTATTTTCGCGAAAATCCTAGGAATATTGCGAAAACCCGGATAGTTAGAAAATGAGCAATGTGAGCAACTCGGAAGTAACGCTCGCTGGCCGCTGACGTGGCACTGCTCGCTTCGCTCGCCCGGCTCGCGCGGGGTTGGTCACAGTTCTAACCTACTTCTCCTAGTTTTTCACCATTTTGTAATATCACTAGGGTTTTCGCGAAAATACGAATTATCAAATCACCCTATGACTTAAACGTACATTATTCGTCTATTCAGATTATTCGTATATTCTCAATGAATCGGGCTTAAAAAAATCCGTAAAATCACACACGTGTACTTTTATATTAAATCAACATACTTTATAAATGAATCTCATCTCATTAACCTGCGAGATGAGATGATAAAAGTTCACACGGTGCGGCGTCGGTGCTTTTATGAATTAAAACTCGGGCCCGCCCGGCATGTGTTAGGAATTTTGCAGAAATTCAATAAAGCGGACACGCTTGCCTATACTGTTCGTTTGAATTGGATGGGGGCGCAGTGATAGCGAGTTTGAAATACCTCATATTACTCAACTAGCTGAAGCCCGCGGCTTCGCCCGCGTGGATCTCGGTTGTCGAGCAAATTGTTATTGGCTTATTCTCTCTAGAATTTCTCACTAGCTGCCCGGAGTCCCTCTGACTTGGCTTCACACATGCCGTCGAGAAATATCCTCAGGATATTTTCATTCACCGTTTTTGAAGCAAGTGATAATTAAACAATACGCACATGAATCCGAAAAGTCAGAGAAACGAATTGGATTCGAATTCTCTCGAATTCGAATCCAACGCGTTTCTCTGACTTTTATCTGGCGTTCCTATGGCTTAGTAGTTCGACGGTCACACCACTAGGCTATCACTGGTCAATCTGTTATCATTAAACCTTCCCAAGTTATAGGTAGGTCTGGCTACACAGGCTGCGCGCGCCCATTATGCTCGGGGATTTCTAATCAGAATCGGCGAGCACAATTGGCGCGAGCGAATTTGGTCCTGCATCTGCACCTGCAGTTTGGCTAGAGCTTTTTAACCTGAAAAAAATACAACAGACGTAGATATATTTAGTAACCTATTCCGCTTAACTATTTTTAACCGACTTCTTCAAAAAGGAGGAGGTTCTCAATTCGTCTGTATGTTTTTTTTTTTTTTTTTTTTGTGTGTATGTTACCCGATTATTCCGCCAATTATGAATGATTTTGATGATTCTTTTTTTGTTTGGTAGGTCATGCTTCAGAGGTGGTCCCATACAAATTTTATTAATTTTGCTTGCGTAGTTTTTGAGTTAGCTTCAATAATTACGTAGTTTTCCCACTTTGCGATGTTGATGACATGTTAATTGACTCCGTCACATAGCAGACAACGGTATACGAATTTGTGTGGGGTAGTTACCACAACTAAAAAGTGAAAAATAAAAACTTTTTACAAAAAAAAAACAACCGACTTCCAAAAAAAAAGTGAAAAATAACTTTAATTTCGGAAGTCGGTGGCAAAAAACGAAAATTGAAAAGCAAAGACACCGACTTCCGAAATTAAAGTTATTTTTCACTTTTTTTTTGGAAGTCGGTTGTTTTTTTTTTTGTAAAAAGTTTTTATTATTACTGCGAACCACGTAAATTGTATTATGTACCTATGCAATAAGATTGATTTTCAAAGAGCTAACGTTCAAGTAAAGTCATAAAAACCCTGTAAGAAATCGACACGTGTTTCACCTCTCATCGAGGCATCCTCTGGGTGACGATTGACCAATTGCAAACCAGAACACGACGTTACGTTACGTACGTAAAGTAAGTAGTTTGCGCTTGACGCAAAGAACTTACTTACTTTGCGTCCAGCGCTCGTCGTGGTATCACGTCGTGTTAGTTAAGCGGAATAGGTTACAAAATAATAATATATCTACGTCTATTGTATTTTATTTATAATGGATTTCCGCAAACCCACGCCTGAATCAATTTACTTTTTTAACCTGAAACAAAACAACAATCGCTAGCACTGGGACCCCACAATTCAGGCGATTTTAATTAACTACGATACAGGAATTTTCTTTATGAACCACCGGAAAAAGTGTTGCGCTGCCATATTAATTGGGAAATGAAAAAAATATTATTATTATTTTCGATTCCATTCATCCACCCATGTGCTAACAAAAGGGGTATTCAGAACTTTGTTTTTGTGAAATTCACGGAACAAAAGACTTGGCTTTTTTCTGCTGAAATAATGTTTTTTTTTCCATATTTCCTGCCCTAGAGGACAAAGCAATTGGTCGAACAATTGATAATGTTTGTGCTTTTTGCATGTTTTTTTTTGCGTTTTGAAAAAGGGTTTTTGAAATGGAGTATTGCTGAAGGTATGTTGAAACTTATATTAGTTTTTTTTTTTTTAATTCTTGATTTAGAACTTATTTAATTACAATTTTAACCAAAATACACAATCTAACACTAACATTATGTATGTACAAAGGGGAAAAAATAAAATATAAAGGAAGACCTCATAAATTATTTCGCATCGCTGTCAGTGGAAAAAGTGCCCAAAAGGCTGGCACCATCTTAGTTATTTTATAATGTTCTTGAAAGAACAGTAATGATTACAATTTTTCAAATATGAAGTTTTCATAAAACATCTCCAGTTCTTAGGAAACCCCAAGTCTCAATAGCCTAATTCTTACAATAATTTTATTACGAGGTAAATGAAATAACCAAACAAAGGTATTTAAAAAGGTTTCAAAAACCGTTTACCGCTAATCCAACACAAAATACAGAAACAATTTACAGGAAAAAATTGAAAAACAAAATTAAACCCATAACAAAGTAATATTCGAAAAACAATGTCGCTTAACGCTTTTAATCCGCAAATAGATTACCGAAAACGTATTGTAAAAGTCAATTTATCATGATTTACTGATGCCCAAGTCATAAGCTGAAGCGATTGGTTATTATTTTTTTCTTTGCTTGATAGTTTAATCGGTTGAAGGATACTGAACGAGACACCAGAGTTTTATTGATATTACCGTCCCGCAAAGAATTAAGTTGGGTCCTAGGCGTACATTCCCACCAGGGATTGCGGGAAAGTCCGGAAGGGATCCCGGGACCCTTGGCAACCGGTAACTGAAGGAATACGGGTGGGTTTTGGTCAGTAAAAGTTTGAAATGCCCTCCCGCTCCGCCCAGAGCAGGAGAAGCATTTAATAATGTGAGGCGTATATTCCCAGATATTTTAATCTTCTTAGCGTGTCGATAGCAAAAATATCGAATGTTCTTTTTTTTATTCGTTTGGCCCAAAACTCAGCTACGCGAATAGCATTTGCTGACGCAGCCATTAAGTCCTCACGTGTGCAGGTGACAGGAGATGCGGGGCAAGATGGGAGATGAGCCATTGTCTGTGGAGAGGCGCCGCATACACACTGGAGATCTGTATATAACACTGGGCAAGTAACAGTATTAAATCAACAACGTAATTCAACCAACCTTCAACAATCGTGTGTTGTGTTTCAACATCCGGACAAACATATTGAATTTTTGTGATGTTTCTGTTTATATGTTCTTTTGTTCCTTTTAATAAACAATAAAAAATAAAATAGGCACTATAGGAGTGAAAAACAGTTACAACTATGCAAAATATTTATTTATTTAAACTTTTCGCACAAAAAAATGGTACAAAGGCGGACTTAATTTTTTCTACTTAGTTTCATCATCATTTATTATTAACGGCCACAAGATGTTCAGCGCTAGACCTATTATAATGCTGATGGCCGTTTTTGCGTATGACTGTACGTAATACGCAAAAACGGCAAACACCATGATGCATGCGGTGTTCAAAATAATGTAAAAGATATTGTGGTAAATCTCGTAGGTGATATTTTGTAAACTTCCCAATTCTTGAGGAAAATTATATCTACTTTATAAAACCACACCAATATGGCACTATAATCGCTGTACTCTTACACCTTAACAAAAACTCAGTAACGTGATAATTTCGCTCCCCAAAATGCCCTGAATTCACGATTATTCCTGGATTTACGGACACCTATGGTGTCCCCTTAATTTGAAAATATGATCGTTTAATTGCCAAAATAAAGTGCCCGATATATTTTAAGATGGGGTATTTACAAGGGATGTTATTTATGTTTAGCCATGATAAGGAATTATGGCCGGCCTTTATTTTATATCGTTAGGGACGTAACGGTTTATCGATGTGAATCGATTATCGATACTCTTGGTCCTTTACTATCGTTAAGCAGTTAAGGTGGGGATTGTCGAATAAATAAGCGTTAGTTTTAATTAGGGTTTGAACTATGCGGAGAGAAGGATCAAATTGTTAGGTAGGTTTCGCTTTAGAATGCTGATATTATCCAAATAAGTAGTTTAACGTACTTTATTGTAAATGAATGACTTTTGAACGGGATTAATTAACTTCCTGCAAAAGCGATAACGTACGCAAATTAATGTGTGAATTTTATTTTACATGTACCTAACAGATGCAGATGGTTTCTAGTGGAATGTCGGCCAAAGAAAGTATACTGATCGATAGACTTAGACTTCGGAATTACCATAACGACAAAATTTTTGTGTTTGGGCAACCAGAAGCCTGCAACAAATAGATCTGAAAACTTCATGTTAACCTAAAATCAATACTAGCAAGAATCAGCTCAACTGCCGCTGTCGATCGGCCTTTAGAAGGCCATAACAATTAAAATTCTATTGTATCTTGTTAGTGACCGTTGGAGGTTTATGTACTGTACGACCCACTCCCTCTCACTGAGAGGATACTACTGTGTCCCGGCAGTGGGGACCGGGGCTGATTATGCTATTATGCTTAGATACAGATGGACCTAAGTCTAAATCTAGTCAAAACACTTTGCCTTTCTCCTCCATTAATTCAAACATATCCATCGTCACTATAACCACACAGATTGATTTACATCCCATGCAATTGTGTATTTTTATTTGTTTTATTTTATTTTATTTTGTTATCTGATGTCTTTTGTGTGCCTTTTAGTCTGTGCTGAATAAATGTATTTTCGTTCTTTTCTTTCTTTCTTTCTTTAATAGCGTAGGATACAATGTGATACCGACGGATCACGGTTATGGCTGCTAAATCCAGACTCCGGGCTGCTAGTAAGAAATTCCAGATAGAAAAACCTAATAACACTGCCCGACCTAGTAATCGAACCCAGGACCTCATGCTTAGCCTCATGCTAGACCTAGCGCTTGCGACCACTAGACCAAAGAGGCAGTATCTATCTGCCTAGCTTTTTCCCAACTATATTGGGGTTGGCTTCCAGTCAAACCGGATATAGCTGAATACCAGTATTTTACATGGAGCGACTGCCTATCTGACCTCCACATCACAGTAACTGGGTAATACGATACCCCTTGGTAAGACTGGTTGTCAGACTTTCGGGCTTCTGACGACCCGTAACGACACGAGCCACGGAGCAGTCTCGATATGTAAAGATGGTCACCCATCCACGGACCAACCCCGTCAAGCGTAGCTTAACCTGACGGATCGACTAAAGAGTAGAGGCAGTATGAGTAAAGGTAATGAAATGTATTATTCTAATCCTAAGATACAGGTGGACTTGAATCTAAATATTGCCGAGAAAACAGCTTTTCACCTCAATTTTACTAAACTCACATCACTATAACCACACAGATTGATTTACATCCCATTCAATTATGTCTCTTTAATTACGTAGGATAAAATGTGATAAATACCGATAGATCACGGCAATGGCCGCTATTAACTGCCGACGTTTTATGGAGACAAACAAGTTTAGTGCACATCGTTGTGTCGGCTTTGAGGTTGGCGTGTTATAGGCGTGGAGTGGTTTAACGCTGGATAAGAAGATTGCAGGTTTTTTAGTGCGATTCTTATTTATTTATTTTATTATTTATGTACACACAATAAAATACAAAAAAGATAAGACATAATCAAAATTATTATTATTTCTTTCCGCTTTTTATGATTTTGTATTGGAATTTTTATACAACAACGTGGGATTTTAGTCTAGGCAAGCATTCACACAGTGTTTGTTTTTTTATTTTGTATCTATGCTATAGGTACTAATAAATTTGCAACATTTTAGAATTTTCATGATAATTATTATACCTCCCTAATTAAATTATTTTCTGATTTTGCATTTTTTCTGTAGGTCCAGTCGAAAAAAAAATGTAGGTCACGCATAAAAAATAATATTTTAAAAGTATTTTTAAAAGGAAGCTAAAAGACTTCCTGATTAAAAAGGCATATTACTCTGTAAAAGAATTCCTTGAAGAAAAATAATTATTTAATATTAAAATGATTGTGATACTTATTATAATGTGATATAAATTATAAAAATAGTATAATATAATATAAAATGTATGAATAATGATAATTAATATAACATAATGTAAACTGTATAACTGGAATATTGAGTATGTTTAATTTTTAATTTAATATTTATAACCAAAATTGCAATGCCTCTACAGGCAACTAAGTTCCAAGAATTTAGAGATGTTTACAATAGGTAGGTATTGTAACCATCTCTAAATTCTGTACACTTAGTTAGCAATAAAGAATTTGAATTTGAAACAAAATTAAGCCTTAGTCAAAAACCAAAAGACCAAGATATAGATTTTGAAAATAGAAGACGTGATTACACAATTCTTTCTAATTAAAAAAAAATAATAATAAGTAGGTAATGATTGACAATGAAAGAGTACTTTTCCTTTGGCATAGCAATGGCACCAGCTTTCTGGCTAAGATGGATGCAAAAAAGCAAATGGAAAAATGTCGTTCCAGTTTTCTATATTCCAAGTCTAACCAGGCCTCAACTCATGAATCTAACAGCATCTATATAAATCACGACACAAAATAATTACCCAATAAAATGAGAATATACACCGCAGGTCAGTGACTTTGGAGGTCAATCATGTGACTGCAATGACCATAGCCATTTATGTCGCTTTCGGAAAATTTTGTTATAAATCAATATTGAAAGATGATGGAATTTAATGCATGAACTATTGAAATATTTAATGGTAATCTGAATCCAATTTTATGCATAAAAAGGGAGGGGGGGTAAATGCGTTTGCATTGCATTACGAAGTCAAACAGATTCGGCGAAAGTTGTTCAGTAAGACAGGTAGAATCACCCCCTTGACGGATGCAGGTGACTAAACCGCCATCCTGTATAACTGAGCCAAAATGGAAGGATTTTTGAAAATTTAACCCCTAAAGGGGTTATACAGGGTGACAACTTTTACAATGAGAACAAACCGGAAATCGCGAAAAAAATATCAGTCAGGTTTGGTCCTATTAGTAAAACTTGTTCATAATGATGAGTAAAGTCACGTGTTTAAGTATTACCCTGTGTAGGTGATGAAAGTTTGTATGGAAGTTGGTAATTTTTGCTCGTGGGAAATCCGATCAAGCCCAAGAAGAACAACGATCAAGCCCAAGAAAGAGAACAAGGTAATAAAAAAAATCTACACTGCAATAGTGAGAAAAATATTAATTTCATGATGAATTTTCACAATTACTACCAACTGACTAACTTTTCATTAACAATTTACAACATAAAACAAAATTGCATAACCACAGAAATAAAATATTCACCATTAAGCCAATGGCCCCATAAATTGTGCATAGAACACAACACGACACCATTAATTCCCATTAATAAAAAAATATATATTTCAATAATTACACGCCGTATAGTTAGTGATTTATCTATGGGAAACTTAATTCTGATTTTATTTATGGATTTTATTTAATTTAGTTCTTTAGTGATTTAATTTTGGTGCTAACACCTGGTTAAGATTACGAGATAAGTCTGTTTAGGTGTCACTTTATTTAAGGCGTAATTAAAAGGCATTTGGAAAGTTTTCAAATAATTTGTTTACATCTAAAAACAAAATATTCGGTGTTACGATAATTATTGCATTTAATAATCAATATTTTAGTTCACTAATTTGCGATATTTTATATTGCAAAATTAATCAAAACAGCGAAATATTTAACAGCTATTTGCGACCTTGCCAATTTTCACAATGTAAAAGTTCGGGTAACTGCAAAGCACATATGTTTTGAAAACTAGACGTTGACGCCACAAATTAACGTGTTTTTTGATCCTTTCGAGATTTTTGCAATAAACTGATGTTGGATACCTTTGATAGGTAATATTTTTTTATTTCCACATTGTCTCACTGGATTTATCACACAGTATTTCTAATGCAAAAGATAATCCCGCTCAGAAATCTTCACTAGAGTTTTTGGCGCAAAAAATAATTATCTGAAAATTATTTTGCCCAAAATCTTTTTAGTAAACCTATACTATCACTCAGCTTTTGTCAATAACCTGGTAGTAATTAGCAAGGAAATGCAAAAAAAAAAAACCATAAACAACTGAAATAAAAGACTTCACAAAAATTCAATAAACACAACGAAAAATCTCAAAATTCTTAAAACGCCTGAAATTAAAAAGGTCGTAACAATAAATTCGTTATGGCACATAAAGTTTACTATTATTAAATACACGTACAACCTTTTTATTTTCATGACATTGATTGCTCGATATTTTCTCCTTGTAATTTATAGTTTTATAGGAGCCAGTGCTGGTTAATGGATTTAGAAATAAAAGGTCTATTGGAGAAAATAGTTAAACATTTTTTGGAGGTAAGCTTTCGTCGTAAAAGTTTTTTGATAAATGAGTGTCGCTTAAGCCTAAATTCCTCTTACGCTGATGTCGGTCGCGTACGTTCGGTCGCGCGTGCGTATATACATTGTGTTCTATAATATCACCATTCTGCGACGCTGACGTCCGCGGCGCGTACGACGATGCTACGCGTACCCGACCGTACATCAGCGTAAGAGGAATTCAGGCCTTAGGTACTACTAAATAAAGTTAAAAGAGAATATTTAGTGATGCAGTGCTGATATTAATAAATTGTATTTTTTTAAATATTTGTTATTTAATGGTGTTTCCTATTCTCAAAAAAGTAGCACTGGGTTGGGTTATGGGCTTGTATGACTCATCACGTGGTTGGACACCTCAGGAGTAGGTGGGGATGATTTATGTGTGTGGCACTCCTTTTTTTTTTGCTGGCTCCCAATCCCACGGCTCATCAAGATTTATTAAAGCCTGGGTCCGGCTTTGAATTAAGGACCTTTGTCCTTAATTCAAATCACAATATTACTTATTGTTTTTAAAATATGATCGACGCGTAAAAGTATTTGTACAAACCTTCTTACAGAAATAAAATCATTTATCACAACTGTTTTTTTTAAGTTGTATGAAATAGTTATAATATGGCAAAACGACGTAGCGCGACAATTTGATTAAACATTTATTTCACTGATTGTACTATGAAAATTGCTCATACAGATTATTACAGATAGCAAACTCATTGCATAAAACCCCTTCAGAATATACAAACACATTCGTTTCAAACCAGAAACACAACAGTTATATTACGAAATAAAAGCGAGATTATTATTCGATACTTCAGCTCATTGAGTTATTATTTGGGCGTGTCTCCTGCGGGCGAAACATGCATGTTATAGATAGGTGAGATTCGATTTGATAAAGTTTTTGGGCTACGGATTAACTGTATTTTACAACACGTGGCAACGGTTCAGGGGGCTTAAAACGGTCACTTTAGCAGAATCATAATATGAATCATCGTAAAATGTCACAAACTGACAATCTGCGTGTAATTCATATTACAAAATTATTAATCTGTTTGACAGTTTTATATGGAGATTCGTAAAATGGTCCACAAATTATGAATTGCTTTTATGTCAAATTAGAGGAATTGCTAATAACAGCTGGGATTCAGAAAATGAACTGCTTTTAGAGGAATTGCTAATGTGGCCGGTTTAGGCCCGCAGTTTTGTAAATTATGAATCCTAGAGTTTTGATACATACACATACTCACGCCTCATTCCATGGGGGTAGGCAGAAACTACGGAACGCCACCTGCTACGATCCTTACATACTCCTTTTTCTTCATTTACGTTCATAGATCTGGTCATACAAGCACGCTGGTTGCAAGTACTTCACACCTGACCTTTCCGGATTCCATAACGCAAGGAAGATTATATTATTATATTCTGTTTATTATTGAAAATCCTTGATCGGCAGGTTAGAAAAAAACTTGCGATGAAAAAACTGTTTCACGACATTCGAAAATCTCAAATCGTTAGTTAAACGTTGTGTATCGTTTACATTATATACCTTAATAAAAAATACCTTAGGTTACCTTATTATAAAATACCTTAGGTTTGTAAATATATCATTAAAAATATTAAGTTAGTATTTGAGATATTTCTGTTTACTACTGTTTAAATTTCTATGTTAATTAATGTAATTGGTGTTACCGTTTTAATTAACAATAAACTATAAACAAACAAATAATAACAAATTATGAGTAAAACCACGTGATTAAACGTTGTGTATCGTTTACATTATATACCTTAATATAAAATACCTTACATTTGTAAATAAATCATTAGAAATATTATGAGTAAAACCACGTGACTACCTGTTTAAAAAAGTAAATATTGTAATTAAAAACGAATGGTTTGAATAAGGAAACCGTTATTTCTAGCAGTCTTTAGCCCACAGCAGCAGCTCTTAGTATAAAAGTGTATGACAGCTCAAAACTTAAAATCATAAGTTAAAGCCACACCCACACACAAAATTAACATGTCAGCATTTAATTAATAGACAATACTAATATAATTAAAGTGTTGCTCGTATTAAGACATCAGGTTATTGTTGGCTATAAATTATTGCGTGGGCGTGATTTGTAGCCTCAAATGATAGCCTACGAATGAAAGCCGGTTAAGTCGGCTACTGTTTGAGGCCTTTTTTATTAAAAAAAAGTTTTGATGTGGGTGCTGATGCATGTAATTTTGAATTAGAATTGTGGCAGGAAAAATAAAAAGTGAATTTTGTACCTTCAGAATAAAAAGAAAAAGTACGTTGGTTCTAGATAACTTGTTCTTTTATCAACACTAATAATATTATAAAGCGGAAAGATTTGTATTTTTGTGTCTATGTTTGTAATGAATAAACGCAAAAACTACAGCGCCGATTTCAAAAATTCTTTCACCATTAGAAAGGTACATTCACCCTGAGTAACATAGGCAATGATATTATATTTAACAGATATGTTATAAGCGCGCAATCGTGAAGACTCGAAAACATTCCAATTGTACCTAACGTTTTTACTTGTAGTGAAATGTAAAATGAATGAAACGTGGGTATGTGTGCCGCTGCTGCGCGGAACACTTTTTTCGGTTGTTTTGTGAGTGTATAACATATCTGTTAATATAATATCATTGAACATAGGCTATCATTTATAAAGATTACACGCGGGCGAAGCCGCTGGTGGCAGCTAGTTCGTCATATTTTTGATAGCTTGAGAAAATAATTAAGTACTTATGCGATAGACTTCTACCAGGCTGGACTAGTCCAGTCAAATCTTTGTGGTTCTAGCCTCAAAAGACCATTTCAGACACTTTAAGGTCCTCACATGGTCTGACCAAGATTATGTCTGGACTTTGAAAGAGACTTTGACCAGTTAGTTTTGTCATTTCTTCTCAAGGATAGGAAATGTCCACGCCGTCTAGACTTTTTTTTAATTGACGTGACGTGTAAAAGTAATTTATATACAGAATAAATAATATCAGTTAATTCCATTACTTGCACCGTTGAAACACTGACGTCAAATCAACTTTGGACAGTTTTAGTCCGTACACGCTGCCAGCAACTTGACCCAAGTCGACTCGCTCTTAGCATTTTCACGCTGCCAGTATGAACGATGTTACCTATATTTTATCCCTCCAAATAAAAAATAACAATAGTGGGTAAATAATACTTATCTATCCATATATTTTTTTTATTTTAAGAAATACCTATTTAAAAATGAAAGTAAGTAAGAATGAACACACAATTATTATCCAAAAAAAAAGAATGTATATTTCTTTCTTTGATATTTATCCATTTCTTACAAGAGAAAGAAGCAAAAATGAAAATAATATCCTTCTTCTCAGAAACATGCAAGTCAACATGAATAACGTGAAAGGTGTTTTTTTTCCATTCTATAATAGAACAGGTTTCATAAAGACTCGCTTGCTGCCTTTGAGCACAAAAGATCTTCTTAGCTTTGAGTTAGGAGCAGGATTTTTAATACCCAGTGACTTGATATTCAATTGCTATTTTATCTGGTTAAATCACGTGCATGTTTGAATCAAATCATGAAATGAAAATCATGTTGTGAAAGCCTAGTGATGTGACCGTCAGATTACCAAGTCAGTTCGAACCTAAGCCACGCAGCTCTGACTTTTCGGATTCATGTGCGTGTTGTATAATTATCAGCTTGCTTCAAAAAAGAAAACATCGTAAAGGAACCTGAATGCCTGAGAGATATTTCCCGACGGCAAGTGAAGCCAAGTCAGAGGCCCATGGGCGGCATAAAAATTCTGATACCAGGATAGTCACTAAACGCACGAAAAAAAAGAAAATATAGAAAATGCGTTTATTTGCGGCAAACGTTATGGTAAGAAAGGACAAATACGTATACGAAAATAACAAGTTGCGGGAAAATATGCGTCACATTCACGCAAAATGACCATCGCTCAGCATAATGCTGTGACCCTATGCGAGACAGAGCCCCAGCGCTGGTTTCCAGTGACAGCCGGCGTTGACGTCATGACGTCAATCGGTGCAGAACTTAATTTAAGAAGATATTGTGCATGTTGGATCCTTGCCTTCTGATTGGTTTGATTTTATACAACGTGGAGACAACAATACGACAATAAATGGATACACTGACAATACTAATGCATAGGATTATTTTGAAATTAACAAATAAATCCTAACATCGAAATTGAAAACGTGATTTTCTCAAAAAAACTAAATGGTACTTATAGGCCGACTATGGGTTTTTCTACCCATAGTGACTATACTAATGGATATTTTTAGTTGAATTTCTGTATGCGGACTGGGGACGCCGGCTTCGAGTCTAACCAGTAGCTGAATACCAGTATTTTACATGGAGCGTCTGCCTATCTGACCTCCACAACCCAGCTACTGTGTAACACGCCCCTTAGTACGACTGCTTGTTCCTGCCAGGGTTGCGGGTTAGTCCGAAAGGGATACCGGGACCTTGGCAACAGGCAACTGAAGGAACACGGGTGGGTTTTAGTCAGTAAAAGTCTGACACGCCCTTCCGCTCCACCCAGAGCGGGAGAAGTCATTGGATGATTTCCCAAACTCAAAAAAAAAAAAAAAAGTACGACTGCTTGTTAGACTTTTGAGCTTCTGACGACCCATAACGACAGTCAAAGATCTACGAATGATAGCAGGGACCAACGGGTTCACGTGCTGTCCGAGACATAATAGCGCACTATTTATTCTCTTTATATCATTCATTATTATTGTACCTATGTTAAAAAAATGAATAAATGACTTATGACTTATGATATCGAGGGCTCATAATGTACCTAATGGATAGGCAGTACCTTAACTTTCGATCGAACCTTGCGGCAGCTGTTATTAATAAGCCGAGAGGTGATAAAAACACAAAGCCGCTCAACTGTCGATTGGCCTTCTTATGGCCGATAACAATTAAAATTCAATTGTGTCTCGTTAATGACAGTTGGAGGTATTTGTAACTTAATAAACTACCCGACCATTACATTTTATTTCAACAAAAAAATCTCTAAAACCGAATTATAGGTATCCATTTTCTCGGTACCAGCTCATAAATAACTTACGATCTAGAATGTTCTGAGGAGATTTTTCCATATTTGCCGTTATGAATATTTAAATTTGCACTTTGCTCTGATTCTCAACGCTTAGTATTGCAGACGAGCGATTTTTAATATTATTTTTTTTATAAACTACACTTTTATAAGGAATTATTAAGAGGGGAAGAGGAAAACGGAGTGTGGAAGTTGAGAAAATAGTACCTATTATAAATTAATAGCTTCTATTCTCGACTGCATCCGCATGGACGTCAACTATACAATAAAACATTTCGTGTAGCACTCGGCAATAAAGGATGCCACAAACAGGCGCGATATCATGGGCGCGACAAAGATCGCGCCCGCGATATCACGCCAGTTTCCACGAGCCTTAATGCGGCTTTGAATCGGTAGAACAAATATGTCTAGATAGACAGTCACCGCTGAGAACTCATCGAAAAAAATAGCGTCGAAATGTTGGTCGCTAAATGCGCACTAGAAAAGCACAATGACGTGGCGCGAGTGTAATAATAATAATAATAATAATAATAATAACCCCACCGCTGTATCTCTACGTTGACGTCGTGGTGGGGCTTGCGCGCTCCGAACTCTAGGTCTGTGCCGGTAGAGTTTACTTTGCCGGAACGGGTCTAGGGTGAGGAGCCAGACCAAGAGAGATACAAAAACCCGCAGGGCAGCATGTGGCGAGCTGTTGGGCAGTAGCGACCCCACGGACCCTACCTCCCGGGAGAAGTCTTGTTTCTCACCTCTGGCTTGCCTTTATTGGCCGGCTGGAGTGAACACTGACGAGGAACAGAGCTCCCACCTCATTCTTGCCTTGATTGGCCGGCTTGAGTGGAGATTCGCAAGAGCAAACGAGCTCGGAGGAAGGAAGTATTCCAGTAAGATGCTGGTAGGGATCTTGACCGTACTTCCGGGATTGTCCTGATAGCCGTGGAATACCTCTCCACTCCTCTTAAGCACCTCAGGACATGTTGCCCCCTTGTCGCTACGACACTTTGTGCTAGCGACCGTTTTGGGGGGCCCATTATTGAGTGTGCAAGTCACCCCCTGCCATTTTATCTATGTATTTTATATTTAAAAACATTGGTCAGGCAGGGGCCATAGTCTTTCCATAGTTCAAGATAACCAGTTCACCAAGCTACCCAAACCCATAGTCCAATATCTTTGCTTCCATGTTCTGCAATAGTCCTACACCAACCGGGGGTTGTCCTTGGCTGCACTTGCATAGTGCGAACAGGGATAATCGTCGGTTGGTGCCTCATTCCATTTAAAATTGTCTAAGGGGCCTCTGCGAGTTGGCTTCGGCCCCTCGCACGCCTTCCAAAGGTCCGGGACCCCAGGGTCCCGAGATGTACAAACAGATAAACAAATAATAATAATAATAGTCCTCCAGACCGTATTTTCGGCCACGGCGGCCAATCTCAACGGAGACTAGCCATCGGCGCGGGAGATATTATAGTGCACAAGTGTTTGCGCAGACACAAGTGCACTCTCTCTTCCCTCACTCTCATAGTCCGATGGGACGGCAATCCGACACGACCGGAGAGAGATCAGGCGTAGGACCAACGGCTTAACGTGCTTTCCGAGGCACGGGGGTATCACACCGCCAACTTCCAAACTCCGGGCTGTTACTACGAAATTCCTAATGGAAAAATCCAATAACACTTTGCCCGACCCAGGAATCGAACCCAGGACCCCACGCTCTGCAGTCGCGCTTGCGACCACGAGACCAACGGGGCAGTCGGCGCGAGTGTAAGACGTAGCTGTCACGCACATCAGCATAAAAAAGTTGGCCTGTTTGTTTTAGTTTTTTTATAGCGCGACACAATCTAGACATATACATTATCAAAGTGGTGGAAGATTTTTGGTAATTAGAGAAGAAATTCCAGAGATAATCTCTTACAAAAAAAACCTCTTTACGATATTAGTATTTTTTAGATAGATATAATAAACCAATTTCTTTCAATTCCTACTGCATAAAACATGAAGCGAAATTGTTTGTCTTTATGTACTTTTTTACAGAGAAACTACTTGACGGAATCCCATGAAATTAAAGCATGAAGGCTACATAAATATTTCACAGTCACTAATTGAATTAAAAACTTACCAAACCCTTTTTTGGGTTTGGTAAGTTTTTAATTCAATTCACCAGGAAATATTGTTCCAAAAATATATGATGAAAATATAAATAATTTATATAAATAATTTATATAAATTAATATAAATAAAATAAACAAAAGGATTAGAAAAAGTTATTTTAATTTTAATCATTTTGTTCTAAATACAGATTTGTGAATGTTTTGCCTAAGACTTTAACCGGAGCAGGGTTTGTTTACACGATCATCAGTCACTTCTGGAACTGACCATAAGTAAGTATAACATAGCAATTGTCCTTTATAATATTATTCCAAGAAATACATCCAACACTTTTATATGCACAGCTCCTACACAGAATGTTAACTAAAACGTGCGTCTACTTTACCCCCGTCAAGTTTGACTGACTGCGTTTATTGACAGACGGACTGACTGTGAGTCGACGACATAATGGTAGTGCGAATTAAATATAACCTCCCCTTAAAATCCCCTTGGACTTCTACTGAGTATCTGTATACTTGTATATATTTTTACGACCCCATTTTATGTCCAGGCAAATCACTGTCCACTCCAAGGTTGCCTGCGAGAGATCGCAGAACCAAATAAGGTCGCCCATTGTTTATTTTGCAGTGTTTGATAAGTATTTTATGGTGTACAATGATATTATATTAACAGATATGTTATACACTCACAAAACAACCGAAAAAAGCGTTCCGCGCAGCAGCGGCACACATACCCACGTCTCATTCATTTTACATTTCACTACAAGTAAAAACGTTACAATTGGAATGTTTTCGAGTCTTCACGATTGCGCGCTTATAACATATCTGTTAATATTATATCATTGATGGTGTACAATAAAGTGTATGGCTTGGTGGACCGATGACCTTGTGAAGGCCGCTGGAATCGGCTGGATGCGGAAAGCATAAAACCGGTCGAAGCGGCGGTGCTTGGGAGGCTCATGTCCAGCTGGGGATGTCTTTCGGCTGAAATGATGATGATGGGTTAAGGGTTAAAATCCGGGCAAGTACCAACAGTAAGCAAGACGTTTTCAATTCTTAGGTACCTACTTTCTAAGTTTATCTTTGAAATCACTGTCATCGGTGAAGGTGAGACGTAACCTGGACTATAAATAACTAGCTGCGCCTCGCGGTTTCACCCACGTAAGTCTCGATCCCGTGGGAATATCGAGATAAAAAGTATTCTATGTCCTATTCCAGGTCATGGTCTACCCATGTGCCAAATTTCATTTAAATCCGTTCAGCCGTTTTAGCGTGAAAGCGTAATAAAAAAAAACAAAAAAAAAATTATTTAAAAAACAAAAAACCCGCCTGCAAAAACGCATAACTTAAGTCTCTTTTAAGTTATGCGTTTTTGCAGGCGGGTTTTTTGTTTTTTTAAATAATTTGTTTTATTTCAACCTTTTTAGTTTTATTTATTTATATATTTGGAATTAACTCATTACCAGCTTTTATTTGTATCAATAATTGTAATTTATTAAAAAACAAAACCTTCGCCTCCCTTCTTTTTGTTTGCAGATGAAATTTATTACAAAAAAATAGCATAAGTCACTCCCACAATTAAGACGAACCTAACGACACCTCGTATGTTAAAATCCATCAAGCCGTTTAGGCTGCAGAGCGTGCCAAAGAAATAGACATACATACATTCAAACATACATACATACATTATTCTCGAAAAAGATTACCCTCCTTCTGGGGCAGACGGGTAATAAACTCACTTCTGCATTTATAATATTAGGTACCTACCAGAAAAAAAAAATATTGAAAATAAAAAAGTTATAACAATTCGAAATTCAAGTTTTTACTGCCAAAATAAAACCCCCATTTCATTATAAATTAGCTCATTTGCTGCAGATATGGACTTGTAGACACCCGCTAGACGACAGCGGCCCGCGCCCCATGAAATAACGCGGTAAAATTCCCGATTGAAAAAAGATGCGGCGTTTTTTCTTTTTACCGACTTCAAAAAAGGAGGAGGTACTACGTTCGGATGATTGTTTTTTTTTTTTTTTTTTTTTTATGTATGTTCACCGATTACTCCGCCGCTTGTGAACCGATTTTGAAAATTCTTTTTTAGTTCGAAAGGGTATACTCTCGAGATGGTCCCATATAAATTTTATTAAGTTTGCTTGCGTAGTTTTTGAGCTAGCTTCAAAATTACGTATTTTTCCCACAGTCTATGTAGACGATATAATTATTAGACTCCTTCACTGTTATTTACATAGCAGGTAGTAACTTGTGTGGGGTAGGTACCACCACTAAAAAGTGAAAAATTAAAACTTTTTACAAAAAAAAACAACCGACTTAAAAAAAAACCCTAAAAAAGTGAAAAATAACTTTAATTTCGGAAGTCGGTGGCAAAAAACGAAAATTAAAAAGCAAAGACACCGACTTCCGAAATTAAAGTTATTTTTCACTTTTTTAGGATTTTTTTTGAAGTCGGTTGTTTTTTTTTGTAAAAAGTTTTAATCTTAAAAAAAAAACACATAAATAGATCTCACGCACTGACTTATTAGTACTACTTGTAACAATGTTAGGACTATTGTAATATCGTATACTTTTATAATCTTTGTAAATATGTGAGCACCATGTATCTGGTAATTAATTTATTCATTATTGCTCCATTTATAATTCTTTTTACCTTTTGTAGTACAATAATCTTATTGTAGGTGCATCGTCTTCACATATAATTATATAATTGATGTATACAAAATATTGTAAAACATTTTTTAAAAGAGTAACGGTGGAGTTTCTTGCCCATTCTTCTCCATACGAAAACTACCTTTTGGAAGGGGCAACTAGAATCAATTCTATTTCTTTGTTTTGACGTTCAAAAGTGCCTTATATGTGCCTATTTGAAATAAATTATTTGACTTTGACTTTGACCTTGATTCTCAGTATGATTCTTAACAACACCCTCACGGATCGGATAGAGTTTTTGTTACACGCTGTATATAATTAACGCAGGAGGAGCCTGCTTGATGACACAATCTATCAGCATCCTTGACGACACCTGCACAACAAACGGAGGGAGACAGTTAATCACTCACACAAAACTCCTAATTTTCTAATTACCCTCATAATTCAAAGTAAATAAACCCTTTACACACAAACGTAAGAAAGTAAAACTGTTCCGCATTTAAGATTATGTAAATGGCTGCAAATTCGTGAATGTTTTGAGAACAATTTGTGAGGCACACATGTGCTTGGAGGACGTGTTGGAAATGTTTAGGAATGTGTTGATCAACAGTTTATCGATATCGATAAAATTACAGATCTGTGCTGCCTTTTTTAAAAACCTGTTTCATCTGAAAAGTATAATTCTGTTACGTGTGATCACATTTTATGTACTTTAGTGATTTTATTGAGCGTTATTTTTCATAAGTTAAATATCCACGTATTCAAACATTATAGTTCAATATGAAACGGACTTCATATTCCACAAAAAAAGCACTGTTAAAAGTGTCACTGTCACTATAAACCTCATTCAAAATATTAAAAGAAAAACACGGAAACGGACTATAAAAACGGTCTTATAAAATATTAATACACTTCCAATAAAAAATAAAAACTACACACAACCGGATCTGAACTCATTTAGAAATTCGAACGAAACGTTTTTACAAATTCATGTGCAATATGAATTCATGTTATAAACCGTCGCTGGATACAATTCATTATGTTTTATGAGGTCGTAACGTATCAGCCAGCTCAGGGGAAATTAGCAGAAGTTTAGAATATGACAGTGTCATCAGTTCTTCATCAATTTGGACGCGTTTTATGTGAATATTTTTCCATTAGTCAAGTTTTAATGTGAAAGTGGGTTGGCTTTGTACGTTTTCGTGGCATTTTTTGTTGTATTTTATTTTCCTACTGTTGTGAACTAGTGATGTTTGTGTACTTAAGTAAAACATAGATACCTAAACCAAGATATGAAAGCGGAAAGTAGTTACTTTTAATTTTTAATAAAATAACATCGACATAATTTAGTAGGTTCAAATAGTTCCTACGCCATAATGTTAGCTCAACTGTTGTAGGACCAATAGGAACACGCTATGCCGCTACGGCGCTACTTAATAGGTCTGTTTTTAAAATTCAACAGTGGAGCCAACATGATTGCAATGGAACTATTTGATGAAACGCACACACATTCTTTTGATTTATAGATGACATTAGAAGCAACTTCTGAATTTTATCTACGGCATAAATCATTTAAAAACCCCAAGTATGATAACAAACTTCAATTGAAAAGTTTACATTGAAAAAAAAAGAATAATAACTTTTAATTATTTTCGTCTAGACTGAACATTATCTTTTCGACTATAACGTTGTTGGAATGAAAGAGGAATTATGTAGAATTTTTATTTCTAAGTTATCAAAACACTAGTGAACGGACCCAGAATTTCTTGAGTCTTAAAAAAAAAACAAATAAAAGAGAAACTAAATCAACTAAACAAAAAAAAAACAAATACTATAAACACAAAAACAGGAAAAAATCGGGTTTAAAAATATAACTGTTTTGAAAAATTTCAGCGGTAAGCATCGACTTCCTTTATGGCAATCAATTGGCGCACATACTTATGCCCGAGCTACTCAATCGGGACGCCAGATCAACTCCACCTCTGACTTGATTATCGATCTACGGTCAGGAAAATTTATTGTTTATCAAAATTTACAGTTATCTAAATGACAAATTGGCGTACAATTTGTCATGTGAAAGCCATTTCATACAACTGGCAAAATTACATTGACTGTTAATGTCAAAATGACAGTTGTGATTGTGAATATACGGATAATTAAAGTTAGCAGTCAATTTGCTCAACAATTAATTTCCCTGACTTTATTTATAATTACAATAGTTAGGCTTTTTATCACCTATATATTTATTATGTACTTTTCCAGGACAAAGTTCTATGAATATAGAATTCCAAAACTGTAGCTATGAAAAATGGTTCATCATCATCTGCCTAGCCTTTTCCCAACTATGTTGGGGTCGGCTTCCAGTCTAACCGGATGCAGCTGAATACCAGTATTTTACATGAAGTGACTGCCTATCGGACCTCCACAACCCAGTAACTGGGTAATACGATACCCCTTGGTAAGACTGGTTGTCAGACTTTCGGGCTTCTGACGATCCGTAACGACTGTCAAAGATCCACAAATGACAGCCGGGACCAACGGCTTAACGTGCTGTCCGAGGCACGGAGGAGTCTCGATATGTAAACTATGTAAAGATGGTCACCCATCCATGGACCAACCCCGGCAAGCGTAGCTTATCCCGACGAATCGATCCGTGCGGCTGTTATTACTGAGTCACGAGCTCATCCTATGAAAAATGGTTATCTTAACTAATATGTCTCACAATAATAAACAGACAAACAAAATCACTTTTTCTTCACAGTTTACATTAGACTTTATGATAGACTGCATTTTTATTATACTGGATTCTGAAGCGTTAAAGTAATTTATGAGTATATTGCCTTTTCATAATTATAATGAAAAACATTGTCTTTTGATACAGTGTCTGAGGGAATAAACTGAATGAACTGTTAAGGTTGATATGCTAGGGTAGCCCGCGAAATTCAATTTTTCTTACGTTTTTTGCAAGTCAGTATCAGGTTGTATGTTGATATAAATGCCAAGATTTCATGAAATAGTCATTCAATACACTTTCATGAGCTTAGAGAAATGTATTGCTGATTTTAATGTTTATAATTCTGTAAATCCATATTTGATACGAGCGCTAATAATATTTAGATCTACATACAACCTGACCTGCAAATTGCAAAAAACGTAAGAAAATTTGAATTTCGCGGGCCGCCCTAGCGCATCCCCCTTAAGCAATCAATGTCTCTTTTTAGGACCATGTATTTTTACGTATATAATAATAATTATTATTGTCCTACTTACCTCAGTCTGCGGGGAAGTCAACTATACCATTAAACATATCCTATGGCACCTCCGTGTCTCGGAAAGCACGTTAGACCGTTGGTCCCGGCTGTCATTCGTGGATCTTTGACAGTCGTTACGGGTCGTCAGAAGCCCGAAAGTCTGACAACTAGTCTTACCAAGGGGTATCGTATTACCCAATCACTATGGGTTGTGGAGGTCTGATAGGCGGTCGCTCCATGTTTTCATGCATTCGATTTTGCCGCCCGGCTGTCATGTGCCTATTAGTGCCGACCCGAAAAAGTATGTAGCATGCCTAACATTTCCAGACGTATTAAGTGTAGCATTATCTCGTATCCTATTCCATCTTATCCTATCATTATAATTATCAGTCTATCATAATACGCAAATTAAGCGTCATCTATTTAATAATTCATTATGGTATGCAAAAAATAATAATACTCAAGATTAGTCAACCAGCATTATTTTTATCGATATGATAACATCACTACGGCACGTGACACAGTCGGAACGTGCCCCGACATTGTATAAAAGTGTGATCTGTAGCTTGTACAGTGGTATTTTATACAATACTTTAAAAGTCATTTTTATGCTTGTTGTGTTAACAGAAATGTATGATTTAAGGTTTTTTTTTCCCTTTTATAATTATATTTATATTGTAGTATCGCGGTCAATGTTACTGTAATCCTATTACAATAGCCTATTCGCTAATAACAAATTTAAATATAACTTTAACTGCTAAGTAAGTATAAAATTAAAAAAATCGTTCAATAACATCTTTCTTATTCACTTTATGTTAAGGGGAAGACACTTAATATACATGTTCTTTAGACAGCACTCACACTGCACTAAAACTTACTCACTCACTCATTAGTGCAGTTAGTTTGGGCAATCCAACTCCTGGGCAACACTGAATTTGGTGCGAAGACTCGCACTAATTCTGTGATATGGATCGCCTCGACGTTCACATGATGATGAACAATCCATCTTCTATCCATAATGTACTTCCATACTAATATTATAATCGCGACAGTAAACGTTTGTTGTTGTAAGTTTCCACGCCAAAGACATAAGGATAAACCTGGGTTAGGACAACTAGCTTCATCTTTCTGACTGACCGACCCCTTGACAATTCAAAAGTACCTGTAATTGGTTTATTGGAAATAAATACTTTGAGTGAGTAATTCGTCAATTCGTCCTACATGCCTACGGAACGGCCCATTTAGGAAGACTTGAAGAAAATCAAAAGAACGTCCTAAATAGGCCGTAGGCATGCAGGACGAGTTGAACGATTATTCCTCCTTTTTTTCTTTCTTTCTTTCTTTGAGTTTGAGTTTGACATAGGATATACTTTTTATCCCGGTAGTACGTTCCCGTGGGATATTTTCCGACCTCCACGCGGGCAAAACCGCTAGGACTTCATAAAATTCTTTAATCAAGCAACATGTTGATGTTGAACAAAGTTTATCAACATGTTTATTAACGCCACGCCATCTTGTTTGTCTCAATAATGTACGGTAACTTTACTGGGGTTAGTATAAACTAAGTTGGAACGAGTCCGGCCTTATGACCATAACTAAGTTGAGTGTTTTAGGGTTAAGTTGGAGATGGATATAGTCTGTGGCTGTGCGTTTAGTATCATATGGTTCTTGTTCAAATAAAACTTTGGTACCTAACAAGGTTCTTTTTGCCTGTTGGTGTGATAAACGAAAACTTTGTAGGTAATCAGTAAGTGACAATCGCTTCGAAAGCGTTTCGTATTTCTACAATGACTTTCAACAGGATTGACATAAGCTTTTCAATAGCTTATGTCAGTCCTATACATTTTTGTCTTTTCCACCATCGTTTTTCTGATAGAATGTCACTTTGTCAGGAACCTCTTTTACATTTTTGTCAAATAATAAAGAAATTATTGATAAGTGACCTTTGTCCCAGGAACGATCAAGAAGTGACCAGTATCAACGATTTACTCGCTCAAGAAACATAAAAGATTTTAGGCAATCTTTTATGTTTCTTGAGCGAGTAAATCGTTTACTTACATGGGACTTATCCCATGTAAGTAAAAGAAATGCATATTAATAGTTGATCGCTGACTGACACCACAGACGAGAACTCGTTGTTACAGTGTCAAGAGCAATCAAAGAGAGTACTCGCTCGGTGAACTGAGGGCCTAGACAAAGTGACATTCTATCAGAAAAACACAACGACGATGGAAAAGTCAAAAATGTATAGGACTGACATAAGCTACCGAAAAGCTTATGTCAATCCTGTTGAAAGTCGTTGTAGAAACACGAAACGCTTTGAAAGCGATTGTCACTTGTCTAGGCCCTAAGAGCACTCGCTGCTCGTTACTCGCAAATTAGTTTTTAGTTACAGAATAACTACCTTCTTGCTTAGGCAAGCTATACCTTTTTTTTTTAGACCTACCTAGAATATTTTGTATGCCTTAATTTTTTTTAATCTTGTTCTAGGGTTCCACAATATTATGGACCCTCATTTTATTACAATCTAGCCTTATAAATAGACTAATAAGTAATTTAATTATAACCGGAGCTATTAAATTGTGTCCTAAATAGTACTTTTCATTGTGTCTACACTTCGTTCTTGTGTTTGTATGGCATTTTTGTACTTTACACTATTTACTAACACTAGCTCGAACGGTTTTGTTCCAGTTGTGTATGCCTTGGTGAAAAGATTAGGCTGTCATTTCATTAGATTAGGATACCAATTACATTGCTAATTGATGGTTTCATCGCTGTCTGTTCCATGTGTGCCGGGCATAATCCTATTAAAGTAAGTCATGTTATTATTGAAGATACTTCCTTTTGAACTTAAGCGAAGAAAAAAGTGTATGTAAGGATCGTAGCAGGTGGCGTTATGTAGTTTGTGTCTACGCCCTTGGGAAGAAGACCTGAGTTTACGTACTTTATGTATGTATACTTGTTTTCAGGGGGCCTACCACCACCGCAGCAGTATTATTTTAATCTTACTTCGTGGGGGAAAGAGATAGAGCTATACGTTAGCTAGAGCTTCATCTCTTTCCTACACTAAAGTAATATTAAAATAATACTGCTGTAAGCGGTGGTGGTAGGCCTCCAGAGCAATTATTCTTAAAACAGAGTTGTATACGCAGTGCGAGAGCGTAAGAAGTAAGTATGGTTTTTTTTAGGCAAGTAATGTGTTTTTTTTTAATATGAACATTTATACCATCAGGAAATTAAAGCAATAATTATGATGATGTCAAAAATGTGAAATATCATGACAATCTTATCTGATGATACAATGTTATAAATTACACCTTAAATTGTTTGGCCATTAAACACGCTAACAAAGTGCACATCACATCATATTGGCTGAATGTTTATAAAAAGATTACAGGGATCCAAATAATATAGTCGATACTGGATATTCTTGACGGCCAGTGGCATAATAGCTAAGATCCTCGACCAACACCTGAGGAGCCCCT
Source organism: Lithophane semibrunnea (assembly GCA_947363905.1). NCBI lineage: Eukaryota > Metazoa > Arthropoda > Insecta > Lepidoptera > Noctuidae > Lithophane > Lithophane semibrunnea. The sequence goes on along the minus strand of OX376204.1, from coordinate 13,946,793 downwards.
CGTTAGGCGGCTGGATCAAGGGAATAATCCAGAAAGCGGTACTTCTGGACACGGCGCGTATCGTCGGGAGGTTCCTCTCTCAGGAACCATGTCTACTGGTAGCTTGGACCCTGTTCCCGATACCGGCGGGCTACTATTTTTATATTTTTAATTGTTTTATTCATATTTTTATAAATATATTTAAAAATGTAATCAATAAGGACATAATGAAATAAAGGAAATAAATAATCAAACAAGCCCTCAAACTTCGCGGCCCCACACGAACGCGTCCAGTCCAACTCCTCTGATCTACGTCAGTTTGAATTAAGAACAAAATTGTTGACATGACAATGTAACGGACGTAGCAGTTTAATATGTAGATATGCGCCTGAGTAACTTTGATTTATCTGATGTAAAGTATGATAATTCACGCTCGATTGTCTATGAGATAGAGTTTTTTGGTATGGTCAGGTTATAGTGTTAGAAAAAAGAAAATAAAGGTATAATCACGATGTATCAATCTATATTTTAAAGCCTTGACCAGACCTCAACCTTAAAATCTATACATATCTGTAAGTTCCTGGTAATATTAAAAAGACGTTCAATTTGTGAGTTTGTACATAACTCTTCCTAAACGGCTGGGCCGATTTGGATGAAATTTTGTGTGTATATTTGAGTGGGCAGCTTTATAGTTTGTAAAGTCAATTAGATCCGGTAGATGGCATCGGGATCGCGTTTTCATAAAAAAACGGAATTGCTGAACAGTTGACAACCTTTCATAAATTCCCGAGTAACCTAACAAAAAGTACTAGGCTTACATGAATTCAAGATAGTATTACAATCATATCCCACTAATAAGATTTGGATGAAATTTGGCACAGAAATAGTTTATAGGTAACTAACAAAAAGGCTTGATTCATGTTTAGTTTATTTTAGTACATAAAAAAAAAGCTATCGAGATACTAATGGGATTTTGTATGAACTATTGTTTGGACAGGACAACGTCTGTCGGGGCAGCTAGTTGGCGGCGAGCAATGGGCAACTCGCCGTCCGATAAGGACCAGAGGCTATAGAGAGCTCGGGTCGATGGCGCGTCGTGTTCCACGCGCGCCTCAAAGAGATGTCAGCACAATTGGCGGGGTCCGCTAAGACCGATGCCTGCCAGGGTTGCGGGAAAGACCGAAAGGTATACCGGGACCTTGGCAATAGACAACTGAAGGAACACGGGTGGGTTTTAGTCAGTAAAAGTCTAACACGCCCTTCCGCTTCGCCCAGAACGGAAGAAGTCATTTGATGATTTCGCAACCTCAAAAAAAAAAGGGGCAGCTAGTTCAAGTAACGTTCATACATATAGAAAAAAAAAGATTTAAGTATAAAGATTCCGCTAGATAAAAGGTGCAATCAAGTTCTGTTTACGATACCCAAAAATATTGCTCATTTGGTAGAATCACACTTAACTTTAACACATTCTTCATATTAAACATGAAAATAACGACACGTAAATACGGTCCCCCGGCACGGCCGTAAACGTAAACGAAACGTAAACCGTAATCGTGCCAGTTACGTTTACGCGCGCGTTTACGAGCGCTTACGCGGAGTGTGAAAGTTGATCAGTTTTGATGAGAGTTAAAAAGCTCGGAGGGTAATTTTTACGTATATTTGAGTTCGTGAGCTGAATTATTCGGTAGTTAAGTAAATAGCGCGGTACGGTACGTTATCCCTTTGAGTTTTCTTCATATGGTGGAATCCGACGATCGGCAATATTGCAAACGGACACGCACGGCAGACGACCACAGACCGCCACGCACCGCGCACCGAGGAACTTCCGATGTCTGCGATACCCCACATATACACCTTCCCACGGTCCGTCGTCCGGGCTCGTGGGTGTCTGTCCGCAAAATCGCGGATCGTGGGATTTAGAGCAAATGGTGGCCCAGTGGTAATAGCCCCGACTCACGAGTTATAGATTCAAACCCAAGCAGGCGCTTTACATTGTGTAAATAATGTAATTACCACTGCTCTCAAAACGGTGAAGGAAAACATCTTGAGGAAACCGGCATGTCCTAGAACAAAAAATTCGAAGATATGTGACATCTACCAACCCGAACTGAACGCGGGCTCAGTTCGGGTTGGTAGATGTCACATGTCTTGGAATTTTTGTTAGATTACAGCCCGCTCCCATTCGAAGTGAGGAGGCCTGTGTCCCAGCAGTGGGAACATTATAGGCTGATTATTCTACATTTCACTACAAAAATACGTCACATCATTCCCACAGTTTTCCGCATTGAACGTTCCAAACAAATGAGCGAGTACAGTCGGACACATAAATATCTCTCGATATAGTCTACACATATATCGCTTTACGTCGCGCGTTCATACTCTTCGCTCGGCAATAGATTCAGCTGATACCTATCTAACTGTTGGCGTTAAATCTCCACGGGTCGTGTTTGTGTGTACGTTTTGAGATTTCTTTGAGTTAACTATGTAGTTTTGAAGGGAATGAATGTTTTTTTCTCAAACATGGTTGGAAATTCGAGCATTATTTTAACAACCTTCTTCGAGATAAATGGAATTTGCTGTAATGGTCAAAAACAAGTGACTATGCGGCCGGCAATGTTAGGTACTATGAAAATCCTTATCTGTCTGGTTTATCGGCCAAATGAATTACAATGAAATCTCATAACAGTCGTGTTATTTATAAATGGAACGAACTTTTTACTTCAGTACATGGCAAAAGGAGGTAACTTATCAAAAATGTTTAAATTTCGATTGGCTTGCAAATAGAACTTGTTTAAAGTAAAGAACAATTTGGATTTCCGCGCATTATTTGAGAAAAGTACTATACAAGTGTCGTGATTTCATTGAATTAATATAAGAAATGTATTATTATCGAATTATAATATTCACTGTGGCAACACTGTCAAACTACAAATGACTAATATTGTAAGACACTTTAAAATGTATTTCCATTATGGCAACTGAATGTATTATTTTACTTTGGCAACACTTAGAAATAACGGTTATGATATTATCGTTATTTCTGGGTGGGGCAAAAGTCGTTTAAAATGGTATAATGTAGTGCAGAGTCAGTCGTCGTTTGATTGTGAAATAGTTAAGTTGTGCGGATTAAAAGTATTAGCAAGAAAATAGTGTTTTCTTTATACAAGCCTTGACGGCAATCGGGCATTTATTATGGACTTAAGTATGTGTGCCTCGGCTTTGCCTGGGACCACATTTTCACGATCGTCTTTATATGCCCTAATTGCTGGTACAGTACAGTACAGTTTGAATATAGAACTCGTTCAATCGGAAGTTATGAATATATACAACAGACGCCACGTACAGTCAGCTAGCCGGTGAGATCCATGTGAAAAATATTGATATTTAGTAGAAAATAGTTCAATAGACTCAAACTCAAACCATTTACAGGCTCTCCATGGACACTCTTTTAGATTGTATTGTTACAAAATAGAAGCCGATAGATGCATGTCTCTTGTTCGGAAAAGCCAAAGATGATGTCATTGAGCTGGTGAGACTGTTCTTCTGTTATTTCTCCTATTATTGATTTTATTTTTTACTTGCTGTTACCCGCAACTTTGTCTGCAATCCTGGATGAAAAGTAGCATAAGTCCTTCTCCGGCTCATGGTGGAATGTGCGAAATTTCATCCAAATCCATTCAGCCGTTTTGGCATGAAAGCGTTAAGGCTTGTACATACTGGGGCGATTCGTCGCGCGACGCGATGCCGCCGCATTGTTCGCCGTGAAGTTTTCTCAGAAATAGTTTTGTTAAAATTCGCGTCGCGCGGCGAATCGCGCCAGTATGTAAGAGCTTTTACAAACAAATAGCCAAACAAACAAACTCACTTTCGCATTTAGGTATAAAAATATTTTTTAAATAAAGTTAGGATTTCGTCCAAAATAGCTTTGTCTAAAATCTTGACAACCTCAATTTTGAAGAAAGAAAGAGATGCTTTATCTTTCAAGGAAAAGGAATTAACTTTAATTCAGAATGTAGTGCCAATGTTGACACGTCTCATTCAGATAGCATTATCTTAAGGAGAGAATTGTCGATACGACGGAGATACAAATGAAATGTTACCTGTATCGCCATTTTATTAAAGGAGGAATTGATCAAAATCAATCAATCTGCCTAGCCTTTTCACAACTATGTTGGGGTCGGCTTCCAGTCTAACCGGATGCAGCTGAATACCAGTATTTCACATGTAGCAACTGCCTATCTGACCTCCACAACCCAGTAACTGGGTAATACGATGCCCCTTGGTGAGACTGGTTTTCATATTTTCGGGCTTCTGACGACCCTTAATGACTGTCAAAGATGCACGAATGACAGCCGGGACCAACGGATTAACGAGCTTTCCGAGGCACAGAGCAGTCTCGGTATGTAAAGATGGTTACCCATCCACGGACCAAGCCCTGTAAGCGTAGCTTAACCTGATGGATCGACCCGTGCGGCTGTTATTACTTAGCCACGAGCTCCTCACGTGGAATTCCTGGTAGCTCGTGGCTCGTAGCTTATATACACTTTTTGTGTGACAAATCATATCACTTTTTGTATGAAAGAGTGAGTATAATATATCTATGATCTTCTTCTTCTCTAGGTATCTTCTTCTCCATGTCGATGGCACGACAATAATTTTTCAATTTTTTTGCCCAAAACTTCGCTTCTTCCGCGGCGTGATCGGTGGCAGCGCAGAGGTCACTTTGGTTGAATGTCTTGGGACACAGAGGATAGGAATCGTATGATATCTTGGCTGAGTTCACAACTCGGATTCAAAACTTGACAAGTTCCAATAGGACTTGTGATTTCAGTACAGTCTATGTTTTTTTTGAACATGCCTGAAAATGAGAGAAAATAGAGCAAGTGTGGTGATCAACAAATATTTCCGGTACTTCTTCGCATCAGAATTCTTGTCAAACAAAGGAATAAAGAGAGAATATCTTTGAATAACGTCTTAATTGTTATTAACTTTTCAAACAGAAATAAGAAACGTCTTTAACCAAACAAAATTCTAATCTCAAACAATTCCATTATAAAAAACATAAATTCGATCTCCAAAAATACAAATGGCTAAGTACTTTAAAAAAAAAACCGTTTTAACCGTCAGGCGACGGATTCAAAATTGGAAGCCATAAAGGCGGGAACCGACCGGATGTTGGACGCTCGGCTCCATCAGATCCGTATCACGACAGACTCCCGCCAACGGATTCATTTCCGGTCGACGGTTGCATTTTGAATTTTAGAACTCAATTTTGAACGAAAATAGGTCAGTAATACGTTTTCAAGATATCGCGATAGTTCAGTCGACTTTGTAGACTTTTTATTTGATTTTTAAATGTATTTATAATGAAATGGGTTGTTTATCTTCAGAAAAATAACTAGTAGTTCTGCGAACAGTAGACCTCGCGGGCACATACTTTTTACAATGACCTTTAGTTAGTGGCGCCAAAATAAGCACACAATAATTAAGCACATAATGATCCACGAATGATAGCCGGGACCAACAGCTTAACGTGCTTTCCAAGACAAGGGGGAATCTCGGTGTGTAAAGACCCATCCATGCAACCAACCAGCAAGCGTAGCTTAACCTGATCGATCGACCCGTGCGAATATGAATACTTAGCCACGAGCTCCTCAAGTCATCGTTATTCCTGTAAGTGTACATAATAAATAAGTTTTAATGAAGGCTCTATTCTTGAAGCTGGTCACACGTTCATTCCAGTGACAATAATATTGTATTGAACGTCTCTGGTGGCACTACCTATACCTGTTTCATTTCCGACACTCAGTAAGTTACTTTCATGCCTTTTATTAATAATAGAACGCTCTTAGAGTATGTGGTGTTGAGTAAAGAGGCCCTAGACAAAGTGACATTCTATTAGCGATAACGTTGATGGAAAAGGTAAAAATGTATGGAACTGACATATTAAGCGTATGTCAAAGTCCTTGTAGAAATACGGAATGCTTTCGAAGCGATTGTCACTTGTCTAGGCCCTCAGAATAGAACATTCATACAGGGTGTTAGGGTAAACACCGTTATCCTTGCAACCCATGGTTTGGTTTTATTTATAGAACGTAAAATCAATGGAAAATTACAACTTTTTTTTTCTTTTTTTTAAATCTACATTTTACCACAAGAGACGCAAGTTCGTTGTCCTATGCGCTAGGGCAACGAACTTGCGTCACAACACGGGTGGGGGGTACGGGATGTGACCTGACCGGCCGCGAGCGTGACCCCTCCCTCAGTCAGTCAGCTGTTTCGCTAGACAGCACGGTGTCGGATAGAAACTTTTTAAAATCTTTTAATGAAATTGACGTTTTTTTTTTGTTGTGTTCGGTCATTTATTTTTATATTTAAGTCAACTACCCATGGTTTGAATGACAAGACTGTTTACCCTTACAGCCTGTATATTTTTGCTATAAAAAAAAAATAAAAAAAAAAAGCTTTATTCAGTATAGAAAAAAGACACGGTACAATATGAATAAAACGAGTAACAGATTACATAGGAGCCTTAGGTGCTAGATTTTTACAAATACCCTGAACCCCACACTAGGATTCCCTGTGTCGTGGGGTCCAGCCTCTTCCCAAGTAAGGCAAACAATGATTTATTTATTTAGTTGAATTAGTTAAAAAAAAAAAAAAAGGTGAAACGATAAATAGAGATTAAAATGGTTAGAAAAATTTAAATACAGAGTAATAAAGAAAGTTAACTAACTAAATTATTAGAGTTTCTGGTGCTTTGGGGTGTTAGTGTATGTATGAAGTGAGGGATGTGTGTGGGGTGTGTGGGGGTGTAAGTGGTAAAAGTGGGTAGATATGGTGCGCGCATTTTTTTTTAATTTTTTTGTTCCATTTTGGTGGATACTTATGTCAGATTTTACGACTGAATGTGCAAAAGGTTTTCCGTTTGGTCATAATTTTTGGGATGCAGCCATTTAAATAAAGTATTTTTACAGCCGGTGTACGTTAAGTTGATTATAGTTCTATTGTGGGAGTAGAATGTTGTGTAGAGGTATGACCCAAGAAATGCAAAAGATCTGCGCGCAAAAGCAGAATGTACTCTTGGCCGATCCCACTTTAACGTTCTGTATGAATGGCGGGCCAGTTCTTTGGCATGCCTATGAAATCGTAGGAGAGTCGAAACAATAAACAACTGTCTCACACGGAGGAGGCTACATTCAGAGTACAGGGCGTCAGTAGAATATCGCCAAGGTTTTTTGTAGGCTATTTTTAGAATAGCTCGTTGAGCTCGTTCCAGCGCAAGCAGATTAATTTTGTTTGCTGCTCCCCAGACTGATACACAGTAGCATAATATTGAATGGCATAAGGTATAGTAAACAATACGGATGAGTTTCGGTTTAGCGATCGACTTAATTTTTTTGAAAATGTGCGAGAGTTTTCTAATGCGTTTTACGAGTGCATCAATTTGCGCTTTCCATGTAGTATCCCCAGATATTTTATACACGAAACCTGTTCAATTTGCTTGCAGACACAGCTCTCATTGCTGACACTGCCACATACATGGATCTTTATTTTTAGTTCTTCATCAGGTGCAGACCGATCAGTAATGCTAAAATACACCGATTTGGTTTTGCCGACGTTTAAGGTCAGCAAATTTTTTTGCAATTGATAGCAACCTTTTCAGGTCCCTCCTGAGCTACACAAACGACATCACTCCATGTTTTCTCGTGAAAGATTATTGCGGTATCATCCGCGAAGGTAAAGGCACTAGCATTACGGAGTTCAAGAGAGCATAGGTCGTTTATGTAGATCAGGAATAACGTGGGACCTAGAATACACACATAAAGTTATGTACACTTGACAAAAATACGGAAAGAAAGAAGCAAATTTTTTGGTCAAAGAATCAGCATTGGCACTTTTACCACTGACCGCGATGCGGACGAATTTTTTGATGCCCCAATGAGCTCTTCCCTTTATTTTTTTTCCTGTACACAATACACATACATGCATACATGCTTGTACATAATATTTTAGTTTTAGAATATCTTTTGAAATTTTTCTATTGTGTTTTTTGCTAATGAAAGCGTGCATTGCTTTTTTAAGTCGCACCAGCATCGTAGTTCCTTATTTAACTTTGCAAAACATTTTAAACTATGTTGACTACTAAAAACGTCCTCACCCAAACCAGACATTTTCTAACTTGGAGCTGGAACAGAGAACCCCATGAATCTAATAGGTAAGTATTATCAAACCAAAAGGTGCATTGCATTAAATATTAGTAAAATCATGCATTTCCAGTTTTTTATTTACCCTGTTTGAAAAACATTCCATTTTACTATAAAAAATAGGAACAAAATGTCTCCGACGCCCTAATAGGGAGGGGAAAAACAGACACGTATTGTGATCGACATGAGTTCCATATAAAAATTCTTTACCCGCGCTAAGTGCATCACTATTAAGCTAGTACAAAATTAGATTACCGTTGTCTGCTAGGCTTTCCTGTTGACTACAGGGGGCTGACAATAGTGGCTCTTGTGTTGTGGGGTACAAAAGTGGGAAAAATAATGAATGAATTTAGTATCACCTCTTGCACACGATTGCACCGCGGTAATTATAGGAGTCAATATTATGAAATGACCGACCAATTTCTAATGAGGGTTTTCATGAAAATTCGCGCCGCCAGAGGGCGCCACTTTGGCAAGAGGTCTTCCATTTAGACAATGAATTTGTTCCTCATTCTTTTCAATCATTCGTTCATCATTCAGTGACGACTAAAGAAAATACCTATAGGCTTTGAAACTTTTGAGAAATGCCCGGACTTGACGACAATTCTTCCAATGTCATAATGCTATGGCAACATTTTTATTTTAATGTTTTGAGTTTGAGTTTGGAATATTAGAAGACAGTAAATATAATGTTAATAGAACATTATACTTAAAAGAACCAAAGTAGTTCAACCTCATCAGTCTCACCGACAATTAATGTCAAAAACTTGTCAAAAATCTGGGTAAATTCGAAGTATTTCTGACAGATCGAGACTAAGATTCGAATGCGAACGTTCTTAAAAATACTGTCCCTCAGTTGCTCCATGTTTGTACCAAGTAATATGTTCACTTGAGACACCGACCGGAAATTTAATGCGCCGCTGTCCGTCTGAGTGAACGTAACCCCTAAGTGTTATATCGGCAGTAATCGTAATATACAATATGGAGGAACATACAGTAAAGGATGCTGAGATGAGCAATAGATTTGTAATGTAAGATTGGTAGATGGTCCATGATGGGCCCATTGGAAAATAAAAGGTACCCACTGTTGACACTAGACAGGTCCTTTCCAAATTCTTGGTACTGCAGTTTGGTGATCGCAGTTCCAATAAACGAGTAGACACACGTTGTACATTGAGTTTCTGTCCTTCTCATATTATTTACCTTTTCCAATTCGGAGCCAAAAATTTGAATTCAAACTCAAACTCAAAGAAGTTATTTCAATTAAACCATTTACAGGCACTTTTGAATTGTCAAGGAGTCGGTCAGTCAGAAATATGAAGCTAGTTGCCCATTCCAAAGCGTAGTAGGTACCTATGAAGAAGAACGGGCAAGAAACTCCACGGAAACTCTTTTAAATAAAATAAAAATTGATACAAAAACGTCGTGGTCGTTAAATCTTCAGATTCGTCCTACTGCGTCGAAGATGGTCGCGTTTCTGTTTTGTTTTGACACCTGTAACACACACAATACATAGTGACTTGACTTGATTGTCATGAAAATGTCTTTTTTATTGTGAGCTCACTCTTCTCAGTAAGGACACTTTTTCGCACGACTAAAGTTTAATCAATCTGCCTAGCCTTTTCCCAACTATGTTAGGGTCGGCTTCCAGTCTAACCGGGTGCAGCTGAATACCAGTATTTTACATGAAATTACTGCCTACCTGACTTCCACAACCCAGTAACTGGGTAATACGATACCCCTTGGTAAGACTGGTTGTCTTTATCCACTAATGACAGCCGTGACCAACGGCTTAACGTGCTCTCCGAGACACGGAAGAGTTGCGGTATGTAAAGATGGTTACCACACTTTTATGGACCCGGCAAGCGTAACTTAACCTGATGGATCGACCTGTGCGGCTGTTATTACTCAGCCACGAGCTCACACGATTAAAGTACAGTGACGATTTAAATCTTTGCTCGCAAGGTCAAAAAACAGCTGTGGACAAGCTTTTGGACAAGAAAGACAAGGTTTTGCGGACACAGGACCACTAGCTAGCCCCTTTTGGTACTGATACGTTTACATAATATACCTACATACACAAACAGACAACCACACAACCACACAAGTAAATAACAATAATTTCTACAATATTTTTCCATTAATCAAATTATAAGGGAGCAACGCGAACGTGAACAAGTTGGAACCATTGCGGGTAATAAATTAAAAACAAATAATATCGGCTTGCTACACACGTGCGAGGAAGTTTTATGAGAACTTTATTAATAGTTTTATGGGGAAAATATTTTATTGTAATAGGTAACGAAATTAATAATTGAACTAGGATTGGGAGGGCCTATGACCAACAGTCTTCTGTGTTTAATTAGTGTTAGGTACTTACGTTTCCATAGGGAAAGTGGTGTTATTTTATTATAATGACGCTAATTATGCTACCGTTTAGAAAAATCAACGGTAACTTTTTTCTGTTATTTCATTAGTTATAAATTATAGTGCGAATAATAGCTTCATCCCGTTAGTCTGGAAGCCGACTCAAACAGAGTTGATTAGATACAACACATAGTATCAACATAGTTGATTAGAGTAGAGCGCACGCATTTATGAGTTAATAGCTACGCCTCACGGTTTCACCCGCGTAAGACTTGATCTCGTAGGAATATCGGGATAAAAAGTATCCTATGTCCTATTCCAGGTCATGATCTACCCATGTGCCAAATTTCATCAAAATCCGTTCAGCCGTTTTAGCGTGAAAGCGTAACAAACAAACAAACTATCAAACTCACTTTCGCATTGATACCCGTGATAAGTAAAGCCGTTAGGAGTGATAACCTAGTGGTGTGATCGTCGGACTGCCAAGTCATAGGTCTCGAGTTCGAACCCTTATCTCTGACTTTTCGGATTCATGTGGGTATTGTATAATTATCAATTGCTTTAAAAACGGTGAAGGAAACATCGTGAGGAAACCGGCATGCCAGAGAGATATTTCTCGACGGCTTGTGAGTCTAAGTGAGAGTCCCATGGGCGACTTTAATCCTCTGACACCAGGTTAGTCACTAACCACACGAAAAGATGAAGAAGACTTTCGCATTTATAATATTAATTAGGATTATGACGTGATCCCAAGTCTCGTTATTAAACCGCACGTGTAACACTACCTTTTGACAAACAGTTTCGGCAACGGACCGTTAACAGTCAGTTTCAATTTATGCGCGCATGTTATCAACTCATTATTTTGCCGCGAAAATGGCAGTTTATCGCAGGAACTGAAAGGTCATATTTTTATTTTTATGAACATTTTTTTTTGCTGTTTTCAGTGTGGACACTGGTAATGTGTGAAAATGGTTAAACTATATTTTTTTGGGGACAATGCTTTAAATAGTGATCAGTGGTGGCCCAGTTTTAACGGCCCTGGCTTACGAGTGGTAGGTCTTGGGTTCACACCCAAGCAGGCATGACTTTGTGTAAATAATTTCTCACCACTCATTGCTCTCAAATCGGTAAAGGAAAACACCGTGAGGAAATAGGAAAGAAAAAACAAAGAAAGAAAGACATTTATTTGGACACAGTTCAAAACGCACCCAGTAAATAGGCATGTCCTAAAACCAAAAAATCGAAGGCATGTGACATTTACCAACCCGCACTGGGCCCGCGTGGTCCTCTCACTTTTAAGGTAAGATAGATAAGTATTGACCAATTACCAGCAGTTACAAGAAAAAAAACTAAGGCTGAGTCCTAATAAGCTATTATCGCGCGAATACGCGATCATCGCGGTTATTTATCAGTCATTTGTTCGGAAAGTCCGAACGCGACGGCGAGAGGTTTGAGTTCACCGAACCCTGCGTCAAAACAAAAAGCGACCATGCGATTACGCGATCTTTTTTTTACCTTAAAAGTGACGTACACAAGCGCCTTAATTGATCACCCGAGATTTTCATATTAAAAACAACCGCAACGTTTGCGTACTCGCGCGACACTCGCTTTCAGTTTAAGACGCGGTCGCGGATTAGGACACGGCCTGATATTTCAATGCGTTCATTACAAGAGACATTATTAGATGTATTCACAACAAATACAATTCTATGGCTTACATGCACTAAAGTCAATAGAACATTTTCTCCCATGTTTTGAACATAGATCTTAACTAGATAACATGTGAACTAAAACATTGTACCATGCCGCATAGGAATGCGTTTAATATTTTGTTATAGCGATGCACCATGCGGGCACACTGTTCATTTTAGGGTTGTTAGTAATCGATATTCTTGGTTATCGAAGGTTGAAACTATCGATATTTTAACACCATAATGTTTTGCAATGATGTAAAGTAATATGTAGGTACACACACCACTTAAATGTTGGTCACCATTAAAAAAGTTTGTCAGATATTTTGCACAACTTTTTTATTCCTTCGGTGTCCTTGAATCAGGTTTTGTACAATAGTAAGTTGTATGAGTGTTTACTGATAACCTATTATTGATTATATTATTTATTATAAAATGCCATACCTACTAAATGGCCTTTTTTAACTTCTTGATTATAATAATCAATTGACGTCTAGTAAGTACATTACTATGAAAATATAAATTTAACATCCACATGAAAGTTTCAGCATAGCTCCACTTCAATACAAAACACTATTCACCAAAATACAACAAGCACACCAATAAATCAGAGTGAAAGTATAAATACAGTAAAAATATCGACAGTCCCATCCCTAAGAGGCGATAAGAAGGCAGACGGCGAAACAAAAGCTGTATCGATGCGAATTTCAACAATATCCGTGTAGAGCGTAAATCACGCGCGTCCGTCCTATTGTTTGTTGCCGCTCTGTGCACTTCGTTCGAATGGCTTGTTCCTTTTTTCAAAACTGATTTTATCGATATGTTTTGAAATTGATATGTTGGCGGCACTGTGTACGTATTATTTTGATGTTTAGAAAATATTATATATTTACTAACATTTTTAATGGTCTTATAACACTTTTCTGTTGAATATGGCTGCAAAATATTACTATCAAATCATTTCGCTACAGAGTTTAGCCCGTTATTTCTGCATGGCAAGTATGACTTCCCGAAATACTGAAGTCTTGAGTTCGGTTCTTTTTCCCAACTATGTTGGAGTCGACTTCCAGTCTAACTGGATGCAGCAGAATACCAGTATTTTACATGGAGCAACTGCCTATCTGACCTCCACAACCCAGTAACTGTGTAATGCGATACCCCTTGGTAAGACTGGTGGTCAGACTTTCGGGTTTCCGACGACCCGTAACGACTGTCAAAGATCCACGAATGACAGCCGGTACCAACGGCTTAATGTGCTTTCTGAGGCACGGAGGAGTCTCGGTATGATTCATGATCTAATTTTCAATTTAAGTACCTACCTAGTTTCTAAATTATCTGTAAGTTATCCACTATATTTTTGTATGCCAACAGGCAGAATGTACACACGGCTACACATCAAGCTATACATTTCCAGTATAAGCTGACCTCGCATTGTACGAAAATCCTATACAATGCGGGATCAGCATAAACTGGAACTGTATAGCTTGATGTGTAGCCGTGTGTACTGGGAATATATCTTAAACGAACACCTGCATTCTATACAAATAGAGAAATTATTTATTTATTTATGTAAAGATGGTCACCAACCCCGACAAGGGTAGTTGAATCTGGTGGATCAACCCGTGTGACTGCTATTACTTAGACACGAGCCCCTCCTTGCTGTTCTGTTAAACAATGAAGGTATTATCAGTAGTCAGTGAGAAGAGGAACCTTTCTATGAACTCTCATAAAAGGGCTGGGCATTTGAAAATAAACCTTTTCCAATCCTTCTAGAATTATGAAGAACATGAAAAATATACGTTGATGCCCATCATTACCCTTTAAACTAAGTACCTTCTGCTGTATATAGGTCTGTTCTGTAGCACGCCTTTTAACTCGTCACTTTCAATCCAGTAATCCTTGCGAAATAGACCAGGGAGCCTAAAACGGCCACATTAGCAATTCTTCTAAAGGTTATTAATTTCCTGAATTCTCAGCTGCCTCTAATTTGACACAAAAGCAATTCATAATTTGTGGACCATTTTACGAATCTCCATAGAAAACTATCAAACAGATGAATTATTTCGTAACATAAATTGCACGCAGATCATTATAAATTGTCAGTTTGCGATATTTTACGATGATCCTTTTATGATTGTGCCAAAGTGGCCGTTTTGAGCCCTCAGTTTCTATGTTATACGACTGTCCATTACTTCTGAGCACCTTTCCACCAAAACCTAGTTACCCACGTAACAAAATCTGATACAAAGCTTGCCAAAAAACATAACACCATTGCTATACCCGAATCACAATGCTGGTTAGTCAATTCCGAGTATTTTTTTCTCTATTTCTGGTGTGCCGTATGGACTGGTATCTCGAACAAAGCGATATGAGTGGAACAAAACGACCGAAGCTTTGTTTCAGCCCGTTTTGAGGGTAGTCAGACAAAATATGATGCAGCAGATGAATTGTGTTTGGGCGTGTCTAATAAACGTGTTTTTGAAGTTTTCCTGTATATTTTTAGAGCGGCTGTGATGTTATATTGAATAAGTATGTACCTCCCTTTTAATTTGCTTTTCTGACTTGCCTCCAGCCAAGAACTTTACTTTTTATTATGTTACACTATCTTCAGTTTGACAGATAATAATATTTTTAGTCTTGTTTAACAGTTTTTTTAATACCTATTGAGATATTTAAATTATGATAATTTAAATCGTAGGTAGCTAAAGTTTCGTCTTCTCCAATTTTTTTTACAACGTAATTCACATTTTATTTTTCCAGTTACTAATGAGTACAAAAAATAAATCAAAAACCTATAATTAAGTCCTTAAACATTGCCCCCCCAAATACCTACCCTTAAACTGAAATAAACGATTCATTTTTCGCTCTCTCTTTAAATTTTCCGCCTTCTTAAGCCAAGAGGCTCGTAATGACGTTTACGGCTAACAATGACGTCATAAAATGAAGCCAAGCCGTCCGTAATATCTTTAAAAACGTCACACCTGCGCCCGTTACTATTGGTCCTTTTACTATCGAGTTTGGATGTATCGAAGGGATTATGATTTCGACTTACTTGCGTGTTAGAACGGTTTATATTCAAATTCCCTTGCCAATTTGGTTAATGGTCATCAACTCAGCTTCAAGCAGTCCACTGCTGTACATAGGCCGCTCTCAGGCTGCGTCACAATACCCTGCTTTGTGCCTTCTGCATCCAGTCTATCCTAGCCACCTTTTTAAGGTCGTCGGTCCATCTAGCTGAGGCCGAACCACATTACGCTTGCCAATACGCGGTCTCCACTCCAGGACTCATCTTCTCCATCTGCCATCGGTCTTTTGACAAACATGGCCACTGCCACTTCAGCTAACTTATGCAAGCTATTTCGATAACTGCGGTTCTTTTCCGGATAATTTCATTTTTATCCTTCAAAGAAACTCCGAGCATAGCCCGC
Source organism: Lithophane semibrunnea (assembly GCA_947363905.1). Taxonomy (NCBI): domain Eukaryota; kingdom Metazoa; phylum Arthropoda; class Insecta; order Lepidoptera; family Noctuidae; genus Lithophane; species Lithophane semibrunnea. Next base: position 13,931,121 of record OX376204.1, on the reverse strand, counting down.
TCCAAAGCGCGCTGAGCGACCATGAATTTGTGGACCAGCCCGACTATAATTAGTGTCCATGTATACCTATGGTCAATTTTGACCAATGGGCTGACTCCCCAAACTGCGGTGAAAGTGATAAACTATTGACACTTAACATGTATGTTTTCAAAAGGCATGGAACACTTGACATAACTGAAATCTCACAATCTGAAAAATTTTGAAGTAAATTCATATTCCATTTCTTCATATATTTGAAAAATTGTCTACTCGACAACGTAAATAATGCAATGAATAGTGTTGAATGAACAAACTGATAGGCATTTCCATTGCAAGTGTGTAATAGCAACCGTACAAAAGAACTCGAGCTGCACGCGTAGCATGACCACCGTAGAAACGGGTTTTGTCGACGGGGGAATAGATAAAATGACAGATTGTAGTTTGTTAATTCAACAATATTGCGTTATTTACGTTGTCGAGTAGAATTGACCCATGACCTAGAAGGTATGTAAGAGCCTTCATGAAAATGATTTTGGAACGTCAAATAAGTAGTAGGGGTGTTTCGCTACGAGCTGAACTGGATAGGATTTTTAATTATATAAGGATATATAAAAACTATAACCGAGCCAAGCTTGAAAGACTCAAGATTACAATTATAATGAATGTAAATGGAAGAAAAGAAAGTATTTTTCTCATAGAAATACCTTCTCCTCTATAATATTACTTTTACCTTCAATTATGTGGGCTATCATTTTTTATGATATCATTTTTGGCTGTATTATTTCGGCCAGGTTTGTAATTACAGAGTTTTTGCCCCGAAAAAGGCCTTTTCATGCCTTTTTCAAAAGCTATTCAGGGAAAATGTAAAATGAAGTACTTTTCCAGCTATTTCGGTGTCAATTAACTTTATATTTGCGTTTATAATGAGGAAAGTAGACATTACTGTGGTTCTGATTCCGTTGACTTTGAATGTTTAATGTTACCTAGTTATTAAACAAATGTAATCAATGAAATCACGCACAAACGAATCAGACCTTTTAAGATGACTAAGAGTACATTTTTTTTAAGTTTCCAAAAGTCCCCTTTTTTTTTGAGGGTGGTAAATCATCAAATTACTTCTCCCGCTCTGGGCGAAGCGGAATGACGTGTCAGACTTATACCAACTAAAACTCTCCCGCGTTCCTTTCGGACTTTCCCGCAACCCTGCCAGGCCCAAAAGTCCCCTAGTATTCACATTTCACAGAAATCGATACATTTCTCAATAAATCAACCCTCATAAATTCGCCAGGAATCGATTTAACTCGAAATTGTAGAGTAACCGTTACCAAATGCCGTTCCATATACGAAATTTGTAATAAATATTGATAACAGTATAAAGAAAGGACGCTAATATTTTTTCAACAAATTAATTAAGCCTTATACATATCGGCAGTATCGAATCGGACACTGCTGCATTATCAGTATAAAATCAATTTGAGGGCAGCGTATGCGACTCGAACAAGCTTGATACAGGGAGCTTTGATAGAGAAACTTGTGTGGTCGAATGTACGAGATTTAGCGGCTTTTTGTTCTAAGAATATTATGGATTTTGTGGTTTACTTACCATAACATAACATCACGAGTGTATTCCCCGAAGAGGTGTACCTGTAGTACAGTCACGGAATTTAATTGATGAGCCACCTTCAAACTTTTCAATTTTGCAGTTTCAAACATTCACGAGATTACACGATTAAACACGAACTCAAATCGCACGCTCGTAAACAAGATGACAAATAAATTACTTTTAATCGGATATATCCATAGAGGTTGACTTTATTAGTTAACCTCTATGGATATTTCCGATTAAAAGTAATTTATTTGTCATCTTGTTTACTTTCATACATTCACGAGATTACACGATTAAACACGAACTCAAATCGCAAGCTCGTAAACAAGATGACAAATAAATTACTACAGTCCTCAATGATAAAAATAAATACAATGTTGCGTTAAGTTTATCCAATCTATTTGATACCGACCTCCTTTGAATCATAGCTCATTAACTCGATAATTATGAAAACATAACTGAAGACAGTGACAGTTGAAATATCAAGATGACAAATAAATTACTTTTAAGCCCAAAACACACACAGAGCGGGCGCGGAGCGGCAGCGGGTCGGGCGCGGTTGTACTTTGACAGACGGCAGCGGTTGCAGTGTGAAAATGATTCTGACACGGACGAAGAATTATTATTTTTTACTTATTTTAAAGAGAAGAACGCGAAAATGGAAAAAGTTGTAGGTTCTTGACATTAATAAAAAAATACATCAATATGGAGAATATATACGATACGTGTATTGCAACGAATGTAACGCCGCTACACCCACATTGCTATTCTGTAACCATCTTACCTTGAAAACTTAGGTGAAGTGAGAGTGGAGTGAGTCATTGTCATCGATACCTACTGATGCTAAGGCAGTGACAGTTCACTCCAAGCTCACTTTGATATTTTACTACACTTAGTTTTCACGGAGATATTTTTACAGAATAGCACAACCGCTCCCGTCCCGCGCAGTTGTGTCAGCGGGCGCGGCTCCTGCTCCGCGCCCGACCCGCGCCCGCGTTCTGTGTGTTGACATCCATATAATTCCTTGAATTACAATTTATGACACCCGCCGTACTCCCGCGCCCGACCCGCTCCCGCCCCGCGCTGTTGTGTCGGCGGGTGGCGGGCGCGGCTCCCGCGCGGGTCCCGCTCCGCGCCCGACCCGCGCCCGCGTTCTGTGTTGACATCCATATAATTCCTTGAATTACAAATTATTATACCCGCCATACTCCCGCGCCCGACCCGCTCCCGCCCCGCACCCGCTCTGTGTGTGTTTTGGGCTTTAATCGGAAATATCCATAGAGTTGACTAATAAGTTCGCAATGATAAAAATAAATACAATGTTGCGTTAAGTTTATCCAATCTATTTGATACCGACCTCCTTTGAATCATAGCTCATTAACTCGATAATTATGAAAACATAACTGAAGACAGTGACAGTTGAAATATCAAGATGACAAATAAATTACTTTTAATCGGAAATATCCATAGAGGTTGACTAATAAGTTCGCAATGATAAAAATAAATACAATATTGCATTAAGTTTATCCAATCGATTTGATACTGACTTCCTTTGAATCATAGCTCATTAACTCAATAATTCTGAAAACTTTACTGAAGACAGAGACAGTTCAAATATCGATGTCAGAGAATTTCTCCGTACGCTAACGTTACTATGCAGCAGAAACCTAGCAACAATTGTTTATCGTTGCTAGGTTACTGTTGCTAGACCTGCAATTGGTTGACTTTGAGTAGTCACTGCTGTCAAGTTTGTAGTTCTGCTCTCAGGTTAGCCAACCGGTCAAGATATGAAATATAATTTTCGGTTTCCGACACGCAAAATCATATGTCTTCGTATTAGAAGAAGAAAATTATGAAATTATGAATGCGAATAGTACCAGGTGGCTCATCAATTAAAGTCCGTGACTGTACCTACACCTAAATTTCGCAAACTATTTAAAAGTCCCATGTAATAGGGGGCGAGCCTATTGTCATCAACTGGACACAACTACAGCCGGGCTGCTACTGACAAATTTCTGATCAAAAAACGAATTGACACTTTGCCCGACTAGAGAATTGAACCCAGGACCTCAACCACCTGGAACCAGGACCAGAAGCCCAACAATAGCGCATGCCACCACTAGATCAACGAAAAATTCACCAAATCACTGACTATTTGTTTTCGTTAGTTATAAAAAATACAATGACTTCTGGTGAAATGAAAATAATATTAATCAAGGTTGGCCCCTCATTATTTTAGACAACGAAAGGTCACGAGATCCCCTGAATCTATTAAGACTGGTTTTAACTGTGGTGTTACTAGTCTTCGCCTTCAGTATTTGTGTTCACAGTTTGTTCGCGAAGAAAGATAAACATACTGATTTACAGCTGAATTAAGCAAGAAAAATAAAGGCTACATTGTTAAGACATGATACTTACTTAGTAAAACGTAGCACAAATGATAATGTACTACCGATGTTTTTCTTTTGGCATCCAACTCCTCCTCTTTTTTATAAGAAGGTCAACCACATTGGGAAGGTAGAAATCAACACAGTTGAAAATTGTTACTTAAAGGAGATCATTCATTTTGGGCTAAATTATGAAAGTGCCGGCCAAATAAAAAAAAAAAAAAAATCTGTTAGAATATGTTATTCTCTTCACTTTTCACTATTGGGCCAAACCTGTAGGGCAATTCCCTGTGCTGTTATACGATTTTGAAAAATACTGTTTTCAGTATGTATATTTTGTAGTTAAAATAATAAAAAGTAATCTAATTAAAGTTAACTTGTAGTAATAAAAAATGAAAGGGAAAACGTACTCTTTCAGAATATAGCTTTTTTTGTTGTTTGGCGCTGGCACTTCTCTTTAGCCCAAAAATGATGAATTATGATGGACGGTGAATGATCTGCTTTTCACTTGACAGAGAGTATCGCGTTACTCATTGGGTTGTTGAGGTAGTCACTCCATGTAAAATACTGGTATTCTGCTGAATCCGGATAGAAGGAAAGTCGACCCCAACATAGTTGGGAAAAGGGTTAGCGGGTGATGAGATATGCACGATGAACTGGAATTTTTGCTGAACTGGGCCTTTTAGGCGCAGCCGTGAGGCACACTCCCTTGATAATTTCCTACATCGTACTTTTACACTCTTTATTTGTTTTATTTTATTTTATCTTGTTATCTGATGTATATTGTGTGCCTTTTAGTCTGTGCTGAATAAATGTATTTTCTTTCTTTCTTTCTTTCTATGAAAGAAATTCTAGAAGAATTATGGGTTCTTTCAGCGACAGCACTGGAAGTCTATAACTTAAACCACAAACTTATCGCGATACTAAGAGACAATAGCGCCATTATTCCGTGCTGAGCGAGTTAACAATGAACCAAACACTGATTAAGCGGTACTGGGCTGATCGTAAATTATTTTGTTCCTGCCCAGCCCTTTATGGGAGAATCATAAATGTTGGACGGAGAGCTATTGAAAATTATTGTATTTTAAGTTGGTTTAGATAGAAATAGCGGAGGGAAAGATCCAGGTTTGTTAGAAGCAACCATTCGTTGAACAGACAAATGAAAATGAAATGATGAAAATCTTTTTATCAAGCAGGTTGTCGCGTCATTTTCGTGAACGGGCGCCGTCAGTAGAGACTGGTCATCTCTTATCTGCAGAGGCTTATTTTAAGTCTTATATTTTGAATAGTGTTTATTTTTTACATTATTCTCACAATAGAGAAAAAAAAAGAACGCGTCATCCTGTGGTTAAGTATTCCCATGTTCAATACTTATGCGCTGCCCATAGTAAAAATCTTCGCTCCACCAACAATCGTCTTCTACGATGTCCTTGTCACCGCTCTGGTTTCATCCACTCTTCTTTCTTCGTCCAAGCGGTCTTTCTTTGGAATGCGCTCCCTCTGGACATCAGGACGGCAACTAGTCGCTTATCCTTTAAAGTGAAGGCACGCGAACATATTCGTAAGAAGTTGGCAGAATCATCCCGGCGTTAATTTGCTGGATTCGTTTTCTCCCCTACCTGTCGTTATTTCTCCCAACTAAGTTTATTTTGTTCATATGTATGTATCTATGTATGTTTATTTAATTATTATTCATTATTTTCAAGTTATATGTATTATCTTATGTTGCACCTGGCATGTCTGTCTCTGCATCACCCTAAGGTTGACTGATAGAAAATGCCTCAGGAATTAAGTCCGCCTTTGTACAGTAGTTTTTACTTGTGGATAAAGTTAAAAAAAAAAAAAAAAAAGTATTGAGTATTGAGGATGCCTCGTCGAGAGGTGAAACACGTGTCGATTTCTTACAAGAGGTTACTAAATATTTATCTGAGTCTATTGTATTTTATAATAGATACTGTTACTTTTACTTTAATATTTTTAGACAAAATGATTGAAATAAACTGCTTTTTCGTTTTTCTTACAAATAGTTCTATATAAGTTTGGAATCGCCCAACCGTGTTGAGCAAGCGTCACTACGCTTATAGGTTCTCGAAGAGGCCATTGCCCTGCAGTAAAACAATATGCTGGTATTATTTTTATTATAAAAAGTACGTCAATAAAACGGCCACATTAGCAATTCCTCTAAAAGCAATTCATTTCCGGAATTCCTAGCAGATTATCATTAGCAATTCCTCTAATTGGACACAAAATGCTGACACATATTTAATTAGCTGAATAGATTCAATTCAATTCATATTATATCATTAATTAATTTTAATTTAACATTAAACTTCAAGAAAGCAATTCATAGTTTGTGGATCATTTTACGAATCTCCATACAATCTCAATACATGTCAAACAGATGAATTGCGTAATATGAATTGCACGCAGATAATATAATGAATTGTCAGTTTGTGACATTTTACGATAATTCATTATTATCCTATTATGATTCTGCCAGTCGCCGTTCTAAAACAGACACAGATATTGTAGCAAAACTAATACAGCATGTAATTAACCCGATCATAATCAGATACCTACTTGAATTCAATTTGCTGACCCATTGAGTTCTATTATTAGATTCACAGTTGAAGATTCAATTTGGTGATAGAGGCTACTGATGAGGGAAATCTGATTATTGCACTATTTAACAGTCATACCTACTATTGTCATATTTTTCTCGTGTCGATGATAAAATAACACATTCTAACTAATATTATAAATGTTAACGTAACTCGATCTATCTGTTTGTTATATCTCACTGAACGAATTTGAATGGCTAGACTTTAACCTGAGTTGTTAAGATATAGATAGGATATTTTTTATCCCGGTAAGAAGAATATTCCCATGAGATAATTACAGACATCTGTCAAGACTCCTCCGTGCCTCGGAAAGCACGTTAAGCCGTTGGTCCCGGCTGTCATTTGTGGATCTTTGACAGTCGTTACGAGTTGTCAGAAGCACGAACGTCTGACAACCAGTCTAACCAAGGGGTATCGTATTACCCAGTTACTGGGTTGTGGAGGTCAGATAGGTAGTCGCTTCATGTAAAATACTGGTATTCAGCTGCATCCGGTTAGACTGGAAGCCGACCCCAACATAGTTGGGAAAAGGCTAGGCAGATGATGATGAATTAGAGACATCTACGCGGGCGGCTTCATAATTTTCAGATTGTCTAGACAAAAGGTTGAAACCCAAAGTGTGATTATGAAAAGATTGATAATCCAGAATGTCAGTGAAAATATGTAGAAAACATTTTTGCACTACAGAAATAAAATTCAGATAGCTGCAAAAAATGCGTAAATCAAAGAAGTCAATAATTATTTTTAGAATATAATTGAGACAATGAACATAACATCGACAAAGTTAACTTGAAAAATGTTATTATTAACAATGAACCTTTCAAAAAAGCAATAAACGAAATGACACGTGAGTAATATACGATATTACAAAAGCTAAATAGCCAATGTAAAAGACCGTTCCCATTGCAAGTTAGTTGCTGCGATTCGCGATCGACGACACGTCACATCGACATCGTACGTGCGCTGATTTATGCGTGGACCGACGACACGGCGGTACGCGGCGATAAATATAATTGTGCCGCTGTGACCCACCCAGGGAGCGAGCTACGGCAAGTGCGTAAGGCCCTTTATACAATGGTAATTAGGATTCTGTAACAATGTTTTGTTCTAGTGCATTTAAAGATAGCCAGTCCACTTTGTTGTAAGTCCTACGACTGTTTGAAGAACAAACCACAAGGCCCACTTGCGCGTTCATGGGTTAGCTAAATAACTCGGAGTAAACAGCTAACTCAGGGTTAATACAAAGAGAATTATTAGATTAACCCTGAGTTAGCTGTTAACTCCGAGTTACCTAGCTGTTAACGCGCAAGAGGGCCTTAGAGACTATTGGAATTTTTATAATTACCAAATAAAGTACCTAATTACTATTTCTAAACATAAATGATTTTCCTAAGATAACCGCAAACTTGCTTTGGACGAAATTCTACTAAAAATCTACCTGTTTTTCCGTTCTACAAACCTCAAAGCAATAACTTTTCTCCTGAAATATAAAATAAACAAACGAATAAATATGCCAAAGTAATTCTCATTGTGCATAAGTTCCTACAAACAACTACAGATGTACCACAAGCAATAGTACAGAAAGACAGTTACACCAAGTAAAGGAGAACCGTGGCTAACAATACTGCAACCCAAGCCAAACAAAACCGATCCTTAACACAATGATATAAGGATTGAAGTAAAAGAAAACATAACTTTGCGAAACTTAGTCCGGACTGTTGTCGAACAATCTTGTATTTTATTTTGTTTATACGATTTCATAGTTTATAAAATTAAATTCTAAATTCCTTTATGAATAGTACCTTGTTTGTGTTGCTAGAATGGTAATTTTCCTTGTGTTAGGAGATTTTATTTTCAAGTTCTATTATAGTTTGGCTTATTATATAAACTGCTTCTGTCTCAAAGTAAATCATATCTTAATGAAACGAAGGTTGATTCCGTTATTGAACTTTATGAGATCTATAACAATAATAATCGCTAAAAATGAAACCGAATGATTCGATTGCTGAATTTTTTTATTTAATTCAAAAAACGGTTCAAGTTTCAGTACTTTTAAAAATAAAATTTTGTGATAATATTGCACATACTAATTCAAAATAGCCTGAATAATAATAATAATGAATAAAATTTTAGATTATATATATAAAATTCCGCCAGTCACTAAATTATAATAATTATCTAGGATAATCTAAATCTTATCAGATAATTTGGTTATAATCAATTCTGTGATAAAATTTATAATTTATCATCCAATTTGTGGCAATCGCTCTTGATGTCTGTATTAAATCCAAAAAAAAATGAATTCTAAAAATGTAATATTTATTTTTACAATATTAACTATTGTTAGTGCCACCGTTAAGAAAAGTTATGATGGTTATACATTATATAAAATTGTGCCTAAAGATGACAGTGACGTGAAAATATTAGAAGTAATACAAGCGAAGAATCTTGGAGAATTCTGGGATGATAGCTTTAACGTTAACCAAGAAGCCAAAGTTATGGTATCACCAGAAAATCGTCAAGAGTTCGTTCAATACTTGGAAAATGGAAAAGTTGAAGCAACCATTATAATCAATGACATACAAAGGTAAATTATTAAGATCTAAATTAAATTAAAGTAGCCAACTTAGCTATGTAACCTAGTATCCTTACAGAGTATATTATATTAACATCGTATGGTGTGAGCCATGTTATGTACTCCTATGCTGTACAGTCAGTCGTTTTTCGTCATTTCAATGGTAATAATGTGACATTGACAGACCTATTATGTCGTAGTAGGGCTGTTTTCGTAGTTGAAGTATATTGACGTGCGGTTGCATATTCAGCCTAGTGTACCCACTGCTGGGACACAGGATTCATCTCTTCGAGAGAGAGGGCTGATTTACAAGGTAATATTTAATTACCAGTGGCATACCATTAGTTGAAACAACAATAAAAAATCCATCGTCTAAGCAGTGCTCAGACGATGCAAGTCGTTTGTTGCATCAGTTTTATTGCATGCGACAGTCAAGAAACTTGCTTCGCGTAAATGGGGCTTGAATCATATTTATCCAATCTATATATCAAAGACAATGTTGCCTTCTGTTTTCAGAGCAATCGACGACCAACTAAATCCAGATATCATAAGGTCTTCCCAATCCTATCTCTCATACTCCTGGTCTGAATACCATAATCTTGAAGCCACCTACAATTGGCTTGATGAATTAGAAGAAAACCATCCTTTAGTAGCCAGGACAGTTGTTATGGGAAAGTCTGTTGAAGACAGAGATATCAAAGGAATCATTATCAATCATCACCCAGGGAGACCAAATCCTTTGTATGGAATATTAGAAGGTACCCTCCATGCTCGTGAGTGGATTTCTACAGCAACTGTTACTTGGATTATTAAAGAGTTCTTGACCAGTAATAACACTGAAATCAGAGCTTTGGCAGAAAATTTTGAATGGCATATCTTTCCTGTTGTCAACCCAGATGGTTATGCTTACACGTTTAGTCATGTAAGTATGTTCGGTTAGAATTTATTATGTGATTGGTTATTATTATTTATGTATGTCTTAATTCATTAATTTTATACTTTTAAGATCAATCATAAACTCATTGAAGTTTTACCGTGCACCAAAAACATCAACCAAATCATTTTTATAATTAAGCAAATAAATTCCAAACTTTATAGAATTATAATCATTAGAATCAGCAATACAACTCTTTAAGTAAGAATAACTGCCAAATGTCATGATTTCATGAAATAGTCATTCATTACACTTACATGAACTTAGAGTTGTATTGCTGATTCTAATGTTTATAATCCTATAAATCCATATTTGTGACGTTCGCGAATCATAATTTTCATCAACATACAACCTGGGGGCCAAGTCTACTAATTTACAAACGTGTCAGTGGTCTCACAATGATCAGGTTTTGACAGATATGCCATACAAAATTTGTCAAAAACTCATCATTGCGAGACCACTGACACGTTTGTAAATTAATAGACTTGGCCCCCAGATACTGACCTGCAAATTGCAAAAAATGTAAGAAAATTTGAATTTCGCGGGCTATCCTGAAGCTTTCGCCCTAAAACACTGATAAGGAAATGGAAGTAATAAGGTTTGTCTAAGTAATGAAACTAAACGTGATAGATCTCTATGAAAGGTGTACTGTGAATATTGATTTATCAAATAATTTATTTTTAAAGGATCGTATGTGGAGAAAAAACCGCAGTCCAGAAAGTGTAAAGACCTGTCCAGGTGGAACAGACAATGATATGAGCCATGGTGTGGATCTCAATCGGAATTTCGGTTTTGAATGGATGAGTAAGTACAAATAAATTACATTACCATCGCTTCTACGAGTCTGTCCCTTTGGGTTTTTCCTAATTACCCGACTACGGCGAAGAAAAAAGGAGGGTTATGATTTTGACCGGTATGTATGTATGTATGTTCATCTGTTCCCTCCTATCTTCCAAACCACTCATCACAATTTGACAAATGAGGTATCGTTAGAAGCGTCGTGATTGTCCGCTAGTTATAGGCTATGTGAAGTCACATTAAATTAAAAATGGCGCCCTCTAGAGGACAAAATGAGGAACTTAAAAAAAAAAAAGGTTTAATCGTACCATGTTGGGTATCAAATGAAAGGGCTTAATGAGCACATTCCAAAAATATATATATTATAACCCCAAAAGAATTTAAAAAAAAATCAAGTAATAAAAACTAAAACCCAACTACGACTTAAAAGGTATAAACAAGACACCACAGACAGACAAATTTAAAATCCGGAGTCACACGTAATCTGTTCGATTTATGCCCTAACACGTGTGACTCCGGATTTTAAATTTGTCTGTCTGTGGTGTCTTGTTTATACCTTTTAAGTCGTAGTTGGGTTTTAGTTTTTATTACTTGATTTTTTTTTAATTTTCTTTTTTCCTTAGCCACCCAATATTGAAAACAAAACCAAAAATTATTCAAATCGGTCGAGCCATCTAATTTCCGAGTTTTTACCTAGATAGATGGCTTGATAAATCCACATTAAGGGAAGCAGCACAACTGTATTATTCATCGTTAATTTTAGCCGTAGGAGCATCTAATGACTCATGCGTCAACACATACGCTGGTCCTACTGCTTTCTCAGAGCCCGAATCGAGAGCCATCGCCCAATACGTGCAGGCCCTCGATCAGCAGGGACAGATCATCTTTTACATCGCCTTCCATTCCTACACTCAGCTGATTATAATTCCTTATAGTCATTTGTTGAATAATGAAAATGTACTGATTTCTGGAATTGGAAATTATGCTGATATGGTGAGTGTTTCTTTTCTATACCTGCACCCTAATAGCGTAACACACGACAATCAATCACAATTTGACAGTTCAACAACATTCATTGCGTTACTAACGTTGTTGAGTAGTTTTGTGTTTCGAACATATATTTTTTTTTTTTTTGAGGGTTTGAAATCATCATATGACTTCTCCCGCTCTGGGCGGAACGGGAGGGCGTGTCAGACTTTTACTGACTAAAACCCACCCGTGTTCCTTCAGTTGCCTATTGCCAAAGTCCCGGTATCCCTTTCGGACTTTCCCGTAACTTCGGACTTTCCCGCAACTTCGGACATTCCCGCAACTTTCCGAACATATGAAGCAACGGTTTAGCAATTTCCTTCAAATTAATTCAGATTATGACTGACCGTGTCTTACGCAGTTAGGGTGCTGAATATAATGTTATATTCTTTACTGTTTACATAATGAACGTATCCCATTAACTGATGAAACAATATCTTCGTTAAATATTGTTTGGCAAACATGGCCTAAGCACTGTGATTATGTCTAATATTTTTTTATTTCTGTTTTAGTACGAAATAGCAATAAGAGGTGCTGACGCCTTATCCAAACGATATGGAACAGACTACCGAGTCGGACTATCAGCTAATGTTATGTGTAAGTAGGCATTATCTTATCGAATGAATCAAGAACACGAGCCAAGAAAGGCATATATGAATTGCTTTACGGAAAGTGGCAGAATAAACAAAAGATGGATGATTTGTATGGAAGATGATTTGGCACGGAAGAAAGTTAACACTGAGATGACGGCTGATAGGAATAAATGAAAGAAAAAGACGTAGGGACTGCTCCATCATCCCCTAGCCTTTTCCCAACTATGTTGTGGTCGGCTTCCAGTCTAACTGGATGCAGCTGAATACCAGTATTAATATGGAGAGACTACGTATCTGACCTCCACAACCCAGATATTGGGTAATACGATACCGCTTGGTAAGACTGGTTGTCAGACTTTCGGGTGTCTGACGACCCGTAACGACTGCCAAAGATCCACGAATGACAGCCAGGACCAACGGTTTCTGAAGCACAGAGGAGTCTCGGTATGATGGTCACCCATCCACGAACCAACCCCGGCAAGCGTAGCTTACCCTGATGGATCAACCCGTGCGGCTATTATTAATTAGCCACGAGCTCGTGTGATTCGTTTTTTAAAAGCTATTTTTTTTTCTAGATCCAATGAGCGGTACCAGTTTCGACTGGGTCAAATACGCAGTCAGTGTTCCCATCACATATCTCATAGAACTCCGTGACCTCGGGGAGTTCGGATTCCTCCTTCCACCCGGACAGATCATCCCCACTGGCTTGGAGACTATGGATGCTCTAGTTGAAATTGGCAAGAGTACCAGAAGACTGGGCTATATAAATCAGTCATCGGGAGCTAATAATGTGTTCTTTTCTGCCTCAATTCTATTACTTGGTGTTTTGATTGCATTGTATTAGTAGGTACTTAAATAACGTGTAAATAATCCCTCTTATTCATAAACGTGGCTTGAAGTTAACGTTTAACCCTTTCAGACCTGAATTATTTTTTTCTGTCCAATGAATCTAAAAAAAATCCTGTAGCTAGACTAGGGTAAAAAGACAAAGGAAAAAATAATGAAAAAAATCCTAGCTGTCAACTTTTCAAGAAAAAATAGTTTTTCTTTTAGTGTACAAATGTGCACATCCGTCCTACGTAATGACAAGACTAGTGTAGTAGAAGTTTCACTGAAATTATAAAATGTTTAATTTATAAATGTTTTTATTAGGAAATATTAATTATTTTTATAAAATTAACAAAACTAGATTACAATCCTTATAATAATTAACAAAAAATAGATTTCTTCTTTGGGATAGGTAAATAATTGGCACATAGGTAAATCAGTCATTCGCCCCATACAAGCGGCATGATTCATTTTACGTATGAAATGCTAAGAAACAGTTTTTGTCTTTGGTAAGGCAAAGGTGAACTTTGCATTTTATACATTTAATCCGGGTTCTTCCCTTGCATCCCACCATTTTGCACCGTGTCCCAAGTCCCTCATCATGTGCAGGGAAATGCCCAACACCGTCTCTTGCTATATCCGCTACAGGGCGAACCGCTCCTGGTCTTCTCGTAATAATTTGCAGTATTGGGCTACTGCCACTGGGCCGTCCTCTTTTACCGATGGTAATTTTATTGCTCAACACCAGACTTTCAGCCAGCTGACGACGAAAGTGAAGCAACCTGAGTTGTTTATTCTTTGGTATGCCTAACAACTCATTGTCAATTTGGTACTCTCGGTATGCCTGCACTACAGCTAAATCAGAAGCATGAAATATCATGCGAAGGGTCCATTTTTTTGACTTTATGAAAATCCTATAATAGCTCATGAGTTGATCTAATAGATCAACTCCTCCCATTGCGTGATTGTATTTCCACCTAATTGTGATTGTGTCTCCACCTAATGTTCAGTTTAGGCGTAATATTCTGAAGTATATTTTCATGAGAGGACTCCATTTCTGTTGTCGGTGGTACTTCGGGAACCACTTCATCGCAGGTGTCAGTAACTTCTGGATCATTCGTTCCAATCCATGATGAGCTGGGCCCTTCATCATCATCAGTGTCGGGTGGAAATACCTCTCGTTGGTTTTGATTGATGACATCTGCACCAACTCGGACAGACCGCAACTCCCTTTCAGATGTAAATCCAAACGGTTCTTCGTCATCAGATGATAGCTCCAAATCGGAAAGATCTCCTTCATGTAGGGCTTTCAAGGTGTCCGGTGAAAACATATCGGTGTTATTTTATCTGAAAATGTAAAAAAAAGCCTTATCTCAATATATATCAATAACATTAAAATAAATAGTTAAAAACATAATTATTCAAAACTGATTTTTCTAATACAGCTTGAATACTTCAACAATCGTAAAAACATCGTTTACGCCTGATGTGTACATTTGTGTACAAATATAAAAATTGTGATAATTGATACAAAAATAGAATAACAAAGTCAAATTATATGTTACGTATGACCTTAGGAATATAACACATCAATTCATATTTTTGCAGTGCGTATATTTCGCTATTTCCTACTTTTTTGAAATAAAAATGATGAGCTTACCTACACAGCTCCAACTTCGGTCAGCCACTGGTCGAAATTTGTCGAAAAAGTCACAAAAAATGCTAAGAGATGGCGTTAGTAGTATCGTTGTTTGTAGTTTATATTGTGTACATTTGGATACAACCGTTCTCATTTGCAATTGTTGCGAAATACTTACCAAAATATTTTTTTATATCTTATGTGTACATTTGTGTACGCCAGGTCTGAAAGGGTTAAGGACGGATTTCACCAATGAAACTAAACGCGGTCAACACATCTAACACGCGTTCAAGAGCTGTCAGTGTCAATATTCCACAAAAAATAATGACACTGACAGCCCTTAAACGTAGTTCATGTGCTGATTGCGTTCAGTTTCATTGATGTTTGCCCTCAACGTCAAAAATGTGTGGTTATACAGGCGCTAATCATTACCTACATAACTTTAAGCAGCGTTTATGAATAAAGGGGTAAATGTTTTGACCATCGTTCCCAAGTAATTTTTGTTTAATATAAACTAAATGCACACTAATTATAATGCTCAACTAATATTATTATCCTATATTGTGTTATAGTAATCTGAATTCTATTTATTAAAAAGTTTATCGCTTTTGGACTTTCCACATTTACTCATTATTTTAAATTGATGAAGCAGTTTTTATCAATTTGTAATTACGGTTTTCACGTCTTCGACGTCACAATGTCAGTCGCGTGCGCGTAGTAACGTAGTACGTGCCGCGGCAGTCAGCGTCGCAGTATGGTGTTTTAAAGAACGCAATGTATATACGCACGTGCGACCGAAGTACGCGATTGACATAGAGGAATTCAGACTTAATGTGACAAGGTTCTAAGTATAGTCAAGGTTTTCAAAAGCCGTTTTACTCCGTGAGTCCGTGACAATAGTTTTTCCAAGTGCTTTAGAAAAGGGCTTAAAGTAAGAGAAAGTGCGATGTAATGTGTACCGAAATAAATGAGGTCTGCAATAAGTTTCAATATGTAGTTTCTTTATCTACCTATAAAATATTTATTGGCGAAAACACTACTATAAAATAATAAATCGTGATAACAAAGAAATAAATATTTAACTAAAAGATAATGATACCTACTATCAATTGCAATAGGTACCATAGATAATAATATAGTAATACCAAATATAATATTATCCATGAAAATTCATTACATTTGGAACGTACGAAGGAGTAGTACGCAATGTTACTCAAAGGAATATTTTTATTAATAGTTGTAACAACTGCAATTAATGCAGAATATGTAAGCTATGAAGGCTATAAAGTGTACAAGGTAGTACCTGGCTCCGATAATGAAGTACAAATACTTATGGACTTGAGAAAACAACAGAAATATGATTTTTGGAGTGCTATCATAGCCATTAACAGTGATGTTAGGATTTTGGTGGCTCCAGGGAAACAAGCGGAGTTCGAGAATTATTTCGAAAGTGTGAAAATTCCAGCTAAAGTTGTCATTGAAGATGTGCAGGAGTAAGTAGCCGTTTTCTTTTCAAATAATAGGATAAAGCATTGTGGAATGCTAAAGTTTAATATGTCAAGCCATTTCACTTTATATACCTAATGCTACATATTTATTGACAGGAGAGAATAATGTCTAAGGTCCACACCGAGACGCGAAGCGACGCGCACTTTTTATGATCGAATTTATTTACAACACAATAAGGTACACGCGCTGTGCAGCCTCGCGCATGTCAGCGGACTTTGACACGTGTCAATCCTCGCATTGAAATTATACCTTTTCGTGAAGAAAATAAGTGCGATAATTGTTACTGAAATTATACGTTTTCGTGAAGAAAATAAGTGCGATAATTGTTAAAAAGTGCGCGCAGCGGTCTGAGCTGACTCTAAATGTTTCAAATCTTAAATATTTTCACAATCTTTCAGAAAAATTAATGCCCAACTTAGGCGGCCTCTAATTCGAAGTGGCCGCTATGCCTGGACTTTCTACCAGTCTTTAGATGAAATCTTTGCATGGCTTGACCAACTAGCCGTAGATTACCCTGACGTTGTCACCCTCGTCACAATTGGCCAGTCGGTCGAAGACAGACCGATCAGGGGTGTCAAAATTGACTTTAAAAAGCAAAACAATCCTGTCATTGGTATGATCGAAGGTGGTATTCACGCAAGAGAATGGATCTCGCCCGCGACAGTGACATATATCATCAACGAGTTCTTAACTAGTACTGATCCTGATGTCAGACTGATGGCTGAAAATATTGTGTGGCATATCTTCCCTGTTGTTAACCCTGACGGCTACGTATACACGTTTAGTACTGTGAGTATTATTTTAATATTACATTTTAATTATCTTGCTACCAAATACAGGCAACACATGTTACGATATACTTGCATAAAATTTGACTTGCACAAGTATACATTAACGTGTGTGGGATGAATTAGCACAAGTATCCAAGCCATTCAGTGTCACGCAGACTTATGCAAGTCTAAACTTGCGCAAGTATAACGTAACGTAATGCATTTGGCTTTAAACCAGAAAAAAAGTCAGGTATGTACCTAGAAGGCAGCTGTACAATACCAATCAGTTTACCAGCAATTTTATTTAAGCAAGTCCATCTAACTGCCTAGTTAACAAATCTAGTGATCACATCATTTTTTCACTCTTCCCGAAATTATAATATTCATTTCAAATATATTCCCATGTAGTTCGTACAAATAATCAAGCTATTTTGTAAGTATACAGATAAAAATATTCGCCTTTCCACCACACTGCCAATATTCATTTCTATTGTGCGCGTAATAATTTTTAAGCTTATGGCATTCTTTAGAGAGTGATGTAGGTAAAAGAATTGACTACTCAGTACACTCTGTATACACTAACAGCGTCATTGTTTAAGGGCTGACTTTTGAATACTCAGATAACTTTTGACTGAGGCATAAATAGAGCGGTTTGACAGCTTTTCTATAAAAAATATGTTATAAACATAACAAGTTAGCTGCCTGTATACCGGATAGCTTGGTATACTGTACTTGTTAACTGATTTTATATGGAAAATCGAAGATTTTTCATGAATGAATTTTCAACTGTGTCTTACTTGAAGAGTTTTTTCTATTATCTGATTACAGAATAGAATGTGGAGAAAAAATAGAAGTACTTTGAATCACACAACTTGCGCTCAAGGTGACGATATCAGTAACGGAATTGATTTGAACAGAAACTTTGGTTTTGTCTGGATGTGTAAGTAAGGTTTTTAATACATTTTATTTTTTTAAATAAGGAAACTTTATTGTTCAGCAGATTGATGACAATATGCAATAGCCATTTTATACGCCTGACAAAGAGTGACAGTTATCATTTGAATTTGTAGAGTTGCCGATATTTCTTCTTCGTCTTGCGCGGCGGTGTATAATTTATTTCCAACGAACTGCGCCCCGCTGTTTCACCCGCGTAAGTCTTGAATCAGTGGGAATATCGGGATAAAAAGTATCCTATGTCCTATTCCAGCTCATGGTCTACTCTTGTGCCAAATTTCATTCAAATTCGTTCAGTCGTTTTAGCGTGAAAGCGTTACAAATAAATAAACAAACAAACTCACTGACGCATTTATAATAAATTATTGTTAGGATATTAGTATGCTGCTCATAATTAATATTCTTGAAGTTTATAATTATGATATAGAAACTCGTCTTAAAAAATAGAAGCAGAACTTTGATAACTATTAACCATGTTATTATCTTATCAGAAGCATTAACTCTAAATCTCTCTATTAATCTAAATCGTCGCACGAGCACGCGATCGACGCGATGGTTTGTATGAATTTTGACGTACAAACGCTACTTAATTGATCGCGTGACTATGTCATATTCATAATAAGAGAGCGCGACTAACGCATACTCACTCGCGTGAAAGGACGCAGCCGTTGTCCTTGCTCTATAGCTAAGTTGATAAAAACTAATTTGATAAAAATGCTCTTCGTCCATAATCTAACTAATGCTGGAATTTTATTTTCTATACATTCTAATTTGCTGCTATCATTAACTGAATAGCTATCAATAATGAATTTGTGATTAGTTACGTCCCATTTATTGACACAATTAAGCAATAAGACATTTACGTAGATTAGGTACTTGTGGACTAAAATGTGGCTTATCAGCATTGCTATTCTGTAACCATCTCACCGTGAAAACTTAGGTGAAGTGAGCAGTCATTGTCATCGATACCTACTGATGCTAAGGCAGTGACAGTTCACTCCAAGCTCACTTGACCTAAGTTTTCACGGTGATATTTTTACAGAATAGCACAACACTTGACATTATCAAGCATTTTAATACATCCATCCATACTAATAATATGGGAATGCGAAAGTTACTCTGTTTCTCTGTCGGGTTAACTATTACCTTTTCACGCCATAACGGCTAAACAGATTTGCATTTGCAAACAGGTCGCTCATGTCCTGGGTTATGATTGGGGTACTTTCATCTCGGTAGTAGGTTCCCGTGGGATGATTATCGATATCCACGTGGGTGAAGCCGCGGGAAATATCTACTTATTTTTTGTTTGCTTTTATATCAATTCTGTTGAAAGTCGTTGCAGAAAATACAAGAGACGCTTTGAAAATGACTAGGCCCTCTGCATCCCAAATTTCGTTACACACTTTCAATCACAATCCAACGGTTTTTCAAGTAGGTATTTTATAGTCAAAATGAAAGGTATTGGCATTGTTAGTGTGTTACGCAATCACCCTCTTGGTCTGCGTATAGCTGGTTCCAACTTATCTGAAATGACGCGCCTCATTACCGCATTCTATTGAAAAGCCGCGGCGCGGTGTACATGTTGAAGGATGATTTGATTATTCGTATTTTCGCGAATTCGCTAGGGATATTGCGAAAACCCGGATAATTAGAAAATGGTGAAAAACTAGGTGAAATAGGTTAGGTTAGAACTGTGACGCACGCGAGCTGAACGAGCGTAGAGAGCGGTGCCGGCGAGTGCTACTTCCAAGCTGCTCGCAATTTTTTTTCAAAATGTTCTAATTATCCGAGTTTTCACAATATCCCTAGAGTTAACGCGAGAATACGAATTATCAAATCACCCTGCGACGTACTATTTGGAACACTTCTTTCTTTCTTAATTTCCTAGGTTACCTACACTTTGAAATTGTTTTTTTTTTACATGAAGTTACTTTATGTTGTGTGCCCTGTCTGTGCTAAATAAATGTATATTCTTTCTTTCTACATAAAATTGGCGTCATTTCAGAGTGGACAAGACTAATACAGTGTTGCATTTGAAAATCATTAACACTTTTTTTTATTACAGCGGTTGGGGCTTCTCAGAACCCTTGCACTGAAACATTTGCGGGACACATAGAATTCTCTGAACCCGAATCTCGAGCCATCGCCAATTACGTCATGACAATTAAAGAGCAAGGCAATATGGTCTACTACTTCGCTTTCCATTCGTATTCTCAATTGGTGCTGGTTCCTTTCAGCCATTTGGCGGGTTATGATGTGCTGGAAGCTCCCAACTATACTGATATGGTAAGTAAATACATACACTTATTGAACTGTACACTACATTGTTTTCAAAACGGTGAAGGAAGAAAACATCTTGAGGAAATCGGCGTATTCTAGAACCAAAAAGTCGAAGACATTGTGACATCTACCAACCCAACCCACATTAGCCCATGTGGTGGATTTCGGCCCACTCCCTTTCACAGAACAAGACTTGAATACCTACTCAAAACAAATGTATGGGACGGCTGATATTTTTTTCGCTGTTCATTGGTGGAATCCGACGATCGGCAATATTGCAGATGTACACGCACGGCAGGCGACCGCAGACCGCCACGCACCGCGCACCGAGGAACTTCCGATGTCTGCGATATCCCGCACGTACACCTTCCCACAGTCCGTCGTCCGGACTAGTCGGTGTCCGTCCGCAAAATCCCGGATCGTGGGATTTCGGTAAAACACATCTTGCATAAGATAATTTAAAAAAATTACGAGTGTTTGTCGTGTCACGATGTCCGAAGTTCAAATGCAACGGGCAATAGGGGAAGTAACAGTCTGATTTAAGCGTAAATGAAAAAAAAACTCACGTACCTTTGTATTTATGTAAAAAAACTAATTGTTTTGTCATTTCAGTACGAGATTGCCATCAGGGGAATGGATAAGCTGAAAGCGCAATATGATACAGACTATGTAGTTGGTACATCATCTGATATTTTGTGTAAGAACCTACCTATACCTATATTTTATAAGGCCACTGTTTTTTTATACCGCCCTTACAGAAGATTTTGAAACGTCAGCCAATTATAATATCATTATACGTCTTACGTTTGCATGACACGTTTTGTTAGAAAGTTTTAGAATTGTCTAGATAAAGCTAATATAAACCTCACCAAATGTATACCTCCTCATGCATGCATACTCTCCTCTTTGTCGAAGATGGTTAAAAAGCAAAAATACCGCCGTTCTGCCAATAGATTTGCTCGATTAATGACAATCGAGACGTGTGATCAAACAAAATCGCGTATTATATGTAATGAAGAGACGATAAACATCGTTTAATTTTCTCTTTCTCAATCAATATTTTTCTGCCTATCCTTTTCTCAACTATGGGGTCAGCTTCCAGTCAGTATTTACATGGAGGTTGTGGAGGTCCGATAGGCAGTCGCTCCATGTAAAATACTGGTATTCAGCTGCATCCGGTTAGACTGGAAGCCAACCCCAATATAGTTGGGAAAAGGCTAGGCAGATGATGAGATGATGGATGGTGCAATCCAAGACCCGACCTCGGCAAGCTTAACCTTCGATCGATCCGTGCTCTAAATCTTGACATTAATTGTATAAAAAATTTCAGACGAAGTAAGCGGCTCTAGTTTCGACTGGGTAAAAGGAGTTGCAGAGGTTCCTATTGCCTACCTCTTCGAGCTTCGAGACGTTGGAGAACACGGCTTCCTCCTACCTACAGAATTTATCATACCCAATAACAAGGAGATAATGGCTGGTCTGGTGGAGATGGAGAAGGTGACCCGAAGACTGGGGTACTACAGTATAGAGCTTGCCAGTTCCGGAGAAAAGGCAATGTTCAGCTTTATGCTGTTCTTCCTAAGTTTATTTTTGGCTATGATGTAGAATATTAAAGATATTACCGAGGTCTGTTATTTTTTTTTTTAGATCCTTTTTTATAATATCTAAAACTACCCTACATATTATGTTCGTAGCGAGACTCATCATCTGCCTAGCCTTTTCCCAACTATGTTGGGGTCGGCTTCCAGTCTAACAGGATGCAGCTGATTACCAGAATTTTACATGGAGCGACTGCCTATCCGACCTCCACAACCCAGTTAAGGCTCGTACAAACTGGCGCGATATCGCGGACGCGATAGGTAGCGAACCCTTGTCGCGCCCGCGATATCGCGCCATTCCGTACGAGGCTTTATTGGGTAATACCTCTGTCGTTATGGTAGTTTGTAGCGAGACTGGCTGTGCAATATCGCCTGCGAGATATCTTTATAAGCCTATGTTACTCAGTGATAATAATAATATAGCATTCTACTGGTGAAAGAATTTTAAAATCGGCCCAGTAGTTTGTATGTTTATTCATTACAAACAAAAATACAAATCTTTTCTTTTTATATTAGTGTAGACTAGCTTTGCTTTGCTTCTCCCGCGTGGATGTCGGAAACTATCCGAGAACGTTTTTTAATCCCGGTAGAACATTCCCGGATATTTTAATTGCATTATATGGCCACCAAAGTGTTAATCCAGGTTATAAACTATCTGTGAGCCAAATTTCATCCAAATCCGTTCACCTATCTTTGCGCCAATCAGAAACACACATAAAGACAAACAGACAAACGGTAAAAAACAGTTTCCGTAACTATTTTATTATATGTATAGAATTATTTTCTGGACTTGAAATGGTTAATTCACTTGAATAATAACATAAGTTTCATGTTCAGTATTAACTTAACACAAAAATGAAAAATTCCCATTCATTTCTGAAAGAAAAAAAAAACAACTTAAAAAAAAACAGTATCCCAATTCTAATTAACCGCCATCTGTATACGTACCTACCTACCCCCATTTGATATAAAGACATATTACATATCAACCCTTCTCCTGTTATTAAAATACCCTGGTGCCGTCAAAGACAGAAAGGTAAACAATAATAAACGGCTCTTCTCAATGTGACGCACCACTGAAATCACACTGACACGTCACATACACAAATCATAACGTGTGCGGTTGGATATAACAGGGAAAGGCATTGAGTAGACACTGGGGAAGAAAACTTATTTTTACAGTTATAATTGAAAAAATACTTAGAGAGGTATTGTAGAAGACTATTGGGGAAAATTATGCCCAGCTGTGAGACTCTTAAAGAATGGAAAAAAAAAATCGTGTCTTAAAATCTAGATTGTGTTATAATAAATGTGACGGGAGGATGACTCATGATGGCCATATAATGAAGGTGATAAGGTGCCTGTCTACTGTCAAAAACACTGAAAGGTAAACAATAATAAAGGGCTCGTCTCAATGTGACGCGCCACTGAAATCACATGAAACCTCACACACAAAAATCATAACGTGCGCGGTCGGGTATTACAAGGGGAGGCGTGGAGTAGAATGGGGAAAATAGGGAATTTTGTTTTTGGTAAACAGGAATAATCTGAGATGCACTTTGAATAGTAGGAAAGACTGTGTGGAGAGAACTATCAGTGGAACAATTTTCATGAAAAAAGAATAAAAATTATGTTTGACACAGCGAAACAAGAATGTATTTTTTAAAGTCATTTTTTTATTAGGAACAGTGAAAGAAGGCGGGGTCCGCTAAGACCGATGCCTGCCAGGGTTGCGGGAAAGTCCGAAAGGGATACCGGGGCCGTTGGCAACAGGCAACTGAAGGAACACGGATAGGTTTTAGTCAGTAAAAGTCTGACACGCCCTTCCGCTCCGCCCAGAGCTGATTGGATGATTTCCCACCATCAAAATAAAAAAGATGTGAAAGACTTTTGGGAAAAGCTACACCCAGCAGTAGGAAAAACGAAAATAGTAGTAACTATAGAAGCCCTAATAATATTTTCTGTAAAAATATATTCTCGCTCAAACTTTTTAAGTCCTAGGTATAAGAAATACACACAAATTGCCTTGAAAAAGCTAAAAAATCTTTCAAGAAGGTGTCTTCATACTTTTCTCTGTGAACGGGACATATTCAATTTATATGATAATATTTGGTAATGATCCCCTTTTTATTGTTTTCCTCTCAAACGTTGCGTAAAATTAAACTGCTTAGGAGATATTACGTTACACGCATTTATTTTTGCTGAAAGGTTAGCGATATCAGAATACAATTTTTTTTAAATCGAAGAGTTATCAAAGAATGTGAACACAATAACGTTATTTTCATAATTACTCCATGGTTGAATGGACGTCGTATAATGACAAGACTACTTACTATTACTTGTCTAAATTGTGTTTGGCTGGTATGTAGATAGACTGCGCGCAAGATAAGCGCGGCTCAAATCGGAACTAATCGGATCGCCGTATCGTTTATGTAAGGTCAAATATTATGTACCTACTTATAGAATTATTTAATTAAATAATATTAATATAAGATTAACAATCTTATTAGATTGAATTATTAGTATAGATTTAATATTTTAAATAGGTATTACAAAATAAAAGTCTACGCGCACTTTAGTTTCAATTATTGAAGTATCAATATATGTACTAAACATTGTTTTTAAAAGTGTTTAATATTATGAAGTCAACTATTACATAATTATTACTAACATTGTCATTTTTTTACCGATTGATGGCCAATAACTTGGTTACCCTTGTCAACTTGGCCATTTTTTAATTTCTTATCGTCAGGCATCATATACATACATTTACAGTTTTAAATAATTTGTCTTCTCTCATACCAGCATCTCAAATAGCCGATCGGAAAAGTTGTGAAATTTCAGACTCCAGTCACTGCCTAGACTGCACCGGATGGTCATGCAAATATTGTCACTCATCATCACTTGCCTAGCAAAATCAAAAATCATCTACTACTAGGCTGAGAATCAGCTCTTTTCGAACGTCAAAATTACATAGGACAGTCCCCCAAAACGCCCGCCCTTCACCACTTCCTAGTGTTGCAGCTGGGAAGAAGAAGTGGCCCAACAAACTCCCCAGCAGTACAGCTGTCTGTTCCTTTGTGTAGCCTTTGCCCAACCACTTTGGGGTCGGCTCCCAGTCTAACCAAATGCAGTTAAATATCAATATTATACCTTCATGGAGCGACTGCCTATCTTAATTCCTCAGCCCAGTAACTGGGTAACATGACACCCTTTGGTAGGACTGGGTATGCAGTGGATGGTCACACACTCTTGGAGGCTATTTTCATGCACATAAATGTAAGATCGCAAGTACAAAATTAAATGTGTTTCATACAGAATTGCAAGCAAACTTAACTGAAGCAGAACTAAAATCTAAAATAAGAATTAGAACACCCCAGACAACCCTTCTTCACATTCATCAATCATTTCAAAGTCGTTAATGAGTCGAAACTAAACATTACTTGGAACCAATTTGCTGAAAAACCAACATACTTTGACCTCTCACTGTAAACATTAGCTTACATCCTCTAGACCTCGTTTAAACTGGTCGACCAGTGTATGAAGATCGTTAGTCCGACGGTATTTTGGAAAGTCGGGAGGTCAGTTATAAATGGTTTTCTTGTTAGTTAAAAATAGCTTATTAACACAGTTAATGTCTAAACGTATTATAATAATAATAAATAACTGGCACACTCGTTTATTGACGCTTTAAAATTTTATGTTGGAATAGATTTTGTGGTGTTTAGGGTTCTGTGACGAAATAAAAGAATTCTTTCACAATATTCACCATCTGTCTAGCTTTTTCCCATCTATGTTGGGGTCGGCTTCCACTCTAACCGGATGCAGCTGAATACCAGTATTTTACATGGAGCAACTGTCTATCGGACCTCCACAACTCAGGTACGATTACCCCTTGGTAAGACTGGTTGTCAGACTTTCGGGCTTTTGGCGACCCGTAACGACTGTCAAAGATCTACAAATTACAGCCGCGAACAGTGGCTTCACGTGCTTTCCTAGGCACGGAGGGGTCTTGGTATGTAAAGATCGTCACCCATCCATGGAACAACCGCAGCAAGCTTAGCTTAACTTGATCGATAGACCCGTGCGGCTGTTATAACTTAGCCACAAGCCCCTCTCAATTCTTCGACAATAATTCTCGTGTCTTATTCTTTAAATAGGCTTGAAGATTGAAATTATTTTTTTATGTTTTTTCTATATGACAGAGTTACTTTTTTATCCGACTAGGACAAAGCCAAAAAGGTGGGAGGGTAATGATTGTATTTCTCGAACAGTGCTTTTAGAATTCTAAGTTATTAGCACATTGAAGAAAAAACCTTCTGAGGACTGAAAAAAATGAACAAAATAATAAGTAAGTTAGTTATGTACAGTCGAACAAGCTATTTGGTATACAGGCAGATAGCTTGCAACTACTTTAAACAATTTTGTGAGTGTTTTCAGTAGTCAATAATCATTTTACGTCTGTATCTTAAGCCATAAGCTCAAAAATTAAAATTAAACACACAATCAAAACGAATTTTGGCAGTGTAGCGGAAAATTACTTTATTGTGCCTGTATACCAAATAGCTTGTTCGACTGTACATCTTGGGGCAGATTTCCCCGAAGATTTTTCATTCAATCTTGCAACAAGTCTTTGCTTATTACAAGTAAATCTATCAGAACTTTAAAAAAATGCTACGGAACCTCACTTAATTCTATAGAGGCCGTAATAATCTGTTTATATTCTAGTATAAAAGGTAGGTTATTTGTTATAATTAGTATGTGACCATCAAAGGGTTATTGTAGTCACCGGAACTTGTTCCCATAGTTTTATTTGGATATTCAAATTATGATATACGATGGTATAAAGTGGGAATGTCCGTATCCCGTTATAGCGATGGCGACACTGCATATAAATAAATTTAATGGTGAAATAATGAGTTTTTAGTTGTTAACGACATCTGGAACATTTAATATGACAAATATGTTATGGCATTTTTATTCTATGGCGGAAGTTTATATGGTATTTAAATATCGATGGTGATTTCAACATACGTGGGATTAAAAATGAAATAAATGATTGGATTTCATTGTTTCTGTAAAATGCAATTTATGTTGTAGGTACTGAAGTGTAAATAAGTTGTACTAAAATTTGTACTAAATGCAAATAAGTTATACTCTTCTATTGATTGCTTGGTTATCTTTACATTATTTTACTTGTGTTATATTTTTTTATTATTTAACTGTACAACGCCTTAGATTTATTTAAATCCGCTATGTTGCTACGTGTATCTTAATTAAATAAATAAATAGTGGTGTTATGTATCAGAAAAATAATGAACTCTTGTCCCAAGACATTTGTTGACATTTTGTGCCCGCCATGATGGATGACTTCATACCCTATCTATTAGCTCATTGCGGTGACAGATGCGCTCTTCTGTTTAGTCATTTTTAAATACACACCCACCCCTTTTCTTGTTAGCTACTAGTTTGAATAGCTAAACTGGCCTTGATAGCATGAATATGATGCATACAAAATGAAATGTCACATCAGAGACACAAATATCTGTGTAGCTCTGGCTCTTGTACTAGGAGTTGCTGTATCACAAGAGCCAGACATCTCAATTTGAAGGAAATAATATGTTAATAAATTAAATGCTTTTTAGGTATCACTAGAAGACATTGATATTTACATTAGTTCTTTGTAGATAAACGACAAATAATATCGCAAAGTATAATAACAAAACAAGGTAAACATTTTTTTTATTTTTTTATTAATCCTCTACTATCTTCCAACGATCCTTTTTCTGAGCCACCTCCACTAGCCCTTTTGGTTAACATTCGTTAAAATAAATTAACAACAAAATAAATTCTATCAATGTAATAAAAGAATCATTTCTCTCATTCATCTACAACAGAATGATGAGACCCATC
This sequence comes from Lithophane semibrunnea, assembly GCA_947363905.1. NCBI lineage: Eukaryota > Metazoa > Arthropoda > Insecta > Lepidoptera > Noctuidae > Lithophane > Lithophane semibrunnea. Next base: position 13,903,108 of record OX376204.1, on the reverse strand, counting down.
ACCTGACCTCACCGCTCTCTTCTTAACAATATCAATAGACACAGTCTTCAAGTCATAAGCCCAGCCAACGGCTGCAGCCAAGTCAATGAACAACTTAGTATAATTAAACCAAGTATTCCCCAACTCAGAACTTCGGTAATCCCAAGGAAAAACATGATGGAAGTTATGGAAACCCTCGCCAAAGGTCGCTAAAGACACAATCTTACTTTCACTGGATAAAATGTTTTTGTCATAAGGCTTATTCCCAAAGATATGGGCGGCGCTGTTCACCAAGAAGAAAACGTGGAAATTAAAGACGTATCGCATGATGACCAGGTGCCAAGCAGTGTTGACCGTTTCACCCCAAAGGAACACGGGGATCAAAGTTGGTATCACAAAACAAATTGTGGGAATGAGCTGCTTGGCAAACCTGAAATAGAAAAATAATAATATGAGTAAATCTAAAGATCACTTGCAAAGAGTCTGATAAACCTTCGCAAGCAACATAAAGTTCACTAGTAACTAAGTTGTTATAGTTATTTATGCAACTGTTATATAATAAGGGGTGTTAAAACACGACTAGTATCAAATGAGTGTTTTAATACCTAATTATTTACAGTTGCATACAGTTACATACAAGACTTTATCTACACCCATGATATGAATCTTCTATAAAAGTTTATTTGCAATACCAATATCGAACAAAAATGGCGCGGTACGACGTGAATTCGAATTTTTCGAATTCAAATGTATGTTTTGTTTTTAAATTACGTTGCTTTGTTAATGAAACGCTCGTGAATGACTATGTCCTTTTATTAAAGGAGTTGCATTATGAAATTCGGTACCATATTATAACACCCGTTTGGATGATATTATGATTAATATGACATTGGCTGTTTTAATGTTGGCAATAAGCTAACTGTTTCAAAAACTTATATAGAGGATTTATAGCATGGGTGTAGATAAAAATATTAATAATTCGAAACTAAAGCTTTTTTATCATAAAACACTTACCTATGTTGAAACATCAAGACAGGATTTCTGTACAAATCAGACAAATCCAACCGCGTCCCACGTTTTATGACTTCGGGATGCTTCTTCACAAAGAGCCATCCCAAATGGGAGTAGAAGAATCCTCTGCTAGCATTATGAGGATCAGCATCAGTGTCACTATACTTGTGGTGGAGCCTGTGGTCTCTGACCCAGTGGGTGGCTCTCTGGTTGGCGACACAGAGGAAGATCATGAGGAGTATTTGTAAGGGAAGCCTGGCTTTGAAGGCCTTGTGGGACCAGAGACGGTGGGCTCCGGCTGTGACCCCTATTGTGGCTACGACGTATGAGAGGTAAGCTGGAAAGGTAAGAAAATATTATTTAATAATGTTGGTTTGATAACCTTACCTTACCTTACCTTACCTTGCTGCGGTATTTATTTATTTAAATATCGCAGCATTATGTTGAGGTAGGAGCCTTTTTGGCCTCGCACAGGTAGCCTAAGTATTTTTGTTAGTTTTAATTTTTCTTTTAATTTAATTTAGTACCTACTTACTTTATATTACTGATTGTTTTTCTTGTGCGTGTCCCAAATAAAATATTTTTCTTTCTTTCTTTCTTTCTTACCTATTATTAGTGACTTTCATTTTATTAGTGCTATTTTCAGATTGATATCTTATCTGTGTTTTGCCTTCCCACTAACACTTCTGCTTTGGTCTATACTAGCTTCCACCAGCGGCTTCACCCGCGTGATATCTTTATAAATTATAGCCTATGTTACTCAGAGATAATATAGCATTCTACTGGTGATTTTTTTTTTATCGGTCCAGTAATGTTTGAGTTTATTCATTACAAACAAAAATATAAATATTTTATCTTTATATTAATACTAGCTGCGCACCGCGGTTTCACCCGCGTAGGTCTCGATCCCGTGGGAATATCGGGATAAAGTCCTATGTCCTATTTTAGGTCATGGTCTACAACTGTGCCAAAGGAGAATGCCATATTGTCGTACCAACAAAGGAGCTAGAGTGTCACAACCAAATGTAGTTCATAAAATTACTCCTATTTTTTAAATCAGATATACGATTTTGTTATGAAAACGATTCCCGGCTTTCGGACACCAAATTAAAAGTCCTTTTTTACTTTTGTGGTACGTATTTTCCGCTTATGTCACTGACATTGCACTTCATTTCCGAATGTTGCTACTATGTTAAAAATATAGGTACCTACCTGTCAACGAACATTAAAAAATGAAGAAGATAATTGTAGCAATTTGCCATTTTATATTAGGATACAATATATTTTTATGTGTGTCAAAAAACATCTTTAAGTAACGCGTTACATCGTAATAATTTATTATTATTTTTTTGGAATACATTGCAAATACATGCATTTAATTAAAAGAGGACCTATTCAAAAAAGTAAAATGTCATTTGTACTGTGACGTATTGCAATAATTATTCTGCGGCGCCGTCATGGATGACGTTACTTTCAATATTGGTTTCATCTGAACTATTTTGAATAATAATTTGTAATACTTATTAACAAAAACGGGGGCTCAGGTGCGTTTTCATAACGTAGTCTTTGTGTGATAATCCTTAGTGATGCCCTCAACTAGAGTAAGACATCGGCCAGCAAGTCAGCGTCGCCGACGTATCCTAAACCGTTCACTAGTATTGTTAGAACAATTTTGAATATATTACATAGAAAATATATCCGTGGATATGATCGTGTTTTAACATCATAGATTGTACCGACGCGACGCCTGTAAGTATTACCTCACCTAGTAGAAGCATGTATATTATAGTTAGCTTCTAAAGTACCTACCTACTTCCGGGACTATTTATTCAATTTAAGGATTAAAAAACAGTTTTCATAATGTTACAAATGTTTCGCAATGATACAAGAAAAACTCCCTGAGATTCCGAACTGATACCTGAACTAACACTTGGTCACAATGTGGAGTGATGTGGACAGTCCATGCTACGTGTTGCAACAGTTGCAACGCGTTCCCGAGTGCCACCCAATTGTCCTACCTATTGTTTTATTTGTATATTTCTTTTCTCTGTCCTGGTAGCGGTCGAGGTCATATACGTTATGTAAATATGAATATATCTTAACTGCGTTTTTCATTTTTGATATAAGTGCCTTATTAAGTACTAACAACATTATCACCTTATTATTATTTACTAACATGTGAAGTTCGAGAAGTGGGTGTACTATATAGTAAATACAACTCTGCCTAACTCTTCTGGGAAAACAGGCCTGCTGTTATGTTAAGATTTCAAGATATTAGGAATCAGTAAACACAGTACTAAATTGATTACTTATTCAGACTACCAGCTGCACATACTATGAGTACCTACCTACATGATTATTGATATCCATTATCATTATATATAAAACCTGACACCAAGAATTATTATTGACTATCAGTGATGTATTGTATAATCATCCATCAGGAAACAAGCGCCAAATCAAGAATAAAAAGCAACCGATATTAGGTACCGCTTCATTTGTCATCAACTTCACCATTTCGAGCCTGTCACTTTCTCGAACTTAACCTCAAAATATGAAGTAGATAAATGGTTAATAAATACGAATTGCGGGAATCCATGTAAAAAAAAGTTAACAATATAAGAAGAGCATTTAATTCTCCTCTAAATACACTAGGTTTGGTTGTGACAGGTGGACTTTTCGCTTGGTACAGGGTGCCCTACATTTCTGGTCATTCTCCTTTCATCCAAATCCGTTCAGCCGTTATAGCGTGAAAGCGTAACAAACAAACTCACTTTCGCCTTTATAATATTAGTTAGGATTAGGATAATTAGTGTAGAAAAATAAGAAAGTACATGACACGAACAATATAGACAAAAAGGGTGTTGCCATTAGCCTATGTTTTTAAATTTATTATAATATTTTCAATACTATTAACATCGTAAGGGAGATATTTTTTAACGGCATGTGAAGCCAAGTGAGGGGCCCATGGGCGTCATAAAAACTTTGACACCAGAGGCCCTAGACAAAGTGACATTCAAAAATGTATAAGACTGACATAAACTATCGAAAATCATAAATCAATTCTGTTGAAAGTCGTTGTAGAAACACGAAACGCTTTCGAAGCGATTGTCACTTGTCTTAACCCTCAGGTTATTCGATAACCGCTAAATCCACGAAAAAAAAAGAACACTGTAATTTTTGTACGCTTAATATTATTATTATCTACCTATTTCAAGTAAGTAAATTAATGTTTTCACTTACCAAACATAATTGTAGGCCATTTTGCTTCTGTAAAACAAAGATAAACACCATAGAATGCCGCAGCGTGCAAATAACCAAATACAAATATGTTAGTGTGCACAATTTCATATTTCCTAGGTCCAGCCTTTTGTGGTACATCCAGTGTTTCAAGAGCTGTGATTTGTTTTTCAATTAAATCGTCAGTGAAACGCATTTCATGATTTACAGATCTATGTGGAGGCATTTTGGTTTCTGAAACAACATTAAATTACACAACCCGTTAAATAAATGTTGCTTCCAACGAATAAATTATGTCCATTCTTCATGTAAGTAGTACTACAACTTTTTTAATTCTGATGCCAAAAATAAGGTAAATAAAGCGGCCAAGTGCGACTCGTACTCGCCGACAAAGTATTCCGTACTACCGCTGCACCGTAAAATAATTTTAAAAAAATATATTTTTTTTCGCGCGTCTTATCGCTATGTAATTTGACCCGGGATAACCCCGCTCACAAAAAACACTTTATCTGTCATTATATTTGATGTATTTACATTCTCTTTATTTCGGGCCACAGCTAATAATATCAACAACAGTACCTAAAGTTACAGTTAGTTAATTAGGTTTATAGTAGTTTTTAAGTTTAATAGTATATAGTATAATATAGGGTTAAAGTATATTCTAAACATCCAATTGAAAACAGAGAACTGGGCGAAAGCCGACTTTTTGCTGTATATTGATTTCTGGCAAAGTAATGGATCAATTTACAAAAATGTTGGTAATATTATCATGAATAGACAAAATAATCGAATTAGATTTTTTTCTTTTATAATTACATAAAATTATTTGCAACTCAAACTTCTTACTCTATTGTTTGTTTGTATTAACTCTATTGTTGTAAAAGCATTGTGTAAGCATTGAGTAAGTACAAATAAATTACATTACCATCGCTTCTACGAGTCTGTCCCTTTGGGTTTTTCCTAATTACCCGACTACGGCGAAGAAAAAAGGAGGGTAATGATTTTGACCGGTATGTATGTATGTATGTATGTTCATCTGTTCCCTCCTATCTTCCAAACGACTTATCACAATTTGACAAATGAGGTATCGTTAGAAGCGTCGTAATTGTCCGCTGGTTATAGGCTATGTGAAGTCACATTAACTTAAAAATGGCGCCCTCTAGAGGACATAAAGTGAGGAACTTAAAAAAAAAATGGTTTAATCGTACCATGTTGGGTATCAAATGAAAGGACTTAATGAGCACATTTCAAAAATATATATGTTATAACCCTAAAAGAATTTAAAAAAAAAATCAAGTAATAAAAACTAAAACCCAACTACGACTTAAAAGGTATAAACAAGACACCACAGACAGACGAATTAAAAATCCGGAGTCACACGTGTTAGGGCATAAATTGAACAGATTACGTGTGTCGTAGTTGGGTTTTAGTTTTTATTACTAGATTTTTTTGTAATTTGTATTTTGTGTTTCATGAACTGTGTCCAAATAAACGTTATTCTTTCTTTCTTTCTTACCGCCTGACCACGGGACATTCGCCGTAGCGAATTTTCGCGCGGTGCGAACGGCGAAGCGTCTTGCGACTAAAACAAATGAGTAGAAAAGTATGCGGCGATTGGCGGGATGACCGGCGAATTTTGCCAAGCGAATCACACAGGAGTCTGGCGGGCGCGGCGGGCGACCGAAACAAATGCATGAATTAGTACGGCGCCAATAAACTTAATAAAAAACCGGCCAAGTGCGAGTCGGACTCGCACACGAAGGGTTCTGTACCATTATCTATAAAAACAGCAAAAAAATCACGTCCCTTAAATATTTGTTTTTTTTTTAAAGTGAATATGTAACTAAATATTCTGTGAATATTTCAAGCGTCTACCTGTTGCCGTTTTCAATATCGAGCAAAAAAGTGCAAAAAATATCACGTTTGATGTATGGAAGCCCCCTTAAATATTTTTTTTCCTGTTTTTTTTAGTATTTGTTGTTATAGCGGCAACAGATAATACATCATCTGTGAAAATTTCAGCTGTCTAGCAATCACGGTTCATGAGATACAGCCTGGACGGACAGACAGACAGACAGCGGAGCCTTAGTAATAGGGTCCCGTTTTACCCTAATACTTATAATATCTAGAAGTATTATTTTATTCTAATGATGTAATGAATTATATGAATTGTATGTTTTTGTGAATAGAAAAGAAAAATATATCACCTAAACCTCACTGATTTCAAAGTCCAATGTCTATAAAATGATTCGATCTTAATAAAAATCACAATAATCAACCATTTTATTGAGATATCGCTGAACAAATTGATGAAGAGAGACTGATCAAAGTAGACAAATTGCTTTTACTTATAAATTGATCGTTTACGTAAAAAATGGAACAAGGGCTTGGTAATAAACAATTGTAATTAATATCAAAAGTTAATAATGCTGGGAATCCACGCCAACTTTAATTACTTAATTTGATCTACTTTCACGGCATGCTAGCCTTTTTTAGGGTTCCGTAGTCAACAAGCAACCCATAAAGTTTTTTCAATGTTTATTTGAATTGTCTCGTCATTATACGTAGTTAGTTATTTACTGAGCTCGCGTCAATAACAAATCCGGGCAGGTATCAATGTAAATTTTTCAATTCAAATGTACTTTCTGAGTTGTAATATAATCAGAGATAGATTTGTAGACCATTTTCTATTTTGCTAAGTACCTGGTACTTGTTGACAACCCAGTAACTGGGCAATAAGATACCCCTTGGTAAGACTGGTTGTCAGACTTTCGGGTTTCTGACGACCCGTAACGACTGTCAAAGATCCTTGAATGATAGCGAGGCTCAACAACGGCTTAACGTGCTTTCCGAGTCTCGGTATGTAAAGATGGTCACCCATCAACAGACCAACCCCGTAGCTTAACATGATGGATCGACCCATGCGGCTGTTATTACTTAGCCACGAGCTCCTCAATACATACGAAGTCAAATATACGTATAATATCATACTAGAAATCTTAATCTCGAGCAGCATATCCTAGATTTTCGTGCCAGGCATACATTTCAGTCTAGTTTCGATACGGTAGCTATAATTGAGTCTAGACGCTCCACTATGAATGCCTAAGTGGCACTACTGCTACTGCCATATTGAATCATGATAACCGATACGCCTAATTTCATGTTACGTGTACTATCCGATTCAGTAATGTATCGATGATTTGGATGTATGTATATATCGCAGCCATATCGTATAACACGCCATATTACAAATAGGCGCGCCCGATTGAAAAACGTCGCTGTTTTGAAATGCGGCTACCTTTCGGTCAGCCGGATCGTGGTGGCGATACATTCTGCAAAGCGGCGTTCAACGTTTAGCTTTATTGTCAACAAGAAGCAATGTAGGGTAACTATAAAAGCCTTTACGTGATGCATCAAAACATAGCGGGTCTTTTAAATAAGGTTGATGCTCTAAATGTTTGCCTAGTTGAATTGTCAGAAAAAGGCATTAGTGTTGACGCACTGTGTGTTACCGAGCACTTCATGATGGCAGGGTACGAAAACCATTTAAACATCCCCAATTACTCTTTAGCATCATTTTTCTGTAGGAGAGAAAGTAAACGAAGTGGGGCTTGTATTTTGATAAGGAACGGTCAGCAATGGAGAGAAGTTTCACATATAGCTGAGGCCTCTATAACTGGTGTAGTTGAATGTTGTGGTGTGGAGCTCATACAACACAATACGATTATTCTATGTGTCTACAGAGTACCGAAACGAAATAACCTTAATGTATTCTATGAAACCATAGAAAAAATACTACAAAAAACATGTAAAACAAAGTATGAGCATATTATAATGGCGGGAGATTTTAATATTGATATAATGAATAAAAATAATGTTGTGCTGGATTTCGAATGTCTGTTACTGAATTTCAATCTTAAGTTAGCTTTAAAGCAACCTACCAGAATACATAGCCAAACTTGCATTGACAATTTCGCACATAATTTTGGAGCCAAATGTAAAACACACGTTATTGAATTTGCGCTGTCAGATCACACAGCGCAAATAATAAAATGCCCAGTGAAAAAAACTTGTATCTTAAAATACTGGCGCAGAAAACGACGGGACTTTAGCGTAGAGAATATGGTGAAATTTAGGGACCACTTGAAACATTTGACTTTTTCGGAAATATATAAAACTGAAGATCCAAATAATGCTTTTGACATATTTATTGATGACTTTAAACTATTTTATGACCTTTGCTTCCCGTATAAGCTGACAACGATAAATATAATTAAAAAATCAAGATGGATCTCACATGGCATTAAATTATGCAGCAAAAAGAAACGTGCATTGCTCTGGCATTATAGATTAAAACCAAATATGACGAATAAAAACATTTTTAAGAATTACACAAAAAGGTTTAAAAAGGTTATAAGATTGACTCGACAGGCTCAAAACAATTACTCGATTAAAACTGCAACAAATAAAGCTAAAATGACATGGAACATAATAAATAAGTCGAAACCGTTTTTACCTAAAGAATCCATTAGTTATATAAATGTCGATGACAAAATAGTAAGTGACCCTCTAGAAATAGCTAACGCGTTTAACAATTTTTTCGTGGATAAAATTCAACCAAGTCAAGATTCGGGCAGCAAAATAACAACGAATATTATGAAACGCAAAAACTCAATCTTTGTTGCACCCAGTATACCTACAGACATATTAAACATAATTAAATCTTTAAAAGCCACAAACAGTACAGGTTATGACGGTATCTCTACAAAGGTCGTTAAGTATGTGTCTGAAACCATTTGTATTCACCTAAGCTACCTAATAAATCTATGCATCAGCTCAGGTGTATATCCGGATGCCCTAAAAGTTTCAAGAGTGAAACCATTATTTAAAAAAAGCAATAAGGATCACATGGCTAACTATAGACCAATTGCCTTAATTCCTATAATGTCCAAAATTTTTGAAAAATACGTATATAAAGAACTATACTCATACCTCGAAAAGAAAAATATCTTTAGTGAAGAGCAAAAGGGGTTTAGGCAAAACCTGTCAACCAGTAGGGCCATTTATGACTTTTTATATACAGTAATGACGAAGATGGACAGGAGAATCCCTGTGTGTGCTATTTACTGCGACATGACGCAGGCTTTTGACTACGTTGACCATAGCATCTTACTACGGAAATTAGAAGCCTACGGCATAAGGGGAAACATACTAAACCTTATTCAGTCATACCTTACTAATAGAAAACAATACACAGAAATTGAGAGAATTAATGTTAAGACAAAGAAAGAGGAAATTTATGTATCAAGCGAACGCACACCTACATGCGGGGTTCCTCAAGGCAGCGTACTCGGATCTTTGTTATTCATAATATACATCAATGACCTGCCTAGTGCTATTGACCACCCCATGACTCTCTTTGCCGACGACAGCACTATGACCGTGGCATGTAAAAATAAAGACATTTATGAAAGTGACGTAAATCAATCTTTGACATCAATAATATCATGGTTAAATAGGAACAACTTAAAAATAAATCTAGACAAGACAACTATAATGCATTTTAGGCAACGGACCCAGGCTGTATTTGACCTCAACGCAATTTACAAAGATACTGTACTGAATAAAGTTGACGACACAAAATTTCTAGGAATTTTTATTGACTCTAAATTGAACTGGAAGGCACACATCGAATACCTAAGTAAACGGCTAAGCTCCTCAGCGTATGCCTTATATAAACTGGCAACAGAGCTAAACACAGACGCCTTATTAACAGCTTATCATAGTCTAGTAGCATCGTTATTACGCTACGGTATTATATTTTGGGGGAATTCCACAAACAAAGAAATAGCGTTTAAGGCCCAAAAGAGATGCATTCGTGCTATGTTCAATTTGAAGGCAACCGACAGCTGTATGCCATTATTTAAAAAATACAAATTATTAACTTTACCATCTCTGTATGTTTTTGAAATTGCGGCATTTGTTAGGGTAAATCAATCCCTATTTCCACGACTAGCTGACACCTTCCCCCGTAACAGACGTGACAAAAATCGACTGTGTTCGCATGCGTCAAAGACGGCATTAATGGGAAAAAGCGTTTTCTGTATGGCTCCAAACATTTACAATAAAATACCACAGTCATATAAAGCATTGCCGGTAAATATGTTTAAAAAAAAGATGCGAGATTTATTAACAGACAAGTGTTATTATAATATAAGTGACTTTTTGAATGACACTACTATTGTGCCTTTAGTGACGTAGTATTATCTAAAATTTATGATTATTGTTTTTTATTTTTATGATTATTTTTTTATTTTTATGATTATTTTTTTATTTTTTGTAAATCTTATAAATTTGTACGCCGTATGGGTGAAACATGGACGTACGTAAAATATTATTATTGTGACATCCTGCATGCTTAACTTGCATGTAAACGCATGTTTAGACAAATAAAATTATCTTTATCTTTATCTTTATCTTTATCTTTATAAATTATGAATAACAAATCCAATAAAAGGCAAAATTTATGAAATCTCAAAAATTTTAATAACAATAAAAAAGTCTTATAGTATAATTTTCTTATATTTTTTTTTTTACATTTCTTATTAAAATGCTTACAAGCATGCAATAATTTGTTAAAATATGTACTGGTCATTTAATACTATGCTAGCAAATATAGGTTCTGAATGTTTTTATCTTAATCTTTAAAACTTGTTTTTATCTTTAATTTAAAATTTTATTTATTTATCTTAACAAAATGAGAACAAAACAAAATTCTAAATTCAATATTATTTTCACTTTGTTGTGACATCGTTGTCGATTGCAACGCCATTTTTGTAGTTATGATCATGTGGCGCGTGTCAGATTTCAAAGCGGCGCATAAGAAGCCGCTTTGACGAACGCGAACTGCTCATACAATGCGGCGTACTTTATTTCAGCCGAATTGAAATCCGGCTGAACGAAAAGTAGCCGCATTTCAAAACAGCGACGTTTTTCAATCGGGCGCGCCTATTTGTAATACGGCGTGTTATACGATAAGGCTGCGACATAAACTTAACTTAAGGCGCTTAGTCCCGTTTAGTACCGTAACACGGTCACTTTAAAAAGCCTACTCCTCATTAACGGCTTGGTTAAAAGATCTGAAAAAAATATATGTTTGCCATAGATTCATGTACAACATTTTGTATTGAGCAATTTTTTCGTATGACTAATACTTTTGCCTTAAAAACTATTTAACAAAATGCAATTTTTGGCTAATATTTCCCTACTACTTCTAAACGGCTTTGATGTTTGGAAATATTTTTATACTGAAAAATTGATGGTTAGAAGTACTACAGATTGTATTGAGCAGAACAGTAAATTAAACTTTTTTTTTTTTAATTACCCCTCTTAGAGATACAGGTTCAGAGGTGCTCTGCGCGGGCGCGCGCGGCAGTCGCGCGTTAGCATTGAGACGGGACGGCTGTGTCGCTCGACTACGTACGTTTGTGTATGTTAGTGCAAATAATCACGAACAAATTACAATAGTGTGCGTGTCTAGACTAGCTCGCTGCAGAGAGTCTTGTTCGCGTGGATGCTTTATTAGTGCTGCGGTTTCTACTTACATACTGTTTTTATTTATATGGTTTTTATGTAGGTCATCATCTGCCTAGCCTTTTCCCAACTATGGTATGGTCCATACTAGGTAGGTAGGGTAGGTAGGGTAGGTAGGGTAGGTAGGGTAGTTAGGGTAGTTAGGGTAGGTAGGGTAGGTAGGATAGGTAAGTAGGGTAGATAAGTAGGGTAGGTAGGTAGGGTAGGTAGGTAGGGTAGGTAGGTAAGTAGGATGGGTAGGTAGGGAGTGTAGGTAGGTAGGTAGGGTAGGCGACCGACCAACCGACCGACCGATGGACCGACAGACCGACCGAATGACCGACCGACAGACCGACCGACCGACCGACCGACCGACAGACCGACCGATAGACAACGAAGCCTTAGTAATAGGGTCCCGTTTTACCCTTTGGGTACGGAACCCTAAAAACAGTGCATTAATGATAAGATAAAATTACTACGCAGTTGAAAGAAAAGAAATTATTTATTTTATTATGTAAAATCGAGTAGGTACCAGGGTCAAGCCACCTTTAGACACCAGTGCCAAAAACCAGGGCTCGAAATACTTTCAAGTGTTTTCTTTCTGCATTGAAAATAGATCTGTAAAGTAATACAAATAAGGAGTACAATCGCGTATGCAAAAAAGGTTACGTCCAACTGCCAACCAAGACTTGGGGGAAGAAAAATACTTGCATAGAACATTGATCCTCAACTCTATAGAAATAAAGATTACAATAGCGTTTACAAAAAAAAACTTCTAAACCTAAACGTAAAAAAATACTTTCATAGGAAATTGTTCCGTGCAACCTTACCAATAAGGATCATGATCGCATTTGTGAAAGAGTAACGTGAGTCCCATCGATTAAAAATCTTTGATGCGTTGCGCGTTGAAGTAAAAAGTTCGTTCCATTTTCAAATAACACAACACAACAGATAATTCCCCTAAGACGACACACTGACTGCATCGTCACTTGTTTTTAACCAGTACAGCAATTTTGATTTATCTCGAAGAAGTTTATCAAAATAATGCTAGAATTTCCAAGCATGTTTGAGAAAAGATTTTATTTAAATTTCGATTTGTTTTGCAAATAGAGCTGTTTATGGAGTAGTTTGAAGATTGATAACGAATAATCGGTGGAGTACTTTGAGAACAATTCAAGATACCTATGGAGCAGAATGGAAATAAAATAATAAGTATTTTTTAATAATACAAATTCCTTGGAGTAACTTGGGAAGTAATGTATGAGATTTTTATCTTTTTAGATCAAAATAATGGGGTACTTTGGGAATAACCCGTTTAAAATAAATAAGAAACAAATGAACATATTGGCGCGTGACACATTATCCTTGTTCGTCATTTATTCTGGAAATTATAAGTAATTTACTTAGTTTGAAATTCCGCGCATTGTGAGATTGAGAAAAGTTCTATACAAGACTTGGCCGCAACCAGGCATTGATGGACTCACGTATGTGTGCCTCGGTTTTGCCTCGGCCCACATTTTCACGATCGTCCATCAATAGCCTAGTTGCAGGCCGCGACAGTAATGTACGGAAGAAAGAATACTTGCATAAAATATTGATTCGTAACGTAATATAAATAAGGAGCAGAATTGCGTCTATAAAAAAAAAAACTTCCAAACCTTTAAAGTAAAAATACTTGCACAGAACATTGATCCGTAATTTGATATAAATAAGGAGCAGAATCGCGTCGAGAGTCGACGGAGCAAAATACTTTGAAGTCTTGCGAGTATTTCGGGTCGGCACTTGGTCGGCGTTAGTACCTACTTACAAGTAAAAACCTGGTGTAAAAAACCTGGTCGCGTAAATATACGCACCTTCCCTAAAACAATAAACAAGTGATCATATTGGCGCGTGAAAAATTATCATGGTCCGACATTGACTCTGGAATTAATAATTTACTCTGTTTGAATTTCTGCGCATATTTGAGAAAAGTACTATTTAAGTCTTGGCCGCAACCAAGCATTGATGAACTCACTTATGTGTGCCTCGGTCCACATTTTCACGATCGTCCATCAATGCGTCAGTTGCATTTTGCGACAGTAATAGTAATGTACTATTGTAATCATCTGGTGAGCGATTGTTTATTGAAGTTAAATAATTACGAATTGTTCTAGAAAATCTAGATCACATTATTTCGAAAGTAGGTAATAACATCAACGTGTGCGGTCGGGGGACCCCCGTCAGGAACGAATTTCCTTCTCACGTACGATTTAAAACAAAACAAAATTTTCCCAGCCGCCATCCCGGATTTACATTTTAATGTCACTATCGGCATAGACACCATAAACAAATTATTTTTTTCATTTTGGTTTACCATTTTGTTGGCGTGATTTATTTGTATACCCATACCAAATTACAGCTTTCCAGTACTAAGAGTCTCTGAGCTAAGCCGCGGAGAGACAGACGGACCGATATGGCGAAACTATAAGGGTTCCTTGTTGACTCCGGAACCCTAAAAACTGAAAAGTAAAAAGCACCATTGCGAAAAAGTGGCTCTTTCCACACAATTTGGCTGCCTGGAAAACGCTCTTTTCGAGCACATGCATTGTAAGTATATTTTTAACCGACTTCTTCAAAAAGGAGGAGGTTCTCAATTCGACTGTATGTTTTTTTTTTTTTGGTATGTATCTTACGCGATTACTCCGTCAATTATGAAAATACACCAGCAAAGACACCGACTTCAGAAACTAAAGTTATTTTTCACTTTTTTATTGTTTTTTGTGAAGTCGTTTGTTTTTTTTTTTTGTAAAAAGTTTTCTTCCACATATATGCTAAAAATAATGTCCTGTTCAAAACATAAAATATACGTATACGCACAAACATAAGTATCGATCTATACAAATATCAGCCTTGCATCTACCATTAATGAGGCACAAGAATCGTAGGCAAAAGGGCGACCTACGTGCGCATGTCTGCGCCCCTGCATATTCTTTGATCAACATTTTAGTGTAGCGCGCCACCGCGCGTGTCTAGAGTAGGGACTTAAGCTCCGCCCACATGCGCAAGGTCAGTCAGGAAACTATGGCCCTTAAGTTGGATTACCTGTTTCACCGGCCATAAATCCAGACTCCGGGCTACCACTGAGAAATTTCAGATGGAAAAACCCAATTGAAGAAAGAGAAAGAAATAGAAGGAATGAGAAGGAAAGAGAAAGAAAGAGGGAGAAAGAAAGAGAAAGAAAGAGAAAGAAGGAAATAAATCTGCTGTATACGTGATTTTACTCTATGTTTTTAATAAGTCATTCATCAAACATATTTATCAACAAAACATCACGCGTTTATTCCCCGAAGGGTGAGACAGAGATGTACCTATAGTACACCCACATTTCGCCAGTTATGTTTTAAGTTCCATGTATTATATTACATGCCTGGATTACCTGTTTGAAGAGAAAGAAAGAGAAAGAAAGAGAAAGAAAGAGAAAGAGAAAGAGAAGGAGAAGGAGAAGGAGAAGGAGAAGGAGAAGGAGAAGGAGAAGGAGAAGGAGAAGGAGAAGGAGAAGGAGAAGGAGAAGGAGAAGGAGAAGGAGAAGGAGAAGGAGAAGGAGAAGGAGAAGGAGAAGGAGAAGGAGAAGGAGAAGGAGAAGGAGAAGGAGAAGGAGAAGGAGAAGGAGAAGGAGAAGGAGAAGGAGAAGGAGAAGGAGAAGGAGAAGGAGAAGGAGAAGGAGAAGGAGAAGGAGAAGGAGAAGGAGAAGGAGAAGGAGAAGGAGAAGGAGAAGGAGAAGGAGAAAGAGAAAGAGAAAGAGAAAGAAATAAATAAATCATTTATTTGCTGGTAATTTAGGAAAGAGAAAGAAAGAAAGAAGGAAATAAATCTGCTGTATGCGTGATTTTACTCTATGTTTTTAATAAGTCATTCATCAATCATATTTATCAACAAAACATCACGCGTTTATTCTCCGAAGGGTGAGACAGAGATGTACCTATAGTACACCTACATTTCGCCAGTTATGTTTTAAGTTCCATGTATTATATTACATGTCTAAATTACCTGTTTGAAGAGAAAGAGAAAGAGAAAGAGAAAGAGAAAGAAATAAATCATTTGTTTGCTGGTAATTTAGGAAAGAGAAAGAAAGTTATTTTTCACTTTTTTATTGTTTTTTGTGAAGTCGGTTGTTTTTTTTTCTTTTTGTAAAAAGTTTTCTTCCACATATATGCTAAAAATAATGTCCTGTTCAAAACATAAAATATACGTATACGCACAAACATAATCGTATCGATCTATACAAATATCAGCCTTGCATCTACCATTAATGAGGCACAAGAATCGTAGGCAAAAATAGCGACCTACGTGCGCA
Organism: Lithophane semibrunnea; assembly: GCA_947363905.1. Classification (NCBI taxonomy): domain Eukaryota; kingdom Metazoa; phylum Arthropoda; class Insecta; order Lepidoptera; family Noctuidae; genus Lithophane; species Lithophane semibrunnea. Next base: position 13,886,973 of record OX376204.1, on the reverse strand, counting down.
TGTCTGCGCCCCTGCATATTCTTTGATCAAAATTTTAGTGTAGCGCGCCACCGCGCGTCTAGAGTAGGGACTTAAGCTCCGCCCACATGCGCAAGGTCAGTCAGGAAACTATGGCCCTTATAGGTTGCATAGTATTTCTTGACCACTAGCTGCGCCCCGCGGTTTCACCCGCGTAAGTCTCGATCCCGCAGGAATATTGGGATAAAAAGTATGCTATGTCCTATTCCAGCTCATGGTCTACCTATATGTCAAATTTCATCGAAATCCGTTTAGCCAAATTTAGCGTAAAAGCGTAACAAACAAATCAACAATCAAACTCATATTCGCATTTAAAATCCACTAATATTATAAATTCGAAAGTAACTCGTGTCTGTATGTTGCCTTTTTACGCCTAAACCATTGAACGAATTTCAATAAAATTTGGCAAGAAGATAGATGACATGCCGGGGAAGGACATCGGTTACTTTTTATCTACATACCACGTGTGCGAAGCCGCGGGCGGAAGCTAGTATTATAAAGTTAGGATTAGGATTATATTTTTTTCATTTACTAGTGACCACTGAGGAGCTCCAAAATCTACTCCATCAGGCCTCTTTCAAGGCCTCGAACGATGCGAACTTGTGTCAAGCGACACGCGTGCTGATCATCTGTTTCGGTCTGTCGCTCCACAAGTCGCATCGCGGCACAGAATAGTACAGAAGGCGCACTCCGCATTTTGGGTACGCGGCGGACTCGTCTTCTCTAGCCAGTATTTCGTTATCGTAATTACTTTACCACTTTTGACAACAATTAAAGTTTTAAACTTCATTATGGATGAAATTTTCCAACTGTTACATCGACTTAGGTATAGACCTTATTTATCGTTTTAATGGTATTCAACGTTAGGGTAGTACTTATTATTGCCAAGGCTGCGGGAAAGTCCGAAAGGGATACCGGGCAACAAGCAACTGAAGGAGCACGGGTGGGTTTTAGTCAGTAAAAGTCTGGCACGCCCTCCCGCTCCGCCCAGAGCGGGAGAAGTCATTTGATGACATCCCACCCTCAAAAAAAAAAGGTATGACTAATTATTATGAGATCTACTTACTGTACCCATCCTTGCAATAATTATTATTATAAATTCATAAACACCTATTCACCGTAGTAACTCCGTAATTCAAAAGACAGAATAATATTATTATACACAAAAGTTTCAATACAAATTATATCAAAAACTTTGAAACGTAAATTATTTGTCAACGTACCAAATTTGCTTACAATTTGCGAACAAAACATTTTAGATAAGATATAAGACATTATTTTCATTTTATAATTAATTTCTCTTAGATTATTAATACTCTGCTTTTGTATTTTGTCGGTTTATTTTGTAAGGAACCAATTTAATTAAAATTATATATCGGCCAATTATACAAAAGTAAATGTAAAAGTTTGTATGTTTGATATCCATGCAAAAACGGCTGAACGGATTTGGATGAAATTTGACACACGGGTAGACATGACCTGGATTAGCATGGCATACATTTTATACTGGTTACATACATATTAAATGACAGCCTACCAGGGGCCCTACCATCAACTTTTAAAATACTTGCCAAGTACATGACAGGTCAACTTAGCAGGCTAACCTGACAGGTTTTCTATTTGTACCGTGAGCATTTCCGTCTGACCTGCAATGTATCAACTTCAGACCTGCTACGTGACCGTTGACCGGTACGCCATATTATAAACAAACGTTCGGAAATACTTTTTCGCAATGTTCCCGGTTTTACGGTTTTAAAGAACTACATTAAATTAATTGAATAACAGTTTATAATGATCAAGAGAATTCTAAAAAAAAACTATTTTTCGTAACAAAATATCTTATTTAACACGATTATGACACTGGAGACCCTTTTAGATACTTATGAAAATAATCTTGAAAATTACCAAAGTTATTGCTATTTTCGAACGACTATCCTAGCCATTAAGTATAAAAAATTATAGTTTTTGATTGCTTGTCAGTTTGACTCTAGTGATGTTACTCAGTCACTAACAGTCAGGCACTCGATTGTTCCGATTATGTAATTCTTAAGTTGAATCTAAGGAACTACCTTAGATTCAACTTGAATTGAGTAGAAGGGAGACTAGAGGGAGATTTCCAACAGCTTCGCACGCTTGAAACGAACACAAAAAAACAGAGAAAAGAATCATAACCCGATCCAAAATACAACAACCGTTCCATATTGGTACGGGGTTTAAGTCAGTGACATTCGGGTAAGATTGGCTTTGATCAACTTTGTAAAAAGCGCTTTCTCCACATTCCACTCTCAATCTGATAATCAATGATGATACGATGATGATTTTAATGACAAATTACAAGTTATCAACAGAAATCATTAACCCACAGTACATATACTTTCACTCTTATTAAAACTCTAGAGTCAATCTACACAACATAGTATTTTGGTACCTTGAGAGAAAATGAAATCGAGTTTTTATTTTATACACTGCAGTAACGAGATAAACTAAATTTAGCCGCATCACTATCTGACACTGTCAGAAAGACAAGTCAAGTCAAGGGACAACAACACTTCATTATTTAATTTTTTCAGTTTCTTTCGAAATGCATCAATTTCATATATTTCTTTTTTTCCTGTGTGTTATTGAAGAATTATAATTAATATGAAATCTTCAAGGTGGTACAGCATTTACTCCAGATGGATGTTGTGTTATTTGTTCTGTGAGATTCCAACGCAATGTGCGAAGACATAGTCCGAAGCTACAGATGTGCGGTGAACGCTTTTGTATCAAATGCACGTCGTACAAAGATGAGAGGTGGAGCCTGGAGGAGCAACCTGCATCTTTTTTAGATGAAATATTATCTACTTCGAAGTCGTCCGACGTTGAAATTGATACTTACAGTAATAAAATTGCTTTGTTTACATAATGTGATTTTTGCTTTCAATAACCGTTTAAAACACCCTACGTTCCTATTATACATTCCTACGTTCATACATTCCCCCACGTTCCCAGGTAACTGCTATACATTACGGAACAGTGCACTATTTTACTAAACTACAAATACCGATGAAGGTTGGCCTACTCACTAAACATTTTTTAAAGTTATGATCGTATTTCTCAGTAACCTCGTTAGACGAAGTATAATTATTACTACCACTGTAATCTAGAGATCATTATCAGAGTACATATTCACAAATGAACATGTACTTACGTATTTTATTCGAAACTAAAGAAAACAGTTCACTAAAAGTAAGTTTTACACGCCTGCTTAATATGACTGCAGGGCAGTTCAGTATTCGAGTGTTTACATGTCAAAAAGGACTTGATGGTACAGCTCAACGCAGGTCAGACCAGTGAAATGTTGTCACGTGACCACTGACCGGCTTTAGTCACGTGATCACTGGCTTGCCTGTTATTTGACATGTTCACGGTACAAAATAGCCCGACAGTTCATTTTCCGTCGAAAATTGACCTGCTATAAGAGTTCATGGTAAGCCCCCAGGACGTAGGCTGTCATTTGTGGAGCTTTGATAGTCGTTACGGGTCGTCAGAAGCCCGAAAGTCTGACAACCAATCTTACCAAGGGGTATCGTATTACCCAATTACTGGGTTGTGGAGGTCAGATAGGCAGTCGCTCCATGTAAAATACTGGTATTCAGCTGCATCCGGTAAGACTGGAGGCCTGGACGACTGGAGGCTAGGCAGATGAGTACAATCCCGTGGGATAATCTGACATTTACGCGGGCAAAACCGCTGGCAAAAGCTAGTGATTAAATAAAAATAACTGAAACTTGACGCGGTGTAACTGTTTTGTATGACAAATAAACGGACATTAGTAAAACTATTGCTATAATAACAAACGCAACTGAAAAGCTTTTAAAACGGTCGCAAGGCTGAGCTGTATACGTTTTGTTGTGGAAGACTTTTAGTTCGTGCGATATCTGATACCTATTACTACACTCGCGACAATCTAAGAAGTCCGTTTTGACGTTTCGTTCTCGTACATGTAATAAAACGTTATGCCTTGGGATTCAGGTTTAATCAATGTAGATTAGTCGTCGATTGCAAACTCTCTAAGTATGATCAATCGATTTGTCTCGAGAGTCTGTTTATAAGAAACCAATTTTTTTTTTCATCGCTACTCAATGCATTTTTATAGCTGTCAAAACGGACTTCTTAGATTGTCGCGAGTCTAGTTAAAAATTTACAATAAAAGTACCTTATTGTTAGTCCAGGTTATCCAGGTAAACAATATAATAATATTAATTCCGTAATAAGTACATTGTTTTCATATAATTATACAACATATAAAAAAAACCCTGTCCGATTCGTGATTCGTTGTTATGAATCATACTGAGAGTCTAATTAAGTGGTTTCATTTTGTAAAACAATACTCAATACTCAATATCTTTTTTTTTGTTTTTTTTTTTATTTATTTCAGGCGACTCAGGCCCATAGATAAATACCTTAACCTACATATCTTTATTAAAATAACTTAAAATTATTGTACACGAAATGATTTTTTATTGCTTTACTAATCATATCTTTTTAATAATTTAATTAAAATTTTGTTTAGATTTAAGAATAATTAACAAAAAAAGAAACTAAAAGGACTTACTTACTATACCAATAGATATAAAAACAAAGGGACCCTCAGGCGTCAAAGTATTCGTCCGCATCGCTGTCATCCGGAAACGTGCCCAGAAGACTGGCAGCATTGCCACGTTGAATGGCAATGCTTATTCTTTGGCCAAAGAACAAGCCAGCCCTCTGGTCACGTGAAGTATCGACCAGTCGGTGAGAAATTTCCTTAAAAAGGAGACGCGCACTCGGGCCCCATGACCCGACCGTTTCGACCCCAAACGGCTCAAAACTGTAGTTGCCCACAAGGTACAGTATTTGCGCCGCTTGAGGGTCTCAGCAGCGGCGCCAGCACAGCCCGCCGTGCTAGGAACATGGGATGGCGCAAGGGTGTCGACACACGTTGCGTCCCACACCAGAGGCCTACCCACCTTCCAAGGCAGCAACGTCATGCCATCTGGTCTCTTCCCATCGTCACGTACCAAGCCGTATTGCTTTACCATAATGTGTACTTAGGTGGTAACTATATAATTTAGATCATTACGGACACTGTAGGGCACAGCAAAAAAAAAAAATTACCGGGTTATTACATGGGAAGTAGGCTGTCGTCATCTAGCGGGTCAGTAACCAGTCATATCATATAATCTCTGTAGAAGATTTACTAATTTATAAAGAAATTGGGGTAATTTACTAAAAATGTGAATTTGAAATAGCAATAACTTTTTTTCTTATAATGTTATTGCAGTACCTATGTGCCCCTTTCGGATCGAACAGGGTTTTGGTTACATGCTGTTTAACTCTATTGGTTTACGCGGCGCACGCCAGTAAAGTTCCCAATCGGCATGATTTTTTCCGACATCTTCAACAATCATCGTCATATTTCAGACAATTTACACAAAATCTTTAATGAATTATATACTTAAGCTTTCCTCGTGAATCACTGCGTCTGTTGGTGAAACCTGTGTGAAAATCCGTTCTGTAGTTTTTGAGTTTACTACGTTCAGACAGACACGTGACGCGGCGGCCCAGTTTGATTTATAATATTTAGTGACTAAAATATTACATGAAGAGTAAAGCATTAGTAATACCTGGAAATTTTGTTCGCAGATCTTACCGTCACAACATGACCCGACTAATCGCATTGCGACTTACGACAAATCGTGTCATAAAATCGAAACTATTTTAAACCTCATCTCAAATGTCATCGTTTGAGGACAGCTGATGAAATGGGACGTCGTTCCCCCATCAATTATGTATGTTTGTTAGTCTTGTTTCTTTCTCCGCAACTTGAGGGGAAGTCGATCGGCTTCCTGTTTCAGAATAGGTGTTATGTGCGAGTTAAATGTCGTGCATCTGTCTTCTTTATGTTTTTGCTATTATTTTTGTGGTGGTCGAGTGGATGTGTTAGTGTGACAGATTGCCGAGTTTTTAAAGAAGTGTTAGGAAAATATACTATGTTTCTTATTTGCCTCATGAGAGACGATGATAAAGTAATTTTTTTCGTAGCGGAGTTCTCTCTACATAATTATTTAAAATAACATTACATCACGCCTGTAATCACCGAAGGGTTAGGCAGAGATGTACTTACTACACAGGATGTAAGGGTAAACACTTGTCATTCAAACTATGGGTAGTTGACTTAAATATAAAAATAAATGACCGAACACAAAAAAAAAAACGTTATTCTCATTAAAAGATTTTTAAAAGTTTCTATCCGACACCGTGCTCGCTAGCGAAACAGCAGACTGGCTGAGGGAGGGGTCGCGCTCGCGGTCGATCAGGTCACGTAAGTGTTGAGACGCAAGTCCGTTGCCCTAGCGCATAGGGCAACGAACTTGCGTCTCTTGTGGTAAAACGAAGATAAAAAAAGTTGTAATTTTCCATTGATTTTACGATTTTACGTTCTATAAATGAAACCAAACCACTGATTGCAAGGATCTGTATTAGGGGGGACCTACGCGTCAATTTCATAGGTGGAACCCATAGTAGATACCTTCACTACACCCACCAGTGTTCTCTCTTTCTAAGCTAACTGGACTGGACTGAACTTCATTATATCAGCTATAATCCAGGAGGCATCTCTAATAACGTTCAGAATCTGCTATCTAATTGCGTAACTTATTTTCGTAACCGATTAAGACCAATTTGTTTCATTTTGACAGTTCAACAATATTCATTGCATTATTTACGTTGTGGAGCAGTTTTTTATTTACAATAGTTCACATTAGAATGCACCGGTTTCGCAGGAAACAGGTTATACCCTAGCCTTGTAGGGGTTAATGCTGAATCAGCGCCTAGGCGGCGCTGCCAGCTTAGTTTGATATGACAGTTTTGATACGTCATAGTAGTTCATTCCTTTCAGTTCACTACTTACCTCCTGGACAGACGGTCCTGCCCATGGGTCTCTCGCATATCCTTAATCTATAATAATAATTATCCTGGTTATGTAATATAATAATTATCTTCCAGTAAACAATTCTTTTTTTTTAAACCAAACGCTTGAAGACCTTCTAACAGAACGTTCTTAAAAATTAGAGAATTGCCCCTCTGCAATCGTGAGTTTATCAATCGTATCAGCATAATCAGCCTTTAATGTTCCCACTGCTGGGACACAGGCCCCCTCTTTTCAAGAGAGAGTTGGCTATTATCTACCACGCGGGCCCAGTGCGCATTGGTAGATGTCACATGTCTAAGAATTTTTGGTTCTAGGACATGTCGGTTTCCTCACGATGTTTTCCTTCACCGTTTTGAGAGCAGTGGTGATATAGTAGTGGTGAAATAATTTACACAAAGTGACTGTCTTGCCGTACGGGTCGATCCATCAGGTTAAGCTACGTTTGCCAGGGTTGTTCTGTGGACGGGTGACCATCTTTACATACCGAGACTCCTCCGTGCCTCGGAAAGCACGTTAAGCCGTTGGTCTCGGCTGTCATTCGTGGATCTTTGACAGTCGTTAAGGGTCGTCAGACGCCCGAATGTCTGACAACGGCAAAAGCTAGGCAGATTGATTGACTGTCTTGGTTCGAACCTGCGACCTACAAGTCGTAAGTCGCGGCTATTACCACTGGGCCAAATAACGCATATCTACACATAATTGTTACCATTGTTACTAAACACGGCTACTCCATTAGCCAGTCGTGTCAAGTCACCCAGGCCCATTGACAGATGATACCATTTCGGCCGGGAATCGAACCCAACACTAGGGGAACGTGCCTAACGATCCATATGATTTATTACTGTCATTATTCCACCTTGGTACTGAAACATAAAAAATGACGATTCGATTTTGAGGTATTATCACCGTTACTCTTAAAGCTATAAGGGCGAGAATTCTATGAACATGTGTAGCATTTGTGTCGTTTTGATTTTAAGGGAGGGGAAGAAAGACCTTTTAATGTTGGCAATGATTGCGTTTTTGAATTCACGTGGTATAATGAGGCTTTTCCTATGCGAAATACATTGAATGAGGGAAGGCGGTAGACCAGTCAGCAGATCAGCAATTTATTACACATCCAGTTGCAGAAACGAACTTTAACTTTTTATAAAGCTGTCATTAAATATATGTTTTTATATCTTCCATTAACTTGTTTTAAATTCTTGCAGAAAGCTACATATTAGACTCGATTTTCTTGTCGGCTTGTTGAAATTTTCAGGAAATCGTCACTCAATGCTAAGTGCATGAACTTAGAGAGTTGTATTGCTGATTCTAATGTTAATAATTCTGTAAATCCATATTTGTTACGAGCGCTAATAATATTTAGATCAACATACAACCTGATACTGACCTGCAAATTGCAAAAAACGTAAGAAAATTTGAATTTCGCGGGCTACCCTAGCGCATCCACCTTTAGTACATATTTAGTTGAAATAACTCCATTCGCCTTCATTATCCCTGCTTCCTTTATTTAGCCATAAGATAGCAAAGGAATTTCAAAATTCCTACCCTGAGTTGCATTTCCTAGCCACATACGTTTCACACCCCTAAGTAAAATTAATGTTTTTTTCTCCTAAATTCTTGCATCGTCTTGGGGCCACTAAAATCGCGTTCCGTGGTAATTATGTGAAACTTTGTTACTTCCTTCTATATTTTTTTGTTTTGGATGCTAAATGTTAACAGTTTTGGTTAATTAGTTCAGTTTGTGATTTATAGAGTATTTTGTGAAGTTGGGGAAAAATGGACTGGAGGTGAGAATGTAATAACATTTTTACGGCACTAGAAAAATAATGGAGCAGTGAATTTTTTTGGCTTAGGTATGATGAAGTAATAAACTATACAACATTATGTTTTGTTTATGCTAAACCCGAAAAGGGGTCATTGTACTCATCATTTTGAACAACTTTTTCTATGGGACCAACCATGAAATCGCGAAAAAAAAATTAACTGTTCCATACATTTTGTCGATTTAAGTGAACACAAATGTGTGGAACAGCTGATTGTTTATTTGTTTTCGCGATTTCAAGGCGTTTCCATACAAAAATTTGTTCAAAATGATGAGTACAATGACCCCTTTTCGGGTTTAGCATAAACAAAAAATAATGTTGTATATAGCTTTTAAAATGAGCTTTTATGATGAGGAGCTCGTGGCTAAGTAAAAACAGCCGCTCGGCTCGATCCATCAGGTTAAGCTACGCTTGCCGGGGTTGGTCCGTGGATGGGTGACCATTTTCACATATCGAGACTCCTCCGTGCCTCGAAAAGCACGTTAAGCCGTTGGTCCCGGCTGTCATTTGTGGATCTTTGACAGTCGTTACGAGTCGTCAGAAGCACGAAAGTCTGACAACCAGTCTAACCAAGGGGTATCGTATTACCCAGTTACTGGGTTGTGGAGGTCAGATAGGCAGTCGCTCCATGTAAAATACTGGTATTCAGCTGCATTCGGTTAGACTGGAAGCCGACCCCAACATAGTTGGGAAAAGGCTAGGCAGATTGATAGCTTTTAAAATGGCTAAGACTTGAAAAAGGTGGGACTGATATATATTCCCAGTCCCATTAAGAAAGTTGCTCAGTTTGGTGGTCTGTACCACACCCATTTTTTAACCGACTTCTTCAAAAAGGAGGAGATTCTCAATTCATCTGTACGTTTTTTGTTTGTTACGCGATTACTCCGCCAATTATGAATCGATTTTGATGATTATTTTTTTGTTTGGTAGGTCATGCTTCAAAAGCGGTCCCATATAAATTTTATTAAGTGACACTTTTAAAAGAAAGACAACCAAAGTCAAAGTCAAAGTCAAATAATTTATTTCAACTAGGCACATTAAAGGCACTTTTGAACGTCAAATACATAGAAATAGAACTGATTCTAGTTGCCCCTTCCAAAAGGTAGTCTTCGTATGGAGAAGAATGGGCAAGAAACTCGACCGTCACTCTTTAAAAAAATTAAAAAAATGTTTTACAATATTTGGTATACATCAATTATATAATTACATGTGAAGACGATGCACCGAGAATACAATTACTGTACCACAATAGGTAAAAAAAAGAAGAATTAAAAATGAAGCAATGACAAATAAATTAATTAAGTATGTGATAGATACATGGTGCTCACATATTTACAAACATTGTAATAGTATACGATATCACAATATTCCTACAAACTTACAAGTAACACTAATAGGACAGTGTGTGAGTGTAATAATCATAAAATGTAAAAAATCTATGATATACAAATATTAACCGACTTTCGAAATTAAAGTTATTTTTAACTTTTTACCTTATTACCACAAAACCGTGTTTACCAGTTGTTTAGCCTAAACACCTTTTAAACATGACATTTCTGTATGGAGTTTGACATAAAACTGACATTGGACACGCGTTGAACAAGTGTCTAAGTTTTTGTGGTAAGGCCCTTTGTGTTAGAGTAGGTAAGTTAAAGTAGGTAACACCAACTCAAATTTAAAGCATTTATTTCAAATAAGTCAAGGGGTCGGTCCGTTCCTTCTGCGAAGCAGTGATGCTCGCGAAGGAGGAGGCGGAACGCGTGAGGGAGAGGCCTGCGCCCTCACGCCCCTAACCGCCGCCGCTGGAGACACCCTGGGCGTCGGGAATCCCAGTAGGATTCCCGGCCACCATAGGCGCGCGCTTGCGGACGGCGAGCAATGGGTAGCTCACCGTCCGATAAGGAAGGCCCGGGTCGATGGCGCGTCGTGTTCCACGCGCGCCTCAAAGAGATGTCAGCACACCTGACGGGGTCCGTTAGGACCGATGCCTGCCAGGGTTGCGGAATAGTCCGAAAGGGATACCGGGACCCTGGCAACAGGCAACTGAAGGAACACGGGTGGGTTTTAGTCAGTAAGAGTCTGACACGCCCTTCCGCTCCGCCCAGAGCGTGAGAAGTCATTTGATGATTTCCAACCCAAAAAAAAAAAAAGGTGTCGGTCCGTCAGAAAGATGAAGCTCGTTACCCATTCCAAAGATGGTTTCTATAGAGATACCAACATGGATAGACAAAGTGGATTCCATAGGTTCCTATAGAGAATAACAGGCATGAAACTCCAAGCATACTATTTTAAATCAGAATTACACCTTTATAGGTACTTTTTTTCTATTTACAGTCAAAATGCACCAAAATCTTTCCATAATTACAAACACTGTCACACAAAGAGGCTAACAAGCAACCTTGCTGCATAGTTAAGGATTAATAAGGAATTGTTTCAAGTGAAACTATTCGGGAACACCGCAAGGATGCCAGAATTTTAGTCAGATTGAAGTTCATCCGTCCACATTGTTAGTTCGGCTGAAAGTTGCCTCGATCCCGACTTAGTTTATAAACTGCTTTAGGAATTAGATCACCACTATGCGGTAAGAATATGGTTTTAGTTTTAGGGGTTCGTTGTGTTTGACGCGCGCCTCAAAGAGTTGTCAGCACAATTGGCGGGGTCCGCTAGGACTGATGCCTGCCAGAGTTGCGGGAAAGTCCGAAAGGGATACCGGGACCTTGGCAACAGGCAACTGAAGGAACACGGGTGGGTTTTAGTCAGTAAAAGTCTGACACGCCCTTGCCCTCCGCCCAGAGCGGGAGAAGTAATTTGATGATATCATAGCATCAAAAAAAAAAAAAGGGGTTCAAAGCATTTTTAGTTTTTTTTAGTTTGGATTTAAAACATTCCATTGAGAACACACACACATTGAGACATTGAGAAGCTCGTGGCTAGGTAATAACCGCGACGCGGGTTGATCCATCAGGTTAAGCTACGCTTGCCGGAGTTGGTCCGTGGTTGGGTGACCATTTTTACATACCGAGACCCTTCCGTGGCTTGGAAAGCACTTTATGCAACGGTTTCACCCGCATATGTGTGGGAATATCGGGTTTAAAGTATCCCATGTCCTAATCCAGGTCATGGTCTACCAGCCGTTTTAGAGTGAAAGCCTAATAAACAAACTCAAAATTGAAACCCTTAAAATGGCACTTCATTGACTTTACTGGAATGATCACTGTAGTGTCATTCTAATGATTGTCTACTTAGTATATGGAGGAAATTGTATAAATATTGTCTTATATGTTCTTGGCAGAATCTAATTTTGCAGAAAAAGGATAAAAGCCATTATACTTCTTGTATTAAAACGTCTCCCCCCTCGTCCCCTTTCTCGCTCGCCTCGCTCTACTTATTGTATTTAAACTGGGTATAACCTCTATAGCATAAAGCTCTCAGAATTTGCGTCAATAAATATACAATTTCCTCCTGAATTTAAGCCATTGAACCGAACATTTTTCTTTCGCCCATTAAAATTGGGTCGTTCAAAAAATCTGTTTATTTAATTGAGCGAACCAGCTTTTATTATTGGGCATTAAACCAGATTTATTGGTTATTCAACAATAGCTTTTGCAAAAATCTCATATCATCCATAAAAAATCCATACCAATTATAATAATATTTCATTAATTTATAACATTTATTGTACACCACAAAAATACAAAACAAAAAAAAATATTCAAACACTACAAAATATATACTTAATCCTTATCACTTTCTGTATTATAACTTATTATATTCTATGGGTCTTACCACAAAAACTTAGAAACTGGTTAAACGCGTGTCCAATGTCAGTTTTATGTCAAACTCCATACATAAATGTCATGTTTAAAAGGTGTTTAGGCTAAACTATTAGAGTCTGGCAAACGAAAGTTGAACCTGAAAACACGCGCGAAATTTAAAAAAACAAGACTGTTTATCCCTGTACATAATGCGATATGACGTGTTGATACTTGAATTTTTATTTTATTTAAATGAAATTAAGTTTCAATTATCAACACGTGTTCTCGCACTATGTGCAGGGATAAACAGTCTTGTTTTTTTTAAATTTCGCGCGTATTTTCAGTTTCAACTTTCGTTTGCCAGACTCTACCTTAATACCACAAAACCGTGTCTATACACGTGTATAAACCGTGTATAATTTTTATATCCTAACTAAAATTATAAATGGGAAAGTGAGTTTGTTTATTAGGCTTTCACTCTAAAACGGCTGGTAGACCATGACTTGGATTAGGACATAGGATACTTTAATCCCGATATTCCCGCGGGATCGAGACGTATGTGGGTGAAACCGCTGCATAACGTGCTTTCTGAGACACGGAGGAGTCTTGGTATGTAAAGATGGTCACCCATCCGGTCCCATCCGAGCAGTCACTCCTAATAAGTCGACACATTGTTATTGGCTAGAAGATATTTCTAAGGATATACTGTAAAAATCATACTGTGAAATCTAAATAAATCGCTTATTTAACAGTAACAATCCAGCTGTTTCAATTCTGGTTGTTTTCTACAATAATAAGTTGCAAAAATATTTATTTATCCGTGGATATTTTAGAAGATTTATTAACACGTCAGTTGCAGAGGTTTTTTTCTTTAAAACTCACGCGTCATTTGGTTATTGGAAATTTAATCTGGGTAAAAGGGTATTGAAAACTGGAAAATTATTGAAATAATAAATGCGTACATTGAATCCTGTGTATAAAAATATTTTTAAATAGTGGCCTAACAAGTAGTGAGAGTAGAAAAAGGTATAATTTTCCTCCTGGTTCCTCCAAGTCCTGGGTTCAATACCCGGGTTGGCCAAAATGTTATTGGGTTTTTCACTAGGAAAATCTCAAAAGCAGGATCTGTCTACAGTAAGTTGTGCATTTCTGTGTATCCCTTTTTTGGAAATACTGACATAACGCTAAATTATATTTATGTAGATAATAGTCCAGACTTTCATTAAATGTCTATATAACATCATCATCTGCCTAGCCTTTTCCCAACTATGCAGAGGTCAGTTTCCAGTCTAACCGGATGCAACTTAATACCAGTATTTTACATGGAGTGACTACCTATCTTACCACCACAACCCAGTAACTGGGTAATACGATACCGCTTGGCAAGCCTGGTGGTCTGACTTTCGGGCTTCTGATGACCCGAAATGTCTATGTAATATCAGCATGATAATATTATTTACCGTATTTTACGTAAATCCAGCCTCCCTTCCAATCCATTAGCACTATCCAGTTAATACAGTTAATATAACCTCGCTCAGGAAACTAAGGTACTATAATTTAATTAACTAAGAGTTTATCAAGACCAGATGCAGTTGCAAGCAGTTGGACTCATTAAAAGTTGTGTCTAATGCCCCATTTACACGGTGCAAGTTTATTGACTGTAGCATACCATAAAATTGTAGCAACAATTAACTGGAACCGTCTAAACATACCGTGTAATTGTTACTCAACACTGAAAAGTTAGTTGCCGTACGTTCACGTTAAATAGCATGTTCAATAAAATTGCATTAAATTCCGGCATGGAAATTTTATTATATTTTAAATTAAAAAATGAATGAAATAAACAAGTTAAAAAAAATCTTGAGAAGACTATCAAAAATAAAATATACTGGTAGTACTTGAATCAATTGTACATGTACAAGGACGTGCGACTCTGTGTTTAGACAAGGCAAAACTTGCATGCAATGATTACCTTGGTGTAAACAGAAGTCGCATGCAATTAATGAATGGGAAAACTTGTATTCAATTATTGTATGTAATTTTATGGAAATCGCACGCGTGTAAACAATTTCACATGTACATGCAATTCTTGCATGGCAATAATTAAACAAGCTCTATGGCATGCGATTATTGCTCCTGAACGTTCCAGACACTTGCACCGTGTAAATGGGGCTTTAATGAAAATAAGGACACCAACAGCTGTCGGCGTCGGCGGTAACTTTCAGAATAATATGCCGAGTTGCTTTTGTTTCTTACGTCACTGTCGCTTAAATAAGTGACGGAGTCTTATTTCATCATGTAAATAAGGAACTTTTTTAGGGCCCGTTCACATGTTCCACAACCACACCACAGCGCAGCGACAAAATTTGGGCAAGCAGTGATTACGTGCTGCAGTTTCTTGCAGTTGCGTTGTGGTAACTACAAAACTTCGATATGGTTGCGTTGTCGACTTGTCGCTAGTAGTTGCGATGTGATTACGTTGAGGCTAGTGTTAGCAGATAGTGTTTGCGATATGGTTGCGTTTTCGGTAGTAGTTGCAATGTGGTTACGTTGTGGCTGCGACTTTGATTTGATCGGTATTATTCCACACGGTTGATTTCGACGGCCATATATGGCCCGTGTGGATAAACGATTATTTCATACAAATTAGCAATACGTGTTGTCGTTGTGGTGTTGTTGTGGTACGTGTGATCGGGCCCTTAGGGTAAAGCAGTGGTAGGGAAAATATTCATCTCAGAAGACTCGGTTTTGTTAGACTATTGGTAATCTTCCTGTAAAATGAATAAATAAATAAAGAGCATTTTGTATAAATTCATGGCAAAATTTTAATAAGGATTAATAGTTATCTCCTCCTAATCACCCCCTACCTTGCAGCTCTTGGTGGAGACTAAGTCGTCTTTTTCCATTTTCTCCCATACCTTCCTTCCTTCTTTTTTTTCCTCTACCTTTTTTTATTTTATCAAGCACACCTGAAAGAGTGAAATTGAAAGCATTATGAAACGTTCGCACAGTACGTTAAGCCGTTGGTAACCTTAATGCATCAGGTCATTCGCATAATCTTTCACAGTTGTTAAGGGGAATTCAAAATCCTAAAAGTCTGACAACCAGTCTTACCAAGCGCTATCGTGTTACCCAGTAACTGGGTTGTGGAGATCAGATCGGCAGTCGATCCATGTAAATTACTAGTATTCAGCTCCATCCGGTTAGACTGCAAGCCGACCCCAATACACATGGGAAAACAGTAGCCAGATTTATTTATGAAGCGTTCGAACAAGGTATTTACATTATAAATATGCCTCATGAAAGGCTGCACAATGCCTCAAGATAAACGGCCGATATCCCCCTTCATTACAAGATCAGTCTAATTATTATTAAAATATACAAAAAGCCCAATCCCCCTTAAGTGGTGGGGAGTGTGTCCCAATTGCTACGGATTTATTGTTAGCCCATAAATCTGCTTGCCCTTTTCTGCTCCATTAAATATCATGGAAAATATCTAATAAGGCGGAATAATTTTGTGAGGTTATGCTATCTGTTGTGTTTCCTCTTTATTTTTCTTGAAGATTTTATGTAAAAGATATAAAATGGTAGATAATAATCAAGCTTGGAAGGTTGGCTTTCTTTTGAGCTAGTCAATGTCGTTATTGCGTTATTGCTGTACCCTAAGATTGAATATCACTTGCACGTCATAAAACCACACCACAACGACCACACGTGGAAGGGCGCTAATTTGTATGAAAATTAATAGTTTAATACCACATTTGGCCGTCAAAATCAGCAGTCTGTGCGATACCGACCACATCAAGGTCGCAGCCACAACGCAACCACAAGAGAGTCAGAGAAATCACAAAGTTGCGTCGACATGTCTGCAAATATTAACCACAACGTAACCACATCGCAACTGGCGACAACGCAACCACATTAAAATTCACCACAACGCAACTGCAAGAAGCTGCAGCGACAGTATTCACATGTAACCACGGCCTGCCCACGTTTTTTCGCTACGATATGGTGTGGTTGTGGTACGTCAGATCCTTAGATATTTTTAGCTTTAGTGAAGTTGCAATTTACTGGGAGTAGTTAGTTGTCAAAAGTGGTAAAGCAACTAGGAGTTCCACTATACCCAAAAGCCTCCTGCCATAGCCTGTGCTCTATGAAGGTACTTCAGCTGGGACTGGTCATCTCTTAGCTGTCACGGCTTCTATTAAATTAATTGATTTAAAATAAGGCATTGTTTTTTTTTTTCTTTTTTAATGACGCTGTTAACGTTCTGCATCGTGTTGACATCGTCGTCCCCGGCAATAATCGTAAAAACTAATTATATTTATAATCATTTTATAATTATTATGTATTTTACAGGAAAAATAAAAAATATATTCAGGATTATCTGATTAACTAATAAACATAATAATAGCGGTATTTTTCAAATATATTAAAAGAAAGTTATACTAAAAGAAAGGTATTTTTTTTACGAAATAATTGTGTACTATATAAAATAATATAACATTCTAAGAAATTAAGATATCATTGAAATTAAATTTACACCAAACAGACACAAACAATTTATTCGCGTAAAATCTCATGTAATACGTTACCGTACTAATGCATTGTATGTTATTGGTTGATAAATTATAGTAGGATCCGGTATAGTAATATAACGTACCATTTTATTCGCTGACAAACAATCAATTACAAAATAAATAATAATAGCCACTTACGTTTGTATTCCATGGAATAATTATACTAACTGGAGGCAAGTTTCAAATAGGTACTGAATAAATATTTTGAAAGAATGCAAGGTTCGAAATAAAAGAAAAAATAAAAGAAATCTTACTTATTCATAACTAGCTGCCCGCCCCTGTTTCGCACGGGTAGCACTAAGTACTTATCCACGGCGCAACTACCTACCTACCTACATAAATACCCACCTACATACCTACCTATCTACTTAGATCCATCCATATCCATCAAAAAAGCCTTTCCATACAGAATGTATGAGAAAATAAATTTCCTTCATATTATTTTTTTCGTGAATTTTCCGATGTTCTATGTCTGCTATTCGGGATCGAGACAAATCCAACAAATTAAAAACCATGAAAATCGGTCCAGCAGTTCTCGAGTTATAAGTACTTGAACAAACCCGGTTTTCAATATTAATTGTTTTATATATTATAGGTACCTATAAAGATTTTATCAATTTTATTGTTTAAAAAAATGCAACAAATTAGGACCCATAAATTTTAAGCAAACAATAGCAGTTTCCCATACTTTGTTATAATTATTTAAAATTAACCTCGACAAGATTTTGACATGATTGTGTCAGAGATTATAATCAGCTGACTCGCGAATGACGT
This sequence comes from Lithophane semibrunnea, assembly GCA_947363905.1. Lineage (NCBI taxonomy): Eukaryota > Metazoa > Arthropoda > Insecta > Lepidoptera > Noctuidae > Lithophane > Lithophane semibrunnea. Next base: position 13,869,065 of record OX376204.1, on the reverse strand, counting down.
CATGAAATTCAGGAATTTACATAAACTTTCATCATTCGAATTTATTTGACTTTATTAAAATAATCTGGCGAATTATTTAGAAGTGACTTCTGTGAATTCAGTCAGGTACTGATGTTTCAGCTGTGAAAATGGGATGGTATGGGCTACAACTTAACGCATCCCTAGTAAAAAAAGTATATCACAAAAAAAACGATAATTACAGTTACTAAGAATTTAATTTCCAAAAAGATACAGATAATTGTACTTAAAATTTACAATTTTTAGACTATAAGGTACAGAATATACTAATTAAATTAAACATTTGGATACTGTAGAAATAGACAATAGACAATTTAAATGAGCTTTGGTAGTAACACAATACAATACAAATCTAGAAACCGAAATCTGTACACAATATGGAAAACCCTGACTCTCAAACTAGGTAACCTGAGGGCCTGGACAAGTGACAATAGCTTCGAAGGCGTTTCGTATTTCTACAACGACTTTCCACAGGATTGACATAAGCTTTTCGATAGCTTATGTCAGTCCCGTACATTTTTGCCTTTTCCATCATCGTTATCGCTGATAGAATGTCACTTTGTCTAGGGCCTCAGTATCTTGAGAGACAGTGATCATTGTTTTGATTGTATAAATCATCACAATCTAAATAAAAAACAAACAAATTGTAATATTTTCATCGAATCAGTCAAACGCCAAAAAAACCTCGAAGAACAATGAATAAACTCAAAATAAACAATATCTCATGCTAATAACAATACATTAGTTAACTAGTAAGGGCGTGTACACATGGGTAATCAACTAAAACAATGGACATATTTCACTGGCGTTGTATGAGATGTGATCTATACGCGTAATGCGTCATGTCTGACACTCCCCTAAACAGAAACTACCAGAGTGACAGTGTGGTGGTATGTTCCTGATATATCACTGTTTGGTTTGGTACACTCAAGCCTGAATTGTATTTAAAAAACAGTGGGTTATATATTTTTAAGAATGAAAAAGTACCTTGTTTAAATAACAAAAGTGGAAGTAATTTAATAAGATTATCCTAAAAAAAAACTTAATTTTACTTACTCCACTCAATGATCTGATAAAGCATAATTTCATTGAATACAATCGTATAAAAAGCAACGTAAAATACACACTAAATGACACTTTACACCACTCACAATCCTTTACAAAAAAAAAAAAACTACAGCAACGTAGTTTTGAAAACAAAAAAAAATAACTTGAAACAAGAAACCTCATTAGGTAGCTACCTATTTTTTTTTTGTTATGTCTTTCTGATTTTTAATTTGCCAAACAAAAATTAAATATTTTGTTGTCGTCATAAGAATATCCTAGTAAATAATCTAGTTACCGAGTGACTCTAAAGACCACTGAATCATTCTCTGCAGAGGACCTTCACTGTTGTGTTCTCGTGTTGTGTCTGTAATATTTTTAGGTAAGTTTTAAACAAAGGTCGATCGCAGCTGTCATTTTGGTCTAGCAAATTAAAATACAGAGTTAAATAAACCCCAATCAAAAAGTATCGAGTCCGTAATAAACCTATTTAGAAATGCCTAGTCATACACATATACATAATTTTAGTTAGCAAAGCGTAATGACTTGGTGTGACAACCCTAAGGATAGGCTCATGAATTTTAGCTGAAAATGACTACACGTTTTTGTGTTAAAGCATGTTTTATCTTTTATGAAATTATACTTTAATACCTAAGTATTTTGTGTTGGTTTTTAAACAGGAGATAAGATGGTTTTTGGTAACATTTAAAGGGTAAATGCAACACACATAAAATGATAATATTGATCTCAATGGGTTTCATTTTGACAGTTCAAACTTTATAACCTGTTCCTCATACACCTTTTTTTTTTTTTGTGGGTGGGAAATCATCCAATGACTTTTCCCGCTCTGGGCAGAGCGGAGCGAGCTACCCATTGCTCGCCGTCCGCAAGCCCGCGCCTGTGGTGGCCGGGAATCCGCCTGGGATTCCCGACGCCCAGGGCGTCTCCAACGGCGGCGGTTAGGGGCGTGAGGGCGCAAACTTTGCCTCTGCCTCACGCGTTCCGCCTCCTCCTTCGCTAGCTTCCTCATACCCCTAAAGCGTTATTTACATTGGTGAGCCGGCGAATTTTTCTATGATAGTGATTGAAAGTGAAATAGAATAGTTAGTGAAATAGAATAGAATAGTTCTATGGAAGTTTTTTTTTCAATTAGGGTGATAGTAAGTACCTCATTTTCTAGTTCCGTAATAACGCTCATTGTGCCACCTTATGTAAAAAATTTACATTTCTTTATTATGTAATTCGCAGGGTATATATAATCCATAATAATATTATAAAGTAACTCTGTCTGTCTGTCTGTCTGTATGTTACCTTTTCACGCCTAAACCACTTAACGGATTTCGACAAAATTTAGCAAGGACACAGATGACACCCTGGGGAAGGACATAGGGTACTTTTTATCGGCATACCGCTTGGGCGAAGCCGCGGGCGGAAGCTAGTACAGTATAATTACAGAATATTGTGGCTTGGAGGATATTGGATCCTCTGTAGCAGTGTTACTCAGTGTGCTCCGCGGAGCCCCTGGGCTCCACAAAGAGGGAGGGAGCTCAGCGAAATTACTGGTCACAATGAACCAGTATTTCCCCACAGAGGCTTTGAGGAGCTCAGTTTCCTCAAGAACTAATTTTAGATTTGGCAGCATTTGCTTAATCGTGTGTCACAATGCAGGATACAATGGAACTACAAGTAGGCGCTCTACTTTTTATACGCTATACTGCTCTAACGTCTAAAAAAAAATGAAACTTGAACCCTGTGAAACAAGTTTTGCAACATCTGAAAAACGACGAACGGTTTTGATTATTCTAAGGTTGCGTCAAAAATGTTGTTTTCCAAAAGGGTTCCGTCGCCAAAAAAGTTTGAGAACCGCTGCGTCTATAGTTTTTAAACGTTTTCACGTCTCATGAACCACATAACGTTCAGGTTGATTGTGTCTACTTTGAGGACAGTGAAAGTGTTAAGAGCGTTCATTCTAAAAGTTAGCAACGTCGCAAATAGCTGTCAAATAGTTACCTGTTTTGATTGAAGAGGTCAGATAGGCAGTCGCTCCATGTAAAACACTTGTATGCGGCTGCATCCGGTTAGACTGGAAGCTGACCCCAACATATTTGGGAAAATGTTAGGCAAATGATACTGTTTAGGAATACAAAGTATCTGCGTGTGGTCCTACTAAACGCCGATTACCTAATTCACCTAATAATTGTGTTGAACCTACTGTTTATTATATACCTATGATGTAACCAATATGTTTTAACATTTTTTTTATTAAGAGTGTCCGTGGAGTTTCTTCCCCATTCTTCTCCATAGGTACCCACTACGCTTTGGAATGGGCAACTAGCTTCATATTTCTGACTGACCGACTCCTTGACAATGCAAAAGTGCCTATACAATGGTTAAATAAAATTAAATGCTTTTGAGTTTGAGTATTTTATTATGTTATGTTTGTGTATTTATTTTAGGTTCGATCTTTGGAAAAAAACAATTTTAATTCATTTAATTTATTGATTAAACTTGGAAATATCAACTTACAATAACAAATCAAAGTATAACCAATCAACACCTACTAAAGGAAAATGATCAAATACAATAGACGCTGATATATTTAGTAACCTATTCCGCTTAACTATTCTTCAAGAGTCATAAAAACCCTGTAAGAAATCGACACGTGTTTCACCTCTCAACGAGGCATCTTCAGGATGACGATTGACCAATTGCAAACCAGAACGCGACGTGTTACCACACCTAGCGCTGGAGGCAGAGTGAATCAAATCGCCCAAAATGATCAGTTAAACTTGCCAAGTTGAAACGTCACGACAAACTTTTCCTATTATACGTCTGCGGGTTACATTTTTATTTAACTTCTTAATCAGCTGTCTCAAAGCCAAGTGACAGATACTTAAAGGGATTCCAAAGTTTTACTAAAAAGGGAACATTTTTAGAAATTATGGAGTAATCCCGCTTCAAGTGGATTGCGAACGTTTATTTTGGTGTTTAATGTCGTGATGGCCTAGTAGTTTAAGGCCTCGCCTCGCGTGCACGAGGTTGTAGGTTCAAATCCGGGCAAACAAGTGCTAGTGTGACTTTTTCTATTCATCATGTAGGTACTTTCTAAGTTTTTCTTGGACACCACTGACATTGGTGGAGGAGACACCTCTTGAGGAAACCTGGTCTTATCTATAAGGTGTATCTTTTCATTCACGAAATCTCTTAAGGGGTCACTCTACTCATCATTATGAAAAACTTCACTATGGGACCAATCTTGAAATCGCGAAAAAAAAATCAGATGTGCCCTACATTTTGACGATTTATGCGAACATAATTAATCGGAGTGCTAGCGCCGCCTAGCGGCCCTCGACAGAGTCTACAACACAACGCTGGACCGGAGATAAACAGAGTTTGTCGGTGGTGGTCAAGTAGTGAACATGTTTAGAAACTGTCGCGCGTTCCGTATAGTATTTTATTTTATTTTTATATACATATATATTTTTTATGTTAGCCTATACTGTCCCACTGCTGAGCAAAGGCCTCCCCCAAATCCTTCCAAAGATCCTTTTCCAGGGCCACCTCGATCCAACCCTTGTGGTACGCGTCTAGATCGTCCCTCCATCTCTCCCTGGGCTGGCCTCGGCGGCGCCGTCCATCCTCAGGCACCCACCGTGTGGAGACAGTTGCCCAGCGGTCGCTATGCATGCGGCTGACATGACCCGCCCAATCCCATTTTAGCTTGGCAGCCTTTTTGCCTACGTCTATGATCCCCGTTCTGGAGCGCAACGTGGTGTTTCGTATTCTGTCAGTTCGGTTTACGCCCAGAAAACTGCTAGTGTGATTAATTTGATCGTAAATTATAATTTGATCTGAACTGCAAACGGTTTTTCTATTGCGCATTATCCAAAGTACGCCAACGGTATTAATATGGCTGATAATAACGAACGAGAGACATACCCTCTTTGTTATATAAATAAAATAGTAGCGTAGTCAAAAGAAAAAAGTAATTGCTACGAGGTCTGGGATCGGTTCTAATACCGAAAATATAGTTTTTAGAATTTTTGTCTGGACTTCCCTGGTCAGTGCGAGTCACATCCTGTCTGACCAGAGTTTAAAGGGTTGGAAAATAGCTGTGTTGACCTCAAATAAAGAACATTGGACCAAACCTTACCTTTTTGCTAGACATAGCTGATAAGTCAAAATAAATGTCATACTCAGAAGAATAAGAAACGTCAGAATTTCACGTATCAAATTATGCGCTATGCCGCTATGCAAATTGAAATTATCGTAAAAGTATACATTAAAAATGACCGCAAAAACCGTAGCCATGATAATAATCCTATTATACAACGTAAGGATTTGTCAGAGTAGGCGGTATGATAATTTTACTCTGTACACTACCATACCGACGGAAACAGAACATTTGATGTTTCTGCAAAACTTGGAATTACAAAAATACATCGATGTAATATTTTGGAAAAGGCCTTACAAATTGTTTGAAGATGTACAGTTTATAGTTAGTCCTGCTGATGAACCACTCTTCATTGAACGAAGCAATCACTTCAAGTTGGAAACTGCTGTGATATTGCGTGATGTTGGAAAGTAAGTGGTACAGTTTTTCACAGTAACCGTACACCACCATACCCAACAGCAACCTTATCGTAACTGACAATGGTGCAAAATCAGGGGTTTTAAACTTTGAGATCACTGTAGTTCATCACGTAAGGCCTACAGTACTGTAAACGGAGGCTTGCTTCATGTGGTGAAATCCGACGATCGTCAATTTTGCAGACGGACACGCACGGCAGACGACCACAGACCGCCACGCACCTCGCACCGAGTAACTTCCGATACCTGCGATACCTTCCCACGGTCCGTCGTCCGGGTTCCTCGGTGTCCGTCCGCAAAATCACGGATCGCGGTATTTTGGTATTAGCCGCTTCAAAATACGTCGGGCGGTCTGTGCAGCCTGGGGTACTAAACTTTGTCCGCAAAGCGTATTGCAAACGTATAACTTAACCTAAATTCGTACGGTTTTTGATTCGGGTCATTTACTTAGTAGCATTGTGTAAGGATGAAAGTCTACTTTGAGATCAAGGCCAATTGGTCATTCATTCATTTGAATTTACAACTTTCGATGATCAACCGAACGCTGAAAATCCAACAGCGCGCTATTTTTAAGGCGTTCGTTCAGGTGTCGTCTCGTGTACAAACTATAGTCCATTTGAAATAAGATTAAACATTTAAATAAAACAAATTATTTAAAAAACAAAAAACCCGCCTGCAAAAACGCATAACTCAAAAGAGAAAAACAAGCATTATAATCTGTAGAATTTTGGTATTACAGGCGGGGAACAAATAAAAGTTACACCATATTTATTTCAGGTTATTGGTTTGTTCCCCGCCTGTAATACCTTTTATTTGTAATAGCTTTTATTTGATACCAATATTGTAATTTATTTAAAAAAAAATCCTTCTCTCCCTTTTTTTTGTTTGCAGTTAAAATATATAAAAAAAATATAGCCTATGTCACTCCCACAATTAAGACAAACCTAACGACACCTCGTATGTTAAAATCCATCAAGCCGTCTAGGCTACAGAGCGTGCCAAAGAAATAGACATACATACAAACATACATAAATACATACATACATACTCTCGAAAAACATTACCCTCCTTCTGGGGCAGTCGGGTGATAAACCTTATTTACAGTTCGTTCAACCGATTTTAATTTCTATTGCGTTGGTGGCATGATAAATGGCAGCTGCAGTAGACGGTATTGTGTAACTTTTTTTGCTTTTATTGCCATTCTTATGCCTACATTAAAGAAGTCAAAATCGGTTGGACGGATTGTAAAAAGGTTTATTTAAATGTCTAATATTATTTCATATGGAGTATAGTGAAAATGGGCATTTATGCAGTTCTGTCACAAATGCTTTTTACCCGACTACGGCGAAGAAAAAGGAGGGTTATGATTTTGACCGGTATGTATGTATGTATGTATGTATGTATGTATGTTCATCTGTTCCCTCCTATCTTCCAAACCACTTATCACAATTTGACAAATGAGGTATCGTTAGAAGCGTCGTGATTGTCCGCTGGTTATAGGCTATGTGAAGTCACATTAAATTAAAAATGGCGCCCTCTAGAGGACATAAAGTGAGGAACTTAAAAAAAAATATTGTTTAATCGTACCATGTTGGGTATCAAATGAAAGGGCTTAATGAGCACATTTCAAAAATATATATATTATAACCCCAAAAGAATTTAAAAAAAAAACAAGTTACAAAAACTAAAACCCAACTACGACTTAAAAGGTATAAACAAGACACCACAGACAGACAAATTAAAATCCGGAGTCACACGTGTTAGGGCATAAATCGAACAGATTACGTGTGACTCCGGATTTTTAATTTGTCTTGTTTTTTTTATCATCAAATTAACGCTTAGTGTCTTATTTTTAGAGCATTTGATCACCAAGTAATCAGCAAATATACGCGAAAAAACACAGACAGTTTTACGTGGAAATACTATCACACTTTAGCGGACATCTACCAGTGGTTCGCAGACATTACTGTTCAATATCCTAATGTTGACTTGTCATCAATCGGCAAATCTACTGAAGGGAGAGACATATACGCTATCTCTCTCACAAAAATTGGCAACAGGGAAAAAGTGATAGTGGAAGGAGGAATCCACGGAAACGAGTGGATTGCAGTAGAATTCGTGACATATCTTTTGAATGAATTAATAACTCAAAAGGATTCAAAACATTGGCGTTTGCATTATTTGGCCAGTAAATATGACTGGTATCTGATACCTGTTGTCAATCCTGATGGTTATGTTTACAGTCAGACAGAGGTGAGGCAAATTAATGTTTTTTTTCAAGGGATGCTGCACGCAGTTTCTTGAGTAGGAGGAGGAGCACAGGTCAATAGATCAGGTTAAGCTACGCTTGTCGCGGTTGGTCCGTGGATGGGTTACCATCTTTACAGTCATACCAAGCCTCTTCCCAATTATGTTGGGGTTGGCTTTTAGTGCAGTTGAATACCAATACTTTACATGAAACGACTGTGTAACCTTCACAACCCTGTGAGTGGATAACACGATCCCCTGTCTTACAGCAATCCGTCAAAAGTTTTCTTTTTCATTCACAAAACTAATTTATAGGCAGAGCTTAACTTCTGAATCATTATACTTTTGTGGCGGTAAATTTATCGCCACATGCGAACTACGCATCAAATACCTGACGTCACATAAATCCTGCATCGCGCAATTAAAGTTTACCGTGCAATGGACATATTACAAGAACCTAACATCAGTCGTTGGGCAGTTGTCCGCCAGACACAAAACGGTGGGTGTTTTGTGTCTGGCGGACAACTGCCCAACGACTTTTGATTGCAAAATATTTAATTAACATGTTTGATGCTTTCTATTCTAGGATCGTCTCTGGAGAAAAAATCGGCGGGTAGCAAAGAATGGAACAGGCGTTGATCTAAATAGAAATTTTGCCTACTCTTTTGGGAGTAAGTATTTTAGAAGATATAATGGATTAAGGGCCCGATCAGAGGTACCACAATACGACAACACGTAGACGGGCGCTAATTTGTATGAAAATGAATAGTCTATTCACACGAACCACATTTCACCGTCAAAATCAACCGTGTGGCAGATACCGACCACATCAAGGCCACGTCGCAGCCCCAGCGCAACCACATTCCAAACACAACGATCTGTTTGTCTTCAAACACTAGCCATAACGTAACCACATCGCAACTACTAACGACAACGCAACTGAAAGAAGTTGCAGCGACACTATTCACACGTAACCAATGCTTGCCCACATTTTCTCGCTGCGATGTGGTGTGGCTGTGGTACATGTGATGTAATTTTTGTCAATCAATCAATTTAACCTCTCGTAAGTTGCGTAAAAACGCATAGATCCTCCCTGAACCTTCTTTATTCAGTTTGTTTCGACCACCTTTTTGAGGGCGTCGATCTATCCAGCTGGATGGATCGCGGGGCGTAATTGACTTTGACTTTCTCTTAGTGCCTGTTCTGCTTCTTCTCGAAGCATTAGGATAGGAAACACCGACCTCTTCTAGGATCTTATTTGACGTGTAAAAATGTTATACCCCCGTTCGCTAATGAAGAATGATTCAGTGACTATCGGTTAGTTTTCTAGCCTGAAAACAGTGACCGTTTAGGAAAGTATGAAAGTCATCATTGTTGCAGTGCAAAAAAGGGATATCGCTATAGATAAGTACGTTTTATAAAGCTCTATCTCTTTTTAGGACTGCAACGAATATGACTTTTACACTTCTTACGGCCCGTGAACTTAATTATGTGATGTACAGAGTATGATATCGCCGCACCGGCAGCGTTTACAAGCGACAGTACCTACTAATAAAATTCGTGGCGTCGAAAGTTTGTTGAGGGTACAATTTCTGTCTCGGACCGCCGTAAAGCCATCAGTTTCCATTCGTTACATGGTTGGTATGGAAAGTGGTGACAGTGCCGCCTCTAACTGAAGGGTCTACGTGCTCTGTGCTGTGAAGTCACAGTAGCTTTATATTCTTTTAATATAAAAAAAATAGTAGCCCATTGGTAATGGGAACAGGGGCCAAGCGACCGGCAGTCAGGGCTCAAGAGAGAGGAACCTCCTAATAATACGGGCCGTGATCAGAAGTACCGCTTTCTGAATCAAGCCCTTAAGCCAGCTGACGCAGCAATGAGAGCCTCCATAGGTGTTAGTCGAAGCTATTGGCAATTAAGCCATTGGCTGATACGACTATCGGCACAATGATCGCAGAGTCCACATCCCACATGTCGACAACCTCGTGAGCCAAGTCAAGATACTTGATTTTTTTTATTTTTCTCGGCCTAGTAGCTTTATTATCTCGATGTATTTAAATAACGATTTCATATTTCTTTATTTTCAGAATACGGTTCAAGTGATGACGTCAAAGATGAATATTATTGTGGTAGTAAACCCTTTTCTGAGCCAGAATCGAAAGCACTGGCAGACTTTGTCACGGCAAGGAGACAAAATCTTCGCTTTTACTTTTCCTTTCACGCTTACGGCCAGAAACTCATCATACCGTTTGCTGATAGGGTAAACCATATTGATAATTACGGTGAGATGGTAAGTGAAGTTTTGAATGATGTTACTCTCTTGTATTCTGAACCCTTTGATAGTTTCAGACTTTTCTACACTGACCTGTCGATAATGAATTTTCCCACATATGAGATTTTTTGCCCTCGCAAACCCCAATAACTTTCATCGAAATCGTTAGAGCCGTTTTCGAGAAAGTGATTACAAATGAGGTATATTATGGTGTTCCTATGATATCCTACAACTCTAGGGTATTAATGAGACTATGTCAAAGAATCAACTGGCATAAGACGAAATATTTTCATTTTTTTTTATTTTATGATATCATAACATTAGATTCTCGATGTCTAAGTTTCATTGGTAAGTACGAGTAAATCATTTTCATTCAAACCAATCATTCATATTTGAAGCTATGAAAATACGTTTTTTTTTTTTTTGTGGACAAAAATGTCATTTTTTTTTTTTTTTATTATTTTTGTCTTTAAAAATTTATAAACACAAGACATAAATAATCTTGACTTGAGCTTCCAGAATAAATTCTCTAAACTATGGTGAAAACCTCATCAAAATCTGTGGTGTGGTTTAGAAGAACAACGCGGACATACAGACAAACATGAATAGCGATTTTAATTAATAATAATTATGTATATGTGTATAAAGAAGATATTATAAAAATGTTGCTCATTTGATAGTATAAGAGGGTACATGTTTTTTCTTAGATATTAGTTTAATATAGGTACATAAAACTCTTTTTTTCAGGAAAATTTTGGTAAACAGGCAATAATGAACATGTACAAAATGTACGGCACAAAATACGGTATTGGCACCACCTTCGACACTTTGGGTGAGTGTAAAAATGACCTCTATAGATGATGACACAGAGCTTGTATTTGATTTTTTATTATAAAATATTGTTTGAGAATTATTTAATTCTTTTTTTTTTTTACAAGGCCTACGTATTTCCGGCAACAGTGCCAGTTGGGTGAAGAAAACTTATGGCGTGAGGTAATTCACATTTTTTATGAACGGATTATTTTTATATGATTATGACTAGCTTCCGCCCGCGGCTCCGCCCGCGTGGCATGTCGATAAAAAGTAGCCTATGTCCTTCCCCGGGATGCCATCTATCTCCTTGCTAAATTTTATCGAAATCCGTTCAGTGGTTTAGGCGTGAAAAGGTGACATACAGACAGACAGACATAGTTACTTTCGAATTTATAATATTAGTATGGATGGATTAATAATGTGTGATAGATACATGGTGCTCACATATTTACAAACATTGTAAAATTAGACGATTTTCCTAAAATTTCACAACTAAGAAGTCGGTCTACAACTACTTTAATTGTATGAATTTCTATGCTAATGATTTATATCAAGCGCTCCCGTCAAAGAGCGCGCGTCATAGCGTCGTCGTATCACGCGCGACCCTCTCGGGCGCCCTCAGCGCGCCCTCGACGCGTAGACGCAAATTCTTTTTTTACTTTTTTTTTTCCTTATCGTTTTCTCTTTATCAATAATAAAATGAAAAGAACCACAGTTATACTGAGCATGCTGAGGGTTCCAAAGTGACTTACAAAAAAATGTTGAAATGAATTATGAAATGGAAATCTTGTTCACAGTAAAACCATCTCTGTTCCCAGATACGTCTTCACGTTTCTACTTCGTGACAGCGGGTCCTACGGTCACGCGCTCCCACCTTCCCATATCATACCCACATGTGAAGAGACTATATCTGGTCTCACCGAACTGATGACGGCCAAACCTAGACGGGTCCAACAGGACCTCTTCGCTAATAGAGCCCAAGAGTTGAGAGTGGTTGTTTTTATCTTATTTTGTACTGTTTTTATTATTTTCTTTTTAAAATAAATGTTTTTTTTGTTAGTATTTTTGTGTTCATTTTTGAAGTGAAAACTTCTTTATGCGCGTTAAGCACTTTTTGGGTGAACCAAAATCATAGCACTCGCGTTATCGTCACCGTCACGCTTGAAGAAATGTTTTTAGCGCCATCTGCCGTCTATCGTTTGAATAACGTTAAGGTAAACTATGCGTCAGCATTCACTTTTATCCGCAGTCCCCAAGGACGCCTGGTGGCGTGGTTCACAACACAGTCAACTCTAAAATAGCAGGAAAAAACATGCGGGGCAATGTTTTTTCCTGCTATTTTAGAGTTGACTGTGTTGTGAACCACGCCACCAGGCTTCATTATTTTCCACACAGCATGAAACGAACTAGCAAAAAATATACACACAATTCATTTTGCCAATAATATTTATAACTTCTACAACAAAATTCTAGTATGTGATGACAAGAAAGGCATCGTCATAATTTAACCCGACTGCCCCAGAAAGAGGGTAATATGGTTTTCGAGAGTATGTACGTATATTTCTTTGGCACGCTCTGTAGCCTAAACGGCTTGATGGATTTTAAAATATCACTTGTCGTAGTCTTAATTGTGAAGGTTATATACAGTGTTATTGGTTATATTGGCAATCCGTTAGGGGATGTAGGAGAGGTCATTTGCAATTAAATGACCCCTGATGACCCCTATGCAAATTAAACACAACATTAATTGCTTAAGAGATAAAAGGGGTCATTTAATTGTAAATGACCTTACCTACATCCCCTTAATGAATTGCCGACTTATAACGAATAACCCTGTTTACCTATTGCATCTACAAATACAAAAAAAAGGAGGAATAGGTTTTGTTTTTTAATTGCTTTATTTTGCAATGACCATTGATAAAAAGCAGTTCGGACCCGCATTTCGCTCGCTCGCTTTAGTTGAACCAAGGTTTTATTAGAGCTTCATCATTATTAGCAGCCTTGTTCCACCTCCTTCCTTTTGTGCGATGCTTCTCTGATCTGTGCAATTCACATCCAGTCTGACCAGAGCTTTAAAAGAAAATTGAACAAAACCTTACCTTTATGTTAGACATGGCTGACAACCCAAAATAAATGTCACACTCAGTAGGATAAGAAACGTCAGAAGTGTGCGTATCAAATTAAGCGCTATGCAAATGAAAATTATCGTAAAAGTATACATTAATAATGACCGCGCGAACCGTAGCCATGATAATAATCTTATTATACAACGTAAGAATCTGTCAGAGTAGGCGGTATGATAATTTTACTCTCTATACTACCATACCGACGGAAACACAACATTTGAAGTTTTTGCAAAACTTGGAAGTACAAAAATACATCGACATAATATTTTGGAAAAGGCCTTACAAATTGTTTGATGATGTCCAGTTTATAGTTAGTCCTACTGATGAAGCAGTTTTTATTGAAAGATCCAATCATTTCAAGCTGAAAACTGTTGTGATATTGCGTGATGTTGGAAAGTAAGTGGTACAGTTTTTCACAGTAATTTTATCTCTGAAAGTAGCAACCCAACAGAAACATTATTGTAATGAGAATAAAGATCACTATATAAACCCTAAATAAGAATAAAATTACTGTTTTCAATAACACTAAAACTCTTCTAAAATTGTATGTAGGTTAACTTACAAATCATCATAATCATCAACTTGTATGTTTTTGACTTTACTTTGGCTATTACTGTTGATGAATAAACTGGCCGTGAATGTGTAGTTTTGGGATGCTTCACTTTATTGTTCGCAGCGCTTTATTTTAGTTTCTTATTTCGTCTGAGGGAAAAAGTTACACTTAAGTGGGATGCGCTAAAGTAGCCCGCGAAATTCAAACTTTCTTTTTCGTTCATGTAAGTGCATTGAATGGCGATTTGATACTTGACACTTACATGAGCTTAGAGATTTGTATTGCTGATTCTAATGTTTATAATTCTGTAAATCCATATTTGTTACGAGCGCAAATCATATTTAAACTCGCGACAATCTAAGAAGCTATAAAAATCCTTTGGGTATCGATGAAAAATAAAATTGGTTTCTTATATACTGATTCTCGAGACATATCGAGTAAACATACTTAGAGAGTTTGTAATCGACGACTTATCTACATTGCTTAAAACTGATTCTCAAAGCATATCGTTTTATTACATGTACGAGAACAAAACGTCAAAACGGACTTCTTAGATTGTCGCGAGTGTAGATCAACATACAACCTGATACTGACCTGCAAATTGCAAAAAACGTAAAAAAATTTGAATTTCGCGGGCTGCTTTAGCGCATGATTCTTAACTAGTGAAAATGGTATATGCGGTTTGTCGCAAATACTTTTTTTATCAAATTAATGCATTCTTATTTTTAGAGCATTTGATCAACAGTTAATCGGCAAATATACGCGACAAAACACAGACAGTTTTTCGTGGAGAAACTATCACACTTTAGAAGACATATATCAGTGGCTTGCAGACATGGCTACTTTGCATCCTAATGTCGCCGTATCATCAATCGGCAAATCTGCTGAAGGGAGAGAAATATACGCTATCTCTCTCACAAAAATTGGCAACAGGGAAAAAGTGATAGTGGAAGGAGGAATCCACGGAAATGAGTGGATTGCAGTAGAGTTCGTGACATATCTTGTGAATCAATTATTAGCTCAAAATGAAAAAAAACATTGGCAACTGCATAATTTGGCCAGAAAATATGACTGGTATCTGATACCTGTTGTCAATCCTGATGGTTATGTTTACAGTCAGACAGAGGTGAGGCAATTTAATGTTTTTTTTTACACATACAACCCGTGCGCATTAACATGGCACCTGGCTCAATGACGTTTGGAGCTCCCCTCGCTTCCCCGCACGGCGACGGCGGGGGGTGGCGCGGGTAGCGGGGGGAGTATTGAGTTCCGAGCCAGGTGCCATGTTAATGCGCACGGATTGTAAGTTTGGTTCGGTACATTGGATCGAGTAGGGTAGGTACTTGTTGAACACTACAGAGGCCCTAGACAAAGTGACAATCTATCAGCGATAACGATGATGGAAAAAGCAAAAATGTACAGAGGCCCTAGACAAAGTGACATTCTATCAGCGATAACGATGATGGAAAAGGCAAAAATGTATAGAACTGACATAAGCTATCGAAAAGCTTATGTCAATCCTGTTGAAAGTAGTTGTAGAAATACGAAACGCTTTGGAAGCGATTGTCACTTGTCTAGGCCCTCAGGACTGACATAAGCTATCGAAAAGCTTATGTCAATCCTATTGAAAGTCGTTGTAGAAATACGAAACGCTTTCGAAGCGATTTTCACTTGTCTACGCCCTATGAATGTTCGGTTTTCATTTGGCTCGTGCCGATAGGAAAACTTCTTCGGGAACTACCCTCTCTTAATTTGCTCGGGTTTGATCGGCACACTTCAAACTAAGCCGAGCGGCTTTTTATCGCATATAGGTAATATCTACATAAATATTCGACTTTTCCGCGCGGCTGTGCCGAATCATACTGACCCAAATGTGTGCAGCACCCCTAAAGGCTCGTGCAAATTGGCGCGATATCGCGGGTGCGACAGGCAGCGGTATCCTTGTCGCGCCCGCGACATTGCGCCTGTTTATGGGAGCCTTAATTGTTGATAATATTATCATAGTGGGCCCTCTCTTACAGCAATCCAATCAATCTGCCTCTTCCCAACTATTTTGGCTCGTTGGTCGGCTTCTAGTCTACCTAGATGCAGCTAGGTACTCGACTCTGACGATTCACAGTGTACAGACGTGCTCGTTAGCAATATTTAATAATTACCTACTCTAATAATAGTGACCTCCTTTAGTGCATTGCTAACGTAATGCAACTGAAATTTTTGCTTAGTGTGTAGTTACAGTGAATTATGGATACAAAATAGTAAACTGATAAAAATATCAAATGGATAACAGCCCCTTTAACCCAAGGGGGCCAGTGCACCCATCCGCCTCGCCGTCTAATATGACGACGCAAATCTCAGCGGGTGATGTTGTTTCAACTCCCGAGATTCAAAAATGGATGTCAGCCATCGACCAACACTTAAACGAAGTTTGTTCTATTGCCGCGGAAGGAAAACTCAACTCAGACCAAAAAATGAAAATATCTAACCTATGCCGTAAAGTTGGATCTGGAACCTCTCAACTGGCAGTCTTATATCAGTCGCTTAAGCAGAAAGCCATTCACGCGTATAACGCGATTGATGCTCTTCAAGAAAAGCGAGACCTGACAGAACATATTTCGGAGCTCAAACAGACGATTAAGGACTCTGGTTCTGCGGGAATTGTTTCGTTTGCCGATATGGTGAAGAAGGGGGCAAATGATTTCATTCGACCGAACAATTTCAGCTCAATAGCTATTTATCCCAACGATAAATTATAGTCTAGTGACGAAACTAAAGACCTCGTGCAAAAAATCATTCGCCCTGATCAAATGAAGCTGCATGTGCGTGGTGTCCGCAAGACCAAAAATGGAGGCGTTATTGTTAGTACAGAGACGAAACACGACGCTGATAAACTCAAGCACGCAGTCCAGCTCTCTACATCTGGACTTACTGCCGACGAACCCACAAGCGCAAACCTCGGATCGTGGTTGTAGGTGTGCCGACTACTTTGGCTGAAACTGAAGTGTTTAAGTGCATTTACGAACAGAACGTAGCCGATAAGTTACCAGCACTGCCTATGGAGTCCTTTTTGAGCTTGGTTAAATTAAGCCACAAATCTGGGAAGAAAGATGCGTCGACCTGTAACTATATCATTGAAGTTACAGCGATTATACGCAAAGCCTTATTATCTCAATCAAGGCTCTTTATAAATTGGACGTCCTGCCCTATCAGGGACTTCACCCTGGTTACGAGATGCTACAAATGCCAACAATATGGTCATGCAGCAAAAACATGCAGAGAGCTGAAATCTACGTGTGGTTACTGCGGAGAAGAAGGACACTCGATGTCAGAGTGCCCGAAGAAAGCTGACACCCCGAAATGTGCTACTTGCTCACGCTTTAAAAAGCCCAATAACCATAAAACGGGAGACGCTGATTGCCCTGCTAGAAAAATAGCAGAGTACAGGTACATCAACTCTATCGACTACGAGGGCGCCTAGAGCGTCATATCAAGGCCAGACTTCCGTGTTTATTGCTTACTCAACAAAACACTGGACTGCCCTACATATCCTCGATTTTGTTGATGTCTAAGCACATTAGTCGCCCGCAGAAAAATCGAATAATCAAATCTCGAACGTTATTTAATTTTGTGCAACATTTACTTTAGCTCACTTACAAATTCTGCTGACGGAAAATCATAATTATGTGTTTAACTAGGTTATAAAGTGCAAGAAACTATTTTACGCAAACTAAATAAGAAATTATGTATTTAAGACTCTTTTTAGGTCTTTTTATTTTTAAGGTAAATAGTATATAAGTAAGCAAGGTTTATAAAAATATGATTAGGTAATAAATTAGATTATTTAATTTTGTCATTATTTCAAGACTTCTATTGTTAAATATTGTTAAGAATTTTATTGTCCTTATAACTACCATAAAGTGTGAACTCATGCCGCCTGTGATACAGGTTTATCCTAGTACAGGCATCTAACATTATAATACCTTTGTAAATTATTTCTAAGATTTTATGTTAATATTTTACCAATTTTATACTGAATAAATATATTCTATTCTAAATATATATTCTATTCTAGCTGAATACCAGTATACATTCTTTGGATTGCAAAATATTTAATTAACACTTGTTTGGTGTCTAGCTATTGTAACAGCTTTAGTTTTATTCTAGGATCGTCTCTGGAGAAAAAATCGGCGGGTAACAAAGAATGGAACAGGCGTTGATCTAAATAGGAATTTTGAGAACTCTTTTGGGAGTAAGTATTTTAGAGGATATTATAGATTAAGGGTTTAGTCAGACAATCCACAACCACACCACAACCACACCATAATCAATGCCAACACGTGGACGGGCGTTAATTAATATGAATAATAACAGTTTATTCACACGGACCACATTTGGCCGTCAAAATCAACCTTTTGGGAGATACGACCACATCAAGGGCACGTCGGCGTTGCAGCCACAACGCAACCACATCCCAAATACAATGATCTGTCTGTCTGCAAACACTAGCCACAACGTAACCACATCGCAACTACTTAGGACAACGCAACTGCAAGAAGTTGCAGGGACACTACTCACACGTAACCTCTGCTTGCCCACATTTTTTCGCTGTGATGTGGTGTGGTTGTGGTACGTGTGAACTATTGGGTGACCACCTAATGGGTGATGGTATAATTTTTGTCAATCAATCAATTCAGCCTCTCATAAGTTGCTTCAGAACGCCTGGATCTCCACTTTCTTCATCCAGTCTGTCTCGGCCACCTTGTTGAGTCGTGTAGTCGGTCCATCTAGCAGGCGGGAATAATTTTTGTAGAAGTTTTCTGACGTTGTCTCTTAGTCATCCTCGTAGTTCTTTTCGTAGTCGTCGGTTAAGAAGTATCGAACTATTTTAGGATCTTATTAGATGTATAAAAATGTTTTTTATAACCCCGTTTGCAATTCATTTTTCTACATTCGTTAATAAATTATTATTGTCAAGAGAAAATTTGTAAAAAAAAATTATAACAATTTGCAAATTTTCGGTGAAATTACAGGACACAGCCTTTATTATTTTGAATACTCGATGTATTTAAATAGAGATTTAATATTTCTTTCTTTTCAGAATACGGTACTAGTGATGACCCCGGAAACGAGTACTATTGTGGAAGTCATTCTTTTTCCGAGTCAGAATCGAATGCACTGGCAGACTTTGTCACGGCAAGGAGAAAAAATCTTCGCTTTTACTTTTCCTTTCACGCTTACGGCCAGAAACTCATCATACCGTTTGCTGATAGGGTAAACCATATTGATAATTACGGTGAGATGGTAAGTGAATTCAATTATATTGTATGCCACAGGCAAGACACTTGCATCGTGTAAATGGGGCGTTATTTCTCACTGATTATGTTATGTTATTTTTTTTTTCACTTCAGAGACGACCCGGGCCTTGTCTATACCGGACGGCAAGCTTCCCTTTGCTTGCCGACCGCAAGCCCGCGCATACGGTGGCCGGGAGTCCGCCTGGGACTCATCGCCTCAATTGTGGCGTGCCCATCTGTGTAGCCCTGGCTCTTGTACTAGGAGTTCCTTTATCACAAGAGCCAAAAAGCAAGCTTGTTATAAACAAGGGTTCTGGATAATTATGTAATGGATGGTTATCCACGTACCTTTGATCGACCCGTCTGACTATTATTATTAAGCCACGAGCCCCTCCATTAAGTACTAAATGACCCAAAATAAATTCATATTCCGACTTTATAAACAAACGCCACATAAATATTCATAGGACATTGGAAATCCATACGAGTATTTCTTTTTTCTTAGATATTATTTTATTAAGGAACTCTTTTTTTCAGGAAAACTTTGGTAAACAGGCAATTTGGAGAATGTATGAAATACATGGCACAAAATACAGTATTGGCACCACCTTCGACACTTTGGGTGAGTGCAAAAATGGCCTCTGCTTAATGAGATATACCTATTGACAGAGAGATTGTGTTTGAATTTTTACATTATGATACACTAGCTGATGCCCGCGGCTTTGCCCGCGTTGATGTCAGTTATTATGTACTAAAACCTTCCTCCAGAACCACTCTATCCATTGGTGAAAACAGCATGAAAATCGGTGTAGTAGTTTTTGAGTTTATCGCGAACAGATAGACAGACGCGGCGGAGGACTTTGTTTTATAATAATTGTAGTGATGTGAGAATTATTTAATTGTTTTTTTTTTTACAAGGCCAACGTATTTCCGGCAACAGTGCCAGTTGGGTGAAGAAATTTTATAGCCCAAGGTAATTCAATTTTTTTTAACGGATTATTTTTAGTTTCATGTTTCTTGGAATATTAAAAAGAGTGCTCTGGAAAAAAAATGGAGAGCAAAAAAAAAACCATTTCAAAAAGCGAAAAGAGTTTAATAACGTGTACCTATATTATTTGTATTAAGAGGGCTATTACAATTTTTCTTGAATTTGAGCGTTTGACGCTAGTTTTGATGTGTGATTATGATTAAGTTATAGCCTCAAACTTAAAAAAAAAATATGTCCGAGGAAGTCTCATTATATAATCTTGACAGTGTTTTAAATAAATATTTCAATTTGTTTACACAAATCAGTAAAAAACTTGTCTTTGTAAAGGATGTTTCATAAAATTTAACTTTTGGGCGTCTTTTGATGCTTTGTTACATCAAAGATACAGTAATTTAATCATTTATAAAAATATCCATGGTACAACTGTATCTTGAACTTTGGAATGTATAAGTCAATTTTTTTATGTTTCATTTAGTAATACACCAAAAATAATTCCGTAACACAGATAGTTATTGACAATTTTTCGTCCGAAATTCTATTTTTTATCTATGAATTTACTTTCCAAATTTTAACAAAAAGTATTTAATAACATAGGCTACTATCTAATCTTGCTTGAAAAAAAAAATTAACTTTTTTTAAAGTAAAATAATATTTTTAAACAATTGTTGTATGCAATGCTAAAAATAACAGTAACACGAACTATAAATAACTGTAACTTAATTTATTTCAAAAGTAAAGTGGAAAGGATCAAGTTGATCACGCCCGGTTTGCATGTGTGCGTAGCGTACTTCAATAGACTCACACGAGCGCATCTTTGCCGCGCCCCGTCAAATTTACCTAAATCTGCACTTCGATTTTGTAATAGCGCTCTTAAACCTGCTCCCTAATTTCGTAATACACGATCAATCGCAATCTGAATTGGTTGAAACAAATGTCAAACGCCTTTGCTCCTTAAGTTCGAAAAAAAAACTGCTCAGCAACGTAAATAACGCAATGTTGTTGAATTGTCAAAATGAAACATATTAGTCTTAATCGGTTTCGAAAAATAAAACACAATTAGATAGCTGATTTGGTTGGAAAACCGGCCAAATGCATGTCGGACCCCGCACAGTGGAGGGTTCCGTAGTTGAGATAGATATTTACGCATGCACAGTAATAATTTTAACGACCCTAGGTCAAGTTCGTATTTCATAGTATTTATAGAAAAAGTATGTTTTTTTTTTTAATAATATTTTAGTCACTAGAAAAACATAATTACACGTGTAAAAAATTATTGGAGCCATTCCAGCCAGCACTAATTTTTATTTTTTGTAAATCACTAAACTATCGTCTATCGTTACACAGAATACACCTTCTTTCGAAATGTTATCGATAAAATGCAAAATAGTCTTCCAGTGAAATGGCTGTGTGATTTCCGTACCGACGAACAGACGGACATGCCGAAATTATAAGGGCCCCGTTATTGTCATTTCGCTACGGAATCCTCCCCTTAAAAGTTGGCATAAGGATGGAAGTCATGGGGATATTGTAGTAATATAAAAACGTTCAAAATCTAGTCGCAATCTCTTCTCAGTGACAATCAGTACGAAAAAATTGTTGTACATTGCTCGCAAGATAAGTGTGCGCGCGGCTGAAATCGGAACTAATTATTAATTTGTCGCCGTCTTGTCATTTATTTAAGGTCAAATTAAGTATGGATTAATTTAATTAATTATAAGATTTCTATTAATATTATATACAGTATTATTAATATAGATTTAATAATATATTTTAAATATAGAATTACGCCTCCAGTCGTGCGCAGACTTATCTTGCGAGCACTCTACATTTAAGATTAGATTGTTTTGATAAATTGAGTCCTTCAAAATAAGGGAATTGCTTCTCTGAATCCCTTTCATTTTAAAAATTCAACCATATTCATTACGTTATTCAAGTTCTCCAAACTCAAACCATTCATTTCAATGAAACCATTTACTTTTGAATTGTCAAGGATTCGGTCAATCAGAAAGACGAAGCTTTTTGTTGCTCATTCTAAAGCGTAGTAGATTTCAATGAAGAAGAACGGGTTAGAAACTCCATGGACACTCGAATCAAAATATTGTTGATAATCAAACATTGTGAGTGCATAGTACTTCAGTGTAGGAAAGGGTGAAGCTCTACAGGACTTATAGCTCCATCTCTTTCCCCCACTGAGTAAGTGGGGCCCCCTGATCTACCATTTAAGGCGTTACTTAAGTAATTTTCTGGGTAAACTCATGGCTGAATCCAATGATATATAAAACTAAATACGTCATTGGCTGAATCCCAACATTGTCCCCCATAGGAAGACCATGCATTGCTTCATTATAATGTTTGAAAAATTCGTCTGTTAGACAGCGTTAATAACACAATGAATTTAGATGAATATTGTCAAAATGAAAGGCATTGCAATTGTTGTGTTACGCAATTACCCTGCAGTTTAACCATCTCTTTCCCAGATACGTCTTCACGTTCCTGCTTCGTGATAACGGGTCCTACGGTCACGCGCTCCCGCCTTCCCAGATCATACCAACATGTGAAGAGACTTTATCCGGTCTCACTCAGCTGATGGTCGCCAAATATAAACGGGTCAAACTGGACCTCTTCGATAATAGAGCCCAAGAGTTTAGAGCGGGTATTTTTATATTATTTTGTACTGTTTTTATTATTTTCCTTTTAAAATAAATGTTGTTTTAAATGTTTTTTTTTTCAGTATTTTTATGTGTTCATTTTTTCTATTAATATGGGTCTGTTCAGGCCGCGACGTGAAGCTGCGCGCACTTTTGGACAATTATCGAACTTATTTTCTTTACGAAAAGGTATAATTTCAGAGCGAGCATTGACACGTGTCAAAGTACGCTGAGATGTGCCGTGCTGCGCGTGTACCCTATTAGTAAATAAATTCGATATTGTATCGGAGCATAAAAAAGTGTGCGTTGCGTCACGTCTCGGTGTGTACTGACCCTTAGAGTTAAAAGCTTTTTTCCTACGTGTAGGCGTGACATATTCAATTAATTTTGTAGCTTCTTTATTTAATACTAGATGTTGCCCCCGACTTCGTCTGCCATCCAGAATGAAAACTAGGCTATGCCCTTCGGGTCATGGTCTACCCACACGGAAAAACATAATGGCTAGAAATAAACAAAAATCAAGTAATAAAAACTAGTTTTAGTTTTTATTACTTGATTTTTTTTAAAATTCTTTTGGGGTTATGATATATATATTTTTGAAATGTGCTCATTAAGCCCTTTCATTAGATACCCAACATGGTACGATTAAACCCTTTTTTTTTTTAAATTCCTCACTTTATTTCCTCTAGAGGGCGCCATTTTTAATTTAATGTGACGTCACATAGCCTGTAACCAGCGGACAATCACGACGCTTCTAACGATACCTCATTTGTCAAATTGTGATAAATGGTTTGGAAGATAGGAAGGAACAGATGAACATACATACATACATACATACATACATACCGGTCAAAATCATAACCCTCCTTTTTTCTTCGCCATAGTCGGGTAAAAAGTTATTATAAAGGATACCTACCAAAGGTTTAGCGAATGGTTTTAGCATTGCTGCGTAGGTACTTGGCAAAACGCAAATTTTTACTATTATTATTTGCCATCGACACGCCACGAAGAAAAATAAGAAGAATATTCATTGTTATTCTCACGGAGTATTTTCTATACTCCTTGGTTTTTTATTCTTCATATCGAGATTTTTTTTAACCGTATAGTTCGGAACCGCCCCCGAAAGGACCCGAACACACGAACCTCCGCCGGCTCGGTAGCGGGTCCTTTGGGACCCCAGAATTACCACATACGACACCCTATCTCGATTATGAAAATATTGAATATGCTACCCATCAAATCTTATGAATGTGCGTTAATTATGAGAGTTGGATAAAAACTCATTATGTTTACGCCATTAAATCTTTCATATTCAGCGTGCAAGTTAATTAATTCACGTATATAAAATTCAAGACTGTAAATACCATAAACGCCATTTTGATGACAGTGGTGGTCGAGGCTAAAAAACATAAAAATTGGTGATTTTGAACATCAATACCCCACGACAGGGGCAGTGAATAATACATCATTTAATTATTTGACGAATTCATCCATTGTTCAAGTTAAATAAATAGTGGTAATGAAGTTTTGTGTTATTCAAAGACGAAGTTTCGCGCCAATCGTGCGTGTTTTCATTTTTTCTTTTCACGAATATCACTCATACACATGCAGATACGATATAAAATGTGACAAATATTATTCAAAATATTATATACAACTAGAAAATGTCCAAATCTTAACATAATATACGAACACAGGTCCAATAACACGTATTATTCATTACCACTAATGAAAATGTTTTCAAAATCGCCGACCATTATAATTTTTTTTATTGTAATGATGTCCGAAAACGATTATTTTTTAAATTTTGTTCTTCCCGATTAATTAATATGTCGAATATAAGAAATCGATACTTGGAAATTGAAATAAAATTGTTTTACACAGTAAATACATTAAGCACTGGTTAAATTAATAATTTATACTTTTCTAATGTTATTTTAATGGTTTTTCGGTCATTATATTGAAACCTATAAATTCTATTAACTCAATAGACAGGACCTTATGGCCGGGCTAGGTACCTCATCTTTTGAATTTCGCGCCGGAATGTTTCTATAATTGAATTTAAAAACGGAATGCGCTCGCTGTTCAAAATTATTTTAATATATTGGACAGTTATTTATATGGATTTTATTTTTTATACTCTTTTCTGATAGTTTGCTACAGAATGCCCAGTATACTTTTTAGGTAGACGTAGGCTTAACAAAATTTTGTTTGGTAATGGTGATAAATTAATTTCGCAAACGCTTTTACATAACGTTAATATTTTATTTTAGTTGTATGAGCTTGGTAGTTTTTGTTTTTATTAGGTTACTTTAGTAGGTACTAGAAATTGTTTTTTTTTTGTGGTAGTTTCCCAACGAAATTTAAGAAACTAACCAAGTCTTTGTCGGACCACGCACAAAAGGGTTCCGTAGTTGGGATGAACATATTTTATACGCATGCACATTGCACAGTATAAATTTTTCGACTGCAAAACTAAGTTTGTATTTCTAGAAAAAACTACGAAAGACAAAGTTAACTCTGCAGTTGTAACCGAAAATAAGTTATGGGTATAACTCATTGTTGAAATACGGGTTATTTTCGGTTACAATGGGTTCTTCACTTTAAAAAGCAGTCACTTATAAGCATTTATAAGATCCAACAATGCTACATGCTTATGTGCATAGATCTTTTTTTCATCCCTCGATTGCATGTATGAGGAATGACACCCCTAATTATGTTTATCGTAATTTTACTAAACGATTTTTGGCGGTGTAAAGAATAAACCTTCTTCCAAATTTTCAACGATATAGTATAAATAGGTGTCCGAGTAAAATGCCTGTATGACATCTGAACCCATGGACGAACGGACGTGACGAAATAATTAAGAGGTCCTTTTTTACTGATTTTGGCTATCGAGTTTACAATCGATAGCGACTGATGTCTATGGTAATTTATTTAAAATACAATTACCCGAAAACCACTCGACACACATGACAAAAAAATTTCGCAGCCGCCATCTTGGATTTACATTTTGACCTCACTATTGACTTTATCACCATCACAAACTATGAAAACGACAGACATTAGGAAAAAAAAAAAATTGCAGCCACCATCTTGGATTTTCATTTTGACTCAATTCACACTTTCCCTTTCTTTCTTTTTCGCTATCAAATTAGAAGAAGACTGCCGCAAGTATGACCGCTTTTTCGAAAACATTTTTTTTTAATTTTCTGGTTTGGTTGGCCCCCCAAAAGTGACTATTTGCAAAATCCATTTATTTACGTTACACTTCCGTGTTTGGGTTACTAAAATGTATATGTGTACCAAATTTCAACCTAATCGGTCCAGTAGATTCGAAGCAAATTGACGGTGACAGACAGACACAAGACTCGTGTGACACGAGTGATACTATATGAGTTTCGTTAGGCTGAGTGCAACATTTGAATCGAAATAGAAAAATTGGGTGAAAGCGACGTGACACTTCTTAGTGCTTACGCACTAAGAAGTGTCACGTCGCACCACAATTTTTGTTAATTTTTGTTCATATTTGATCGTGTTTTTTATCTAGTTTAAGTATGAATAATGGTAAAAGTAAGAATGCAGAAAGAATGATAATATCTTTATTTGGTCCTTTTGCATATTTTCAGCAAGAGAGAAGATTGTTAATGTACATATTTTCAGGGAATCTGAGTTGCCTACTTTTTGAATAGGTGTATTTATACCTATTTTATACAACTTTCGCAGTCGACTGAGGCGGTTTGACCGACCTCAACATATAATTTATGATATTTATCACAAATTTATTGTATAAAATAGATGCGGTAACATACTTTTTTTAATAAATTAGAATGCTGAAAGTTCATGTAAATTCCTGATTTTCATGACGGAATTCGCAACACCCCGTCGAGTTAGCTGATGTGTCACGTGTCAAAATCTTGTCGAGCAGAGAGGTTAAAGAAATATTAATTCATTGCCTATGTACTTATTTTTCTGTTCCTTTCTTCTTGTCTCTATTTATGTGTTTGCATAAATGGTTAAATTAATTAATTAAATGTTGTGCTGTATTGTCAAAATTAAAGGGATTTTAATTCCATGGATTACGCATTTTTAGTGCAAGCCTCAACCTCTATTGATTGCATAATATTTAATTATGCAATCAATCAATTTTTGCTGTCTAGTCACAACCTACTATAGTCCGCGCCATCACTGAAGGCCGGTGGAAAATTGTGGAACTACAATTTTTTTAATGCAATGTGATGCAATGACATGGACAGTTGGACACTAGCGCCGCGTCAAAAGGACTTCAGTAGTGGCGCGGACTCGATCTCTAACCAATTTAGAGGTATGAGGAACAGGGTGTGTAGTTCACTTATACTCCATAGAAAGTGAGGATCCTCCGACCAGACGGGGTCTTGTGGGCAACTGCCCAAAGATTGATATTGGAATCTTGTATATTATGTTGATCGTGCGGTAAACTCTTACTGCACGATGCAGGAATTTTGTATGACGTTAGGTCTTTAATGCGTAGTCCGCAGGCGGCGATGTAGATGCCGCCACAGTGCTATTAATGTAATTCTCTTTCGTCCATACTTTTTAACTGCATTCCTGTCACTAATGTCAATATATATGACGTACCTAATTAGCTAATTAGTGTCAAGTTACGTAAATGAAAATGTGAAATCTCAAAGGTCGTGGACAATACTTTAAAAAATGTACAGATTGAATAATTTATGAGCAAAATCAACGAAAATGCATACAACTATAACATATTTTTTAACAGTTACGTTCTGTATACATTTTTGTGTTTGTAAAAACTATGTTAACTATACATTGTTTAGAGGAATACCAGTGGAAGAAGGCCATTTAGAATATTTTATGAATTTGAGCGATACTAGTGGTTTTAATTTCTGGAGAGATCCAGGCCTTTTGTACAAGCCCGTGGAGTTTGTGGTTGATCCTAAGAGTAAGCCAGGCTTCTTGGCCGAAGCTGAAAGACGCGGATTATACTTGACAACGATCCTTGAAGATGTACAGGAGTAAGACTCTTCCTCTTATTTGCATGACATGAACTGCATCACGCTTATTTTCCCCGAAGGGTTAAGCAAAGGTATACTTAATAACACACTCGAACGAGATCATTCACCGTCCATAAATTTTTGGGCTAAATGTAAAAGTAGCCGGCCAAACAAAAAAAGAGCTATATTCCGAAAAATTACGTTTTTCTCTTCATTTTTTATTTCTACAAGCTATTACTTTAATTAGATTATTACTCATTATTTTAACTAAAATATACTGAAAACAGTATTTTGGAAAAACCGTATAACAGCGCAGGAAATTGCCTTTCATTATTTGATCCAATAGTGAAAAGTGAAGAGAATAACATGTTCTAACGGAATATATTATCATTCGCTTTAGCGTTAAGACCGCCCATTGTAACACCCTATGTTAAATTTCTACATTTATATCTGTATTTTTTATGATGTACCTACACATTTTTTTTTTTGTTTGGCCGGCACTTTTATTATTTAGCCCAAAATGAATGATCTCCTTTCTCCGGTTATGTTAAAGTGCCATGTAATGCTATTGCCATCAACCGGGCAGCACAAATCCAGACTCCGGTTTGATACTGAGAAATTCCTGACGGAAAAGCCGAAAACAGTTTCCAATTGAAATTTTGCTCAGCTCCTAAGGGTTCTAGCGTAATATTAAATAGTTTTTACAAGCTTTATATTAGCTTGCTCTGTTCGTATGTGTTTCCGGCTACTCCAATTGTCATACATTTTTCAAGCACTTCCTGGCATCCGATTGAGCTGAAACTTGGCATACTTTTATATAACTACCGAGACATTTTGAAAAAATGATACCATAGAACGGGTCTGATGATGGAGGGCCACCTTCCGGCTCCATCCGCAAGGTGGCCCTGGGAAAACCCTGTTTAGTTAATTAAAAGCTAGTTTTTAAAAAGATTTTTACTCATTTTATTAGCCTTTCTCAAGATTTTTTCAAATTCAATTGGTTGTTCCAGAGATTAGCACGTTCAAACAAAAAAATCCTTCAACTTTATTATTAGTAGTATAGAATAGATATCAGTAAAAACTCATCAGTGAAAACTAGGGTAATAATATTTAAAAATTAATTGTTTTTATCTAATCAAGAATCCTGTCTGTCACGCGATTATGATAACAAGATTGATGACAAGATTAAAATATTATGTTTTAAGATTAAAATTCGATCATAAAAATGTCTCAGATATTGGTCGTAGGTATTCATTTCTAGATAATTTTTGCTTACATTATCCGTAAGACCTACTTAGAGAATAGTACATAACTTTTGCGGCATGCAACAGGGTCCATCACCGACTGGTTGCGGCCAAGGCAAGTATAGTGAGTTTAGTTACCTCCTTGGCTGCCATGTTTCGAAGTAAAAGGTCATTCTATTTTTAAATAACACAAAAAAGTTGCAGTATAGTAATGATTTGCGTAACCATACATTTTTCGGCTTTAAAACGCCTTTAAACTTTAAGTAACTTTTATGAATGAGAGTTAGATTCAAATACGCTACGTTTAAAACATGACTTACTTTACTCTTATATGAAAACTGCTGTGGCGGCATCTACATCGCCACATGCGCACTACGCATCACACATAAAAATCCTGCATCACACAATTAGAGTTAACCGCGCGATGGACATAATAGATACAAGATCCCGACATCAATCGTTGGGGAGTTACCCACCAGACACAACACCCGTCTGGTCGGAGGATCCTCCCTTCTCTATAAAGGACGAGTGAACTTTACAACTTGTTCCTCATACCGCTAAACTGCAATACCCCAAAATTTCTGTAAAATATGTCAAACATTTTTCCAGAGCCTTTGACAAGCAGACCGTCAAGGCCTACATCAGAAGGAATATGAACTCCTTCGATTGGAGCAACTTCTTCCGATTAGATGACATTTACAAGTGGCTTACTGACTTAGCCGAGACTAATCCCACTGAAGTGACAGTTCAGAGCATCGGGAGAACCGAAGAGAAAAGAGAAATCATGGCTGTTAAAATTGTTGTGAGAGGATGTAAAATGAGGTATTGTAGACTTTATCACTTTTGATATTCAGTGCAAATTTCAGCAATGAAACTGAACGCGATTAGCATACACCACGTTTAAAGCTGTCAATGTCATTATTTTTCTATGGAATATTGACACTGACAGCTCTTAAACGCGGTTTAGATGAAATTCGCCCGTTTCGAGTTTTCTGCTGGAATATTTAACTGTTTTCAAGGTGGAATAAAAATCATGGAATAAAGTATAGGTAATAAGAGGATATTATTCTATCTGCGAATAACATAAACTATGTATCAATCCATTTGCCAAGATCAGTGATTAAAGTATTATCCATTGATGCTCACAAACACAATAACTGCTTCACCATTACATCAGTCAGATTATGTGTTTGTCAAATGTACTTTTTGCATACAAAAAACAAATTGCAATCATTTAAAAAAAAAGTGATATTCCAGCACCCTATTGCGTAACACACTCTCTATCACATTTCGAAAGATTTTGCAAGAAAATCCTAATCTGTTACTTCATTTGTTTGAACAATTTGTCAGCTCGACAGCGTTAATGAATATTGTTTAGGCTTTAAAATGAATGGCATTGGGATTGTGTGTGTTACGTAATCATCCCGCTGATCCTTGGTGGTGTATCCAGCCGAGTCTCTCCCAGAGAGGAGGCCTGAGTCCCAGCAGTGGGAACATGATAAGTAGCTAGCTTCTGCCTCACTATGCTCCAGGTCCACGGTGATCGTAGAAGGTGGTATTCACGCTAGAGAGTGGATCTCTCCTGCCTTTGTGACATATCTCATTCACGAAATCATACATTCACGGACTTCAGGAAACGAGCAACTCCAGGAGATAGCATTGACCTATGAATGGTACTTCGTGCCTGTTCTGAACCCTGATGGATATGAGTACAGCCATACCACTGTAAGTGAATGCAGCTGAATATCAGTATTTTACATAGAGCAATTGAAGGCTCTCGTGCCTAAGTAATAACAACCGCACGGGTCGAACGATCAGGTTAAGCTCCGCTTGCCGGGGTTGGTCCGTGGATGGGTGACCATCTTTACATACGGAGACTCCTCCGTGCCTTGGAAAGCACGTTAAGCCGTTGGTCCCGGCTGTCATTCGTGGATCTTTGACAGTCGTTACGGGTCGTCAGAAACCCGAAAGTCTTGACAATCAGTCTTACCAAGGGGTATCGTTCGAGGTTCGAGGTCGCTCTATGTAAAATAATGGTATTCAGCTGAATCCGGTTAGACTGGAAGCCTACCTGAACATAGTTGGGAAAAGGCTAGGCAGATTGACATAGAGCAATTGCCAATCTGACCTCCACAACCCATTACTCATTGAGTAATACGATACGTAGGACGTTATATACTTATGATGTTAGACTTTCGGGCTTCTGACGGCCCCTAACCACTATCAAAGATCCACGAATGACAGCCGGGGACCAACTGATTGACGTGGGTCCAGCCACGGAGGGGTCTCTGCATGTAAAGATGGTTACCCATCGCAAACTGACCACGGCAAGCGTAGTCGATCCATGCGGCTGTTATTACTTAGGCACGTACTTATAGTACACCCACATTTCACCAATTATGTCTATGACACACGTAATAATGGGCGAGCCTTTTGCCTTCGACCGGGCAAATTCCAGACTCCGAGCTGCTACTCAGAAAGTCCTGATATAAAACTCCGATGACACTTTCCCAAATCTGGGACCACTTCGTCGGTCTACCACTAGACCGAGGAAGGTAGCAGTCACATATACAGGGTGTCCCTGGAAGTATGGATCAAATCGAATAGGGGTGTGGGCAAGGACATTTCCAAACTTTTTAACCCTGGGTCAGTTTTAACAATAATACTTATGTTCCAGGATCGGCTTTGGAGAAAAAATCGTAACGGACATGGGGTAGATTTGAATCGAAATTTCGACCATGGTTTCGGAAGTAAGTTTTTACAATTATAGATACTTTCAGCTGGAATCAATAAATATTACCATTAACACTCGAAAAAGGCCATTTGATTGTTATGAGTGAATACAAACATTTTGAATTTGGAAAAAGCACGAACCATACGAATTATGTAAAAAAATAAATAAAAAGTGCTGAAAGTACCTGGCTGGCTAAATATAGCATTATTTATTTTCTCACAGTCATTCGTGAAAAACAAAAATCATCTTGGTCCTTATATCCCTCGCTCCGCTCAGGATTCTAATCTAGAATCATTCGCTGCTCTCGGGTTCCAACTTAGGAACTTACCTTTCTTTTACGTGTTGTATAATGTACTATTTTCACAAAGCTACTTAATCGCATGTACAGATCACGGCTTCATGAAGGGTCTTTTTACACCCTGTATGTATATTCAATAAGATACCATTGCCTTAAAAAATGCCACAATTATAAAATAAATTATTTAGGTGTTTTCATTTATTTCTTCAGCCGTCGGCGTAAGTAATTATCAACAGTCGGATACTTATTGCGGTCCGTCGGCATTTTCTGAAAAAGAAACTAAAGCTATGAGAAACTTTGTGGCCACCAAGAGCAGTAACTTAGAGTATTACCTTGCTTTCCACTCTTATGGGCAGTACATGATCATACCGTATGCCGACAGCAAGAAACATTTGCAAAACTTTGATGAAGTGGTGAGTGACGAACTTGAAATAAAGAAGGGGAGCAATTCCCGTACTTTTTGGCAGAGTCCTAAGTGACGGCTCACCGCGCAGGCGTATTGCGGAGCGGATTTATCAAACTGAGGGCCTAGACAAGTGACAATCGCTTCGAAAGCGTTTCTTTCAACAGGATTGACATAAGCTTGTCGATAGCTTATGTCAGTCCTATACATTTTTGCCTTTTCCATCATCGTTATCGCTGATAGAATGTCACTTTGTCTAGGGCCTCTGATGTCTAGTGGGCGTCCTGAGTGACGGCGCACCGCTGTAGTTTGTTGCTATTATGGTACTACTACTTCTTTTGATTAATTATTTGTTTCCTGCTAGTTATTATTAAGTTTAGTTCAGGAACCTTTCGGACTGTGGGTGTTTGTATAAATTAATGATCTATTCCCAAAAGTATCTGATGAATATGTGAAAAAATGGATAAGAAAACGTACCTGTACCTAGTAGAGGGAGATTTGTAGTGCCACTTGCAATTTGAGTGTTTTGATTTGTTTATTTGAATACTTTAACCTGAAATTCTAAATTTAAATCATCTTAGAGATGTTTTTCGTTTGAAAATTGAGTTAATTTTCATAACCTTTTTAAATTTTCGTTGATGATTTTTCAATTACAATTAAAAAATGTTATTTAAACAATAGGATTTGTTTTCCGTTTTTTCTTTTTATGGTAGGTACGGAACACTTAATAAGAGGGGGTGAGCATATGACCACATGTTAGACGTGAAAACTTAAGATTGGAGCGGAGTAGACACGATGCAGCGCCGAATACGCAGTTCAGCATCACAAACCGACTAGAGCCGAATATAACCAATTCAGCGTCGCCGACCCAAGCGTGACGTTTCAGTTTCGTTCACTGAGGCCTTAGTGTGAGTTTCTTTCAACTATCTTCCTTTCACTGGCCTTCACTGGTGAAGGGCCAATCGGAGCGCCGAACGCGGTCGATGCGTAAAGTGAAGATAGTTAAAAGATACTCGCATTAAGGCCTCTGTTCAGAAAGTTCGCAAATTGCGCCTTCACTTCAATAAAGTTATTTATACCCAGGATCTTCTCACTCATCAGTTATGGTTACTTGAATACTGCTATTGAGTATTTACTGGGATTTGTGTTTCCAGAAAAATATATGCATGCAAGCTGCTGTAAAAATATCTACTAGATATAGAACCACGTACAGTGCTGGCACAGCCTACGATACAGTTGGTAAGAGCTTTATGTATTTTTTTATACAGTGTGTCCGGACATGGATTAGCGATATTCTAAATACTTCAATAATTATAAACTATTTTAAAGTAAAATTTTAATGATATTTTTGATTTTTATGATTTCCTGTTTGGGGTTCCGACAATTGCCTTGCAAAAAGCACAGAACCAGTCGAAGTGGCGGTGCTCGGAGGCCTATGTCCAGCAGTGGACGTCTGCAATGATGATGATGATGACAAGAATATGATGTGTAAAAGTGGTCCCTATATCCTATTTACAGAATAAACAATTTATTTATATTAATTTAATTTCATAATAAATGAAAACACTGGCAATACTTGCACAAGAGTATTTTGCAATCTTTCTCTTATTTTTCTTTTACTTTCTTTTTACCTATCTTTTTGGAGGTTGGCTAGCAGCCGTACCTATCAACCTATGGTCTTAACGTCCCGACTCACACTATGTATCTATGGGAGGGTCTAGAGGATACTACGGATAGCTATTTGCATGAGAAATCCAAAGTATGCGTCCCAGTATCATGTTGACAGCTATTTGTTTAATAGGACTGTTGACAGATGACGGACTGGTCTATCCCCCGAATTGCAGGGATTATCTAAACATTATTCACTTAAAAAAAATACAAAATTCAACAGGTTACACGACATCAGGAGTCAGCAGTTGTTGGGTCAAAAAGACATATCAAGTTCCGTAAGTACCAACCATTGTTCACTAGTTAGCTTGCTATACGGTTTCCTAGAAGCGTGGTACCGTCAAATAACGGCCGCTGTGACGGCTGTCATGAAAATAATGGCAACGGGGTTTTACGGTGTCTTAAATGCTCTCTACCAAACCATAACTCAAGTTTCAGTGACGTCATTCGCCGGTAAATTGCAGATGCTATGTGGCGGCCACCGCTCTTCAAGGAAATTTTAGATTTAGGTTCGTCATCCACGGAGCTACTGAATAGTAACTATACATTTACCGCCTTACTAATAAACGTTGTATAGCGCCTGTCTTCTTCTTTCAAAAGTCAAATTACTTTTGAAAGAAGAAGACAAAACGTTGTGTAACTATACAGGCGCTATACAACGTTTATTAGTAAGGCGGTTAGAAGATACAATGTACTTGTCTTGCTAGTCGGTTCGACTTAGCTGCCCGACCTGTATCGAATCACGCCGACCTGATTAACGGACAGTTTCTTCATCAAAAGTAACAGTCAACTGCTCTGCCGCGCTGTTGGATTTACAACCCTCGCCTCAGCGCCGAGGATTGAAAATACAACAATGCAAATACAAATACAAAAAATATATCCAAGCTCTAGGTATACGTACAACAATTTGTTAACAAGCAATTAATCTTTACAAAATATGGCCGTTTTCACATTGGACGATAACAATATCGTCGAACTGGTAGTTTCATACAATTCAAATGCAA
Source organism: Lithophane semibrunnea (assembly GCA_947363905.1). Taxonomy (NCBI): domain Eukaryota; kingdom Metazoa; phylum Arthropoda; class Insecta; order Lepidoptera; family Noctuidae; genus Lithophane; species Lithophane semibrunnea. The sequence continues at coordinate 13,834,127 of OX376204.1, read as the reverse complement.
TTTCAATATATATCCTTTCGTATCGGTCAAGGTTTTTCTTACATTTCGGAGCGCCACAATTTTTTCTCGTACTGCTGTCTCCAGACACTGCTGGCGATTTCGTGCTCTGAAAGCCAGCCAGTTCCTAGATAAAACCCTGGTTGCTACGTCACCCGCCGCAGGAGACCCTGGGTGTGAAATCCCAGGCTGATTCCCGGCGACCGTTGGCGCGGACTTGCGGACGGTGAGCAATGAGGGTAGCTCGCCGTCCGATAAGGGCTAGGCGCGGGTGTTCCCCGCGCGCCTCAAAGACATGTCAGCACAACTGACGGAGTCCGCTAGGGTCGATGCCTGATAGGGTCGCGGGAAAGTCCAAAAAGGATAACGTGGCCCCTGGCAACATACAGGCAACTGAAGGAACGTGGGTGGGTTTTAGTCAGTAAGAGTCAGAAAAAACCTCCCGCTCCGCCCAAAAAAAAACGACGTTGCAACTGTTCACATAACAATTTGTCTGATTCCAGCTATGTTGTGACGTTTGAACTGAGAGACGGTGGTTTCTACGGCTTTGCTTTGCCCGTGCATAAGATCCTGCCGACTTGCCGGGAGACGATGGATGGGATAATCTCCCTGTTGACCCCAAAAGCACATAAGTATAGTAAGCTTCGGCAGAAATACGACGATAGCGGTTCTCCGCAGTTTATTTTGGACAAAATTGTAATTGTTTTTAATGTACTTCTATTTATTATAGTGCGTTTTGATTGAATTGTGTTTAATTTAATGATCCATAAAATATAAGTAAAAATCTTTTTAAAAACAAGCTTTTAATGAACTAAAAAGGGTTTTTCCCAGGGCCACCTTCCGGCTCCATCATCAGACCCTGAACACCACCTAGTGTCAAACCACTTGTTAATACATAGCTAATTAGTCCAAACACGATGGTCCTATCTTGTTCGATTCAAATCAAATCAAATCATTTATTCCTTGCAAACATGGGTTATGTACATAGGTGTTGTCATAAAGTAAGTTCTCCATGTTTTGCCGTCAAGTGGGCATGCAAATCTTATTCAATTAAATATTATTTTAAATTAACATTAGAAATATTAATAAATTCATTTTAAAAATTTTACAAATTAAAGTCAAATCATTTAAATTACAATAGAATAGAAAATGTCATAATAAATTTTACATCAAATGTCATTGGCTACGATAATAACTATGTCAATGTATACAATATAAGCATATCAATTTAAAGTAAAATAGGAACAGAAATAATTTATCAAAAAAATGTCAATACAATTACATTATAATTTTAATTATTATTTAAAAAAGCATGTCTAGAATAATACTGAAAACAAGATGAGTACGATACTTAGGTCCCACTGATTTTTTCCGATATGAACTCCGAGACATTATAATACGATATACTTATGAGAAAGTTTTTTAAATGTTTTTTAAACAAATTAACATTTAAGATTTTGATTGATACTGTTATGCGATCATATATAATCCAATATGTACAAAGAGGGCAGCGTCAGTATTTTATACTGAATAAAAAATGGTTTACAAGTGTCTGTGCATTTCAAAACCAAACATTACCCTAATACACTTTTTTTGGGATTTAAATATAAGTTCCTTATTGGCTGAGTTCCCCCAAAACATAACGCCGTATCTTAATATTGAACCCACCATTCCATGGTATGCTGTAACAATAGCGTCATTTCCTATGACTGGAGCGAGCTTATATAAGGCATACGTCGATTTGCTAAGTCGCTTTGCCAATTCTAGAGTGTGGGCTTTCCAATCCAACCGTTGGTCTATGGTTAAGCCTAAGAATTTGGAGGTGCTTACTTGATTTATTTCTTTATTGTCATAGTGAATATTCATAGTTAATTGGAGTAACCGGAAACACATACGAACAGAGCAAGCTAATATAAAGCTTGTAATAAAAATGATTTTATTTCCGCTATAAGGTTTATACAAAAACTTTTACACGTGAATCATATTTAAAAAAATATTATGAGGTCGGCGTTTTGTACTTCTATTGGTCGTAAGAATTATGAAACAATAGTTTACAACAGCTTGCAGGTAAAAACTCGTTGTCAAAGAAGAATCCATCAAAATTATGAACACAAAAAGTTTCCCGATCCAAACCATACGAAAAAATATCATGTAAAAATTACCCAATCAGCGATAACAATCAAAAGAAGATGCGATCAACACGCGCAACACGCGATCCTTTTACCATAAAAGGAATAAAAAAATAAATTCAGTAGCGAATCCTGTGATGTTAACCCCAAAATGATGCTATCAAGAGGTGGTGATATGAGTAATGATCCGTGTAATCGTTTAGCCGTCACGACAAATCGTCAGATCACGTGATCTAGTGTCATTTATTTTGGTAAGTACGATCCACCATTTTATCCTGACCTCTCCTCTCCTCTATAGCTCCAACAAAATGTCCAGAAATGATAGCTGAACTTAAATTGGACGTCGATCTATAGAACTTAAATAGCGTGGGTGGAATCGTATTATTGATTAACAATTTTCAACTCTGCTGCATCAAGTTATGGTTTCATTTTCGTTGTGATGTGTTAATTGAAGGGCGTTGCATTTCCTTTTGTGTCGGTATTAATTGCTTACTGTTATTTATTGGACTGTTGCTTATATCTCAATTTGGATACGATTTCTGTTATTATTAATGATTCGACTAATTACACTGCCTTTGCTTTGATTTGCTTTGGGAAGTTGGAGTGAGCAAATATATTTGTTGCTTTGTCTCTCATTGAATTGTTTCGACATAATTAGGGCATGTTGTGTTTAATTAGGGCACGTGTAATTAGGGCATGTGTTTAATCAAAATTAACAGTTTCAATTTATTCAATGGTTTAATTACGAAAGCAATTGGATAATCCCTTTGATTATACATTCGATTAAAGTCTATGTACAGTCGGCCGCATGTCATGTCGGTGGTAGCACTTTGACTTTAAGCTGTTCTAGCGTAGTAGGTACGAAGTCTCAATAGGATAATAAGCCAGCTTATACTAATTACGTTATCACTGACGTGCGACCAACGTGATTGATAAGTATACTGTACTTATCAATCAGTGAGTATCTTACCTTATTGCTACTATTTGTGATCATGTTTCAATCAGAACTTATCCTTACTGAAGTGTACTAAAGTGATTTTTCATCCAAATAAAACTAGATTTACCAACAAGTTGGCCTAATTATCTTAGGGTCTGCCTCCAGTCTAACCGGATGACCAGTATTTTACATAGAGCGACTGCATAGCTGACCTCCACAACCTTGTTACTGCGAAACATTTTTTTTTTGCCAATCTTCCCAATTATCTCCAATGAAGTCATCAAATCGAGACCAGTGATTCGCACCCACAAACCTATCAACATAAAACAAAAAATAAAATAATAAATGAGCAAGCAATAACAATAACTTACAAAGTCCCAGTACGTTTTGCTTTGTTAATTTTATGCACGCCTCATTTCAGTTGCGGGCTTTAAATGTGTCTGTAAAGACGCGGTTATGTTGGTCTTGGTTTGACCACAATATTTGTAAAAAAAAAAAACATTTTCAATACATACATAACAAGATAGTTAATTGATTCAGGCGTGACTTTGCGGAAATCCATTATAAAATACAATAGACGTAGATATATTTAGTAACCTATTCCGCTAGACTATTCTTAAAGAGTCATAAAAAACCCTGTAAGAAATCAACTTCACCCTGTAAGAAATCAAATTGATTTCTTTATGACTCTTGAAGAATAGTCTAGCAGAATAGGTTACTAAATATATCTGCGTCTATTGTATTTCGTACATAACAATTTATTTATAAAATAGCGACTTGCTCCTGCTTCGCACGATTCTTACGACTTAACAAAACATCGAGACTTCTTAGTTACTTACCTTCCTTCTTAGTTGAGTGGGCCGGCCACGTCACCTGAATGTACCCGGAGAGATGGGCGAGGATTGTCACTCACAGCTGGACGGTGGACGCCTGAAAGAGGACATCGCCGTCGAGGTAGACCGCGGCGAAGGTGGTGTGACGATCTAATCATGTTTGCGGGGCCAACATGGCCAGAAATCGCACAAAACAGAGAGATTTGGAAGGAATTTTCCCAGCAGTGGGACACATTATAGGCTATTAAATAATAATAAAAAATATTAGTACGTATACATATCCCATCATCGTAAAATAACCACAAAAACCTACACCAGTGTGAAACAAAGCCAGAACAGAACTGCACAGAATCTCGTTAACTTTAATAATCACTTGAAAATGCTGTGGATTAAGCAGAAAATTTAAAGACACTACGGGATCCTTGCCAAAGCCCGAGTGGTCCTCCTGGTACTCCAAACGTCTTTGTACAGTGTTGGAACCGGGACAGTAGTGTATTAAGTCCATCGTTTTATTATTTAACCTACTTACTTGAATTTTGTATTTGAAGTAACAATAGGAATTTATTTGTAATTGCCGCGCTGCAGCTATTACAAAGAAAACGTGAATCAAGTGCCATAAAGTGAATAAGAAAGACGTTATTGGACGATTTTTTTCATTTTATCGTTACTTAACCGTTTAACTTATATTTAAACTAGGTGATGCCCGCGGCTTCGTCCGCGTAGATGTCAGTTATTGTATACCTAGTAAAACCTTTCTCAAGAACTACTCTATCCTTTGGTGAAAACAGCATGAAAATCGTTGCAATAGTTTTTGAATTTATTGCGCGTAGACAGACAGATGCGGCGGAGGACTTCGTTTTATAATTGCCTGATAGGCTAGATTTTAATGAGATTAAAGTATCACCAATAATAATTGTCACTGTCTAAATGGAAATAAAAAATGGAAGCGTTGAGTGTGTTTTGGTCAATTGCTTGCACCATCTCATTAAAAAAAAACAATGTAAATAACAAGAAATATTTTTGTTTTCCTACAGATTTATTTAAATCTTGTAGTAAATTTCAACTGACTCTTTCTATTAATAGCAGAGACGAAATTAAAAGAGTTAACACTCTTAAAAACAACTTAAAATCTGTTTTTTTATCTCGTAGACTAAATTGACATTTCAAGTGATTGTTCTTTGTTTTTTCAATTTGGAGTTTGACATTTAAATTAGTCAACGAGAATAAAGAACAGACTATGTTGAGTTCATTTGTTTATTTCACTTTTCGTTAAAAGATCATAAAAACAATGGATGCTCGTTAATTACTTCGAATTTTTCCTCGTGAATTTTAAAGTTAGATAACAAACACGCTTGTAATGTAAACAGGCAAACTAAGTTGATTTAATAACAAAATTGGAAAGTTGCACCGTTCGCTAATGAGAAGAAGAAATGGAAATTATTTCTAACTTCGGTGTCTCAATTAAAATTGTTTTCGAACAATTACAGGAAATATTAATTGGTGAAGTTAGTTTTCCAAGTTGGAATTTTTTATCGGAATTTTTCTATGATGGAGAAACGTGCTCATGCTTTTCGGAGAACATAAGGCTGCGTTTCCACCAGAGATGTGCGAGGAAATGTGTCGTGCGAGGATGTCTAGCTGTGCTGTGAAAATGTGTGGGGGTTTCCACCAAAGCTGTGCGATGAAAATGTGCCTACGAGGATGTGTAGCGGAACTGTGAAAATGCGCATTAATGTGTGGTGCGAGGATTGATGGACTGGCTGGTACAGTATGCGCAAACCTCGCAATACATCCTTCTCAACACACATTCCTCGCAACACATCCCTCGCACACATCCCTCGCTTGTTTTGTATGCGCGAAAATCCAGCTCCGCTGAGCCGTTTCCACCAGAGCTGTGCTGACCGAAGCGAGGTAAATGAAGCGATTCTATTGGTTCTTTACAAAGACATCCCTCGCTACGCATCCTCGCACATCTCTGGTGGAAACGCAGCCTTAGCCCCCTTCTCTTGTTCTTGCGAGAAATGGCTTATTCCCAAAGTCCTCCAAAAAGAATTCCCAAACTACTCCGTGAAAAATATAATAGTTTTAATTAAGTTTCATTCTATTCCATGATAATATCAGTGTAGTGTATATTTGTGCAATCAAAAGAAAGACGAGCTCGTGGCTAAGTAATAACAGCCGCACGGTCGATCCATCAGGTCAAGCTACGCTCGGGCGGGTTGGTCCGTAGATTGGTGACCATCTTTACATATCGAGACTCCTCCATGCCTCGGAAAGCACGTTAAGCCGTTGGTCCTTGCTGTCATTCATGGATCTTTGACAGTCGTTACGGGTCGACAGAAGCCCGAAAGTCTGACAACCAGTCTTACCAAAAGGGGTATCGTATTACCCTGTTACTGGGTTGTGGAGGTCCGATAGGCAGTCGCTCCATGTAAAATACTGGTATCCCGTTAGACTGGAAACCAACCCCGATATAGTTGGGAAAAGGCAAGGCAATTTAAGTTGACAAAGGAAAACCATCCAAAATCAGAGTACTTATAACAAACAAAACTAATTGCTTCCACTTTCAACTAGTTTCACCTTTCTGATTGACCGACCCCCTTATAATTTGTGCTACGATTGGTTTAATCGAAATAAATGCTTTGACATTGTTGATTCAAACTCAAACGAGTTTGAATCAACAATGTCAATTAAGATCTTCTTTTGAAAACAACTGCAAGACCAAGATAGTCGGATAGTCTTAATGCACTTAAAAATTAAACTCCTTAAATGGCACTAAGACGGCACGGAAGTGTCTCTGTGTCCCAATTAATTAATCCTGGCTTGGAATGCTGCCAAGAGCCTAGGACCGCAGTTTGAGTAAACAGAAACCACTTTGAGGTCATGAATTTTGCACCATTTGTGACGATATTGCTGGATCTAATTGTGGAAAAGGAAAAAAATGTTTTGAGATTGTGATGTTAATCTAGCAACTAGAATCTGTCAGCTGTGTTGAAATATTCGATGGAACAACATCTTCTGAGAATTTAGTTCAGAAGACTAATAAGCTAAGTTTTCAAAAGCTTCCTTTAATCTAATCTTTTGCTGAGCCCATAAAAGGCGTCCACAAGGATCACATTATAATTTTAAATTAAATTACTTTATTTATTTCAGACCATGGTATCCATTTTGTTACTAACAATGTTCTTATAGACTAGTGTTAGTAATACCTAAACTACTCACAACAAGACATAAATAAAAGAAGTAAACTCAACAATCACTACCGCGCCATTCCATGACAAATGGCGCAGCAATGACTGATGTAACCACAGTCCAGCCGACTAGCGATCATGCTAAGGATGCCGTTGGTGCTGCCGCATACTCTACGCACCAGGGAATTTACCTCATAATTACACATTCAATCTGCCTAGCCTTTTCCCAACTATGTAGGGGCCGGCTTCCAGTCTAACCGGATGCAGCTTAATACCAGTATTTTACATGGAGCGACTGCCTATCTGACCTCCACAACCCAGTAACTGGGTAATACAATACCCCTTGGTTAGACTGGTTGTCAGACTTTCGTGCTTCTGACGACTCGTAACGACTGTCAAAGATCCACAAATGACAGCTGGGACCAACGGCTTAACGTGCTTTCCGAGGCACGGAGGAGGCTCGATATGTGAAAGTGGTCAACCATCCACGGACCAACCCCGGCAAGCGTAGCTTAACCCGATGGATCGACCCGAGCGGCTGTTATTACTTAGGCACGAGCTCCTCATAAATACACATTGTGGAATGTAAATAAAGTATTGAATATTGGATGCTTGATGGGGTGAAGCTCGTGTCGTGTGTGGTTTGGGTGAGAGATGTTACGGAGCTTCGATTGCGACTCTGAAAGGTCGGAACTTCCGATTCATATTACACCTTAGACTACAACTTTGGCTCCGATAATTTTGAATCGGATTTATAGGTACCGAAGATCGAAACGCAGCGATGCACGTGACTAGAGCATGTTCGCATAACTTTTAACTCAGTTTCAGTATTGTTTTGTGTATGTCAGACGCGTCATGTTAATGTGGGGGATGCGCTAAGGTAACCAGCGAAATCCAATTTTTCTTACGTTTTTTGCAATTTGCAGGTCAGTGTTAGGTTTTATGTTGATAAAAATATGATAAGCGACCGTAACAAATATGATTTTACAGAATTATAATCATTAATCAATAATCCTTAGAATCAGAGTGCCAAATGTCATGATTTCATGAAATAGTCATTCAATACACTTATAAGAACTTAAAGAGTTGCTGATTTTAATGTTTATAATTCTACTAGCTGCGCCCCGTGGTTTCACCCGCATAAGACTCGATCCCGTAGGAATATCGGGCCAATAGTATCCTATGTCCTATTTCAGGTCATGGTCTACCCCTGTGCCAAATTTCATCGAAATCCGTTCAGCCGTTTTAGCGTGAAAGCGTAACACGCAAACAAACAAAATCACTTTCGCATTTATAATATTAGTTAGGATACATTTATATTTACGGTCGCGAATCATATTTTAATCAACATACAACCTGATACTGACCTGCAAATTGCAAAAAAGATAACAGGCGAAAATAGAAAATGAGTTCAACTGCAGCAAAATTTGCAATTTCTGACACGGAACTTTTCATCAGTACATTGCCGATATTGTTCTCGCGACACGGATGTACACAAACGAAACGCAGGCGTGTACTTTTTCTCTCTCTGGAATCTGGGTCAGACAGCTAGCATACAATAGAGGTACAGTACAGAAGGACAGCTCCATACAACGAGTGAAACAGCATTCGGATACGGTTTCGATCCAGGCACATAAACTTTTGTATTTCATCACAACTGCTCTCAAAACGGTGACGGAAAACACTGAGGAAACCGGCATGTCCTAGAAAAAAAAAATCGAAGACATGTGACATAACCTGCACTGGGCCTGCGTGGTGGATTATGGCCCGCTCCCTCCGGCAAAGAGATCTGTGTCCCAGCAGTGGGAACATGATTATACTTACGAGTGTATGTGTGCAATGTGCATGCGCCTGTTTTTGCTTGTTATATGGAGCTAAACTTCTGTAGGTACTTATCTACTTTGTGCAGCTAGTCCGAAATATTGTTAGCACTAAAAGCATTTCTCCTGTTTTGTTTCTGCAGTATGAATAGAGATTAAAAGCTCTGGGTGTTATCTATGTGATTTTTAATTATAGAGGCAAGTAAATTAAAGTTTAATAGTGAATGCCGTTAACAATGGTGTTTATTTGAAGTCAGTCTAGTAATGAAAATGAAAAAAAAATGTAAATACGTTCATTTGCGGTAAACATGACATGACACGAATAATAACAAATTGGGGAAAAATATACGTCATACTCACGCAAAACAGCCATCGCTCAGCATAATGCTGCGACCCTATGCGAGACAGAGCCTCAGCGCTGGTTTTCAGTGACAGCCGGCGTTGACGTGATGACGTCAATCGGTGCAGCATAATATTAAAATTAACAATGAAGACTGTAATTTGCAAACCATTTGAGCCATTTTATTTTATGGTATTTCAGTGGTACTAATCATATGTAACAACAAAGTAATTTACGAAAAGCCATATACAAACCGCCACAGTTAGCGAAAGAGAAAAAGTAATCTATATAGTAACAGTTTTATAATCCTGGCCCTGGCAAAATGAAATTATCCATCACTATGTAAACAATTTCCAATTACAAAGTGGAAACCATAATTTTCCAGAGTCATTGAATAATGAAAATCGGCATCACACTGTTCATTGTATCAAATGCATTAAGGTTTTACGTAGCGACCGCAGGAAATCCATCTAACTCCCGCTTAATTCGACCAATTGCTATGCATTGTGCTCTGGTCCGGCCATCATCTGGCATACTGCCAGTTGCTCTAATTGGGATCCCAATACTTTGTATTTGTTCAGTTTAATAGATTTATTAGTTTTACGCGTTGATACCCTGTGTGTCGAATTTGGGATTAAAGAAATTTATTGGCGACTTTTTCGCTTGCAAATTGGCAGTTTTGGTTTTCGTGTTGTGCGGAAAAATGAAACGTGTTGTTTGTTGACCTGCTCTTATTGCTGGAGCCAGCTGGAGAATTGGGTTATTGTGTTTGGGATGAGAGCCGGTAACAAACAACTTTTAAATCGTTCGCTGGATGCAATTTTGTTGGTAATTTGATACTCAGCTTATCTCATGGAAAGAAAAACCATTATGGCAAATGAAAACAAAATAGTGAACGTTACCTATACGGGACTAAGTGAATTTACTGTGCCGTTTTTATACTTTGTTGTTCTTTCATCTTGTCATTAAAATCCCAACTAATAATATTACTAACTAATCCTAATCCTAACTCGTAACTAATATTATAAATGCGAAAGTGAGTTGTACCAAACTCATCGTCCGCTCATCCGCTTCAACTGTTTTAGTTTTCAAGCTAAAACAGCTGAACGGATTTGGATTAAATTTGGCACGCGAGTAGACTATGACCCGGAATAGGGCATAGGATACTTTTTATCCTGGTAATACGCACCCATGGGATAACTTCCGACTTGCATGCGGGGATGTCACGGGCAGAAGCCAGTCAACGTTAGTCATAACTATAAAATTATGCATACCAAGTTGGCGATTAACCTTACCTTTATACAGTACCTAGTCAATTAGTATACTAATAACGAATTACACTAGGTACTAAATTAAATAACTGACTAACCAACTATACAAAATATTATACAGGGTGGTGATTTAGTCACCTGCATCCGTCAAGGGGGTGATTTTACCCGTCATATCATACTAGACAACTTTCGCTATATAAATAAATAATTATAACCAAAACATGGCGTCAAAAAAATCCTCCACATTGCTGTCTGCTGGTAATGTACCCAAGAGACTGGCAGCATTGCCACGTTGTATGGCAATGCTATGCAATGCTTGCTTAGCTTAACTTTCGTGATGAAACTCATACACTTACGAATAGTAATTTTTGTTTACATGCAACGACATTCTCTGTCTATGGTTGAATACCTAGGTTTTTTTTTTCTCGGATCGGGTATTGTCATAGCGAAAGATGTTTAATAATTAAGGCGGGTAGATATTCCTTTGACGGATGTAGGTGATTAAATCACCACCCTGTATACAAAACAAAAGGATTAGGTAGGCACGTTTGTATATCTTCCAAGACGCCTCTTCCAAAACCATTTAACTAGCTGACATTCCAACCATAGCATGCATATCGTCCGCAAATATAACAAAGGCTATAAAATCTAAAAACCGACAATCAGAGATCTGATCTCATTCATTACACGGACTCGCATTAGTGAGTGCAGGCGGATGGCACAGACGACGTCCCCTGATTTATTGGGCCACCTCCTGCCCCTAACGACATGTCGTGATGTACGGTGATGGAGGATGGTGGAAGGGAGGAGCGGAAGCGAGTAGCTCAGTAGGTTACAGCTCATGTGCTACAAAGATTTTTTGGCGCTCGAATGACATTGACAGGGAGGCACTGTTGGTAAACATTTGTGAAATTGCTTTATTCGGCGTTCGTTCCGATTTTAGCCAGTTGTTAAATGTCGACAAACTGAAAATGTTTAACAAAATAGAAAATGTTCAACAAATCTACAGTCCACTATCCTACATCGTTCTCACATTCACAAAATGGAAAAGAGTCTACATAAAAGTTAAATAAGATAAAAAAACTTAAAAACCTATTTAAGCCGAATGACATGATCCAACTGTAAGAAATCTGAATAATTATAAATCAATCTGCCTAGCCTTTTCCCGACTATGTTGGGATCGGGTTCCAGTCTAACCGGATGAAGCTGAATACTAGTATTTTACATGGAGCGACTGCCTATCTGACCTCCACAACCCAGTAACTGGGGTATACGATACCCCTTGGTAAGACTGGCTGTCAGACTTTCAGGCTTCTGACGACCCGTAACGACTGTCAAAGATCTACAAATGACAGCCGGAACCAGCGGCTTAACGTGCTTTCCGAGCCACGGAGGAGTCTCAGTATGTAAAGATGGTCACCCATCCATGGACCAACCCCGGCAAGCGGATCTTAACCTAATGGATCGACCCGTGCAGCAGTTATTAATTAGCCACAACTCCGCTAAATCTAAATCATTCATCATCGAAATCTGAATAATTACCATCCACATTAAAAGTTCACAGCTTAAACCACAACAAAAAACGGCAAACGCCGACCGAACAAGACAAAGAGAATTATTAGAAGATGAAGTCAACCGTATTATTGTGGCAGGCAGAGACGTTGCTGATAAATGTACTATGTAATTTACACTTCAGGTCTGTGTCATTGTTTTACATGTTCTGGCCCGACGTGGCGTGTGATGGAAATAAATGTGCGACTAAATAATTTATATGGAAGCTAAGTATTTAAGGAGTTATTTGCAAGTTACTAGAACTTGTAATTAGAGCTATTCTGGATAATATTGCTGTGAAGGTTTACTGTGAAGTTTAATTGAAATAGCTGAAAACCTCTTTAAGAATAACATAACAGAACACAAAGGTTGACAAACCGAAACAGTTTTTAGGGTTCCGTACCTAAAGGGTAAAACGGGACCCTATAGGCTCCGCTGTTCGTCTGTCACTAAGCTGTATTTCATGAACCGTGATGGTTAGAAAGTTGAAATGTTCACAGATTGAGATGTATTTCTTTTGCCGCTATAACAACAAATACAAAAAAAAACAGAATAAAATAAATATTTAAGGGTGCTCCCATACAACAAACGTGATTTTTTGCCGTTTTTATAAATAATGGTAGGGAACCCTACGTGCGCGAGTCCGACTCGCACTTGGTCGTCCCACTTACTGACGAACAATCAAAAGAAAGACTGAAGCTGTGGCGAGAGAGTGCTTCCTTACCCAGACCATTCGTTCCTCCTCCGGAAGATCTCCCACCAGAACATGTTGCCTTGGGTAACCTGGAAGTCTTTAAACAGACTCCGGACCCAGGTTGTGGACCTAGGTCCGAAGCAAGGAAAATCGGCACCCTAATTGTGTAATGCACGATAGGTTAGAATCGGAATCGGTTCGAAACAAATTTCTACGCCATTGCTTTATAAGTTCGAAAAAAAATCTGCTCAACAACGTAACTTACGAACTTATGGAGTAATGGATGAGAAATTTGTGTCGAACCGATTCCAATTCTGATTGATTGTGTATTACGCAATTAGGGTGCTGTTCACGTGCAGATTCATCCTGCCAGGGTTGCGGGAAAGTCCGAAAGGGATACCGGGACCTTGACAACGTTTATTAGAAAGGAAAATGTTTTTACTATAAAAATACAATTGGCATGAATTAGTCAAATTAAAAATAAGAATGTTTCGCGCGTTATGGACATTCATTTTAATATTCTGTCCCAAATCAAATCGAATTATTAATTTGCTGGAATGTAGGTATACAAATAAGGTCGTGAAGAAATAAAGTTGAGCCATACATTCTGCCCAAGATTCGACATGCAAAATTTAAATGAGTGTGTACGATCGATGCTATAACCAAAAATAAGATCACTAAACACAATTATCAGATAACAATTAACAGCAACAACAATACAATTAAAATGAATTCATTCAAAATGCAATGAATAAATAAACCAAAATAAGATCACCTAGACTTAGAATACCGAACGATTGCTTCGTTGCGGTCGGGTATATTTTAAAATACCTACGCGCAAAATCCTAAATCCGAAAGTATACCCAATGTCAACTCGGCCAGTGACGTCACAAATGTTAGGTAAAGGTACGCTTTAATGAATTAATTCTCGATTTCTGGATTTGAAAACATACCCGACGACAACACGGTCTCTGACGTCATGAGCGTTGTGTGAAGGTATAGATTTCATATACGCGTAGATGTGGTGCTGGTCCACAAACGATGGTACACTTAATTCCGTGTCCTGCGTGCCCTGTCAGCTGCACGTTACAGGAACTGATGGACGCTAGCGATGGCGCCAAACACGTGGCCGAATTCTGGGCCGAGTCTATTTAGATGGTCATCGACACACTACGAAGAAGAACAACATAATATACTGTGAGATGAATAAAAAAATCTTTTTCTTAGATTTTGCCGAGTTATGCGAACATAGATGTATAGAGCGGTAGAATTTCATTCGCGATTTCTGGGTTGGTCCTATTGTAAAAGTTGTTCATAATGATAAGTACAATGATCCTTAAAGAGATTTTCAGTTATTTCATTTACACTTTGTAAAATGATGGACCGACGACCTTAAGAAAGTAGCTGGGACAAACTGGATGCGGAAGGCGGAGGACAGGGTTTTTGGCGCAGCTTGGGAGAGGCCTCTGTCCAGCAGTGGACTGCGATAGGCTGAGTTGATTGTAAAATGTAGCAAAATTATAAAAGGTGACTGCTTAACATCGTCATTCTCCTGCTCTTTTCCCAATTTATTTGTGGTCGGCGCAACATGGCCCTTTCTTCCATACTTCTCTATTAGTCATCATCTCGGTAGTCACCCCCTTTCTAGCCGTATCATCCTTCACACAGTCCATCCATCGTTAGTATCTTTTTTCGTCTCCTATATACTCTTATCCACATTCATACTTAAAAACTAAGTTAAAGAAACGAGCTTTGAAAATTGATGACAGCGAAGTTGCAACACGAAATAATGATGACAAATGAAGAGTAAACGAGCATGTTAACCACCAAATTAATATCTCAAAACAGATTCATCACAATTTAAGTACAGAATCTGATAACATTAGTTACATACATCTCAAACATTTTTAATGTAAATCTTTCGTTAAATGAATAATCCATTTTATCTCAGACTGTTTTAAAAACCAAATTATTGAAGATACAACATTCAGGTCAACAAGAACTTCCATTAAATTAATTATTCACGTAAAACGGTTCTGAAATTCTCATAAATATTGAGAACTATAAAACCTTTTGAGCCTGAGGCTCTCTGTTATAAATCTTGTAAAGAAAGTTTTGTTTGTTCGTGAAAATAATAAATAAGTATAAATAAACTTATTGTAAATATTAATACCTAATAATTAAGAATTTAATAATGTGGTTGATAAAGGAATCATAATTGAAACTAAACGAGTATTATTTATCACATTACAGTATTATCTTTATAACAAAAGTGATGAATGTCACTGAATACCATGTTCCTACTCTGCCACATAAGTAGTCCATAAATATTAGTAGCATCCACCAGGATTTAATGAAGCATCTGTAGTGAATAAATTTTGAATTTTTGACAGTTTTTCCATACAAAAACTGTCAGACGTCAATTTTATTCCACGGATAAAAGATATCTGACTTTGATAAAATCAGCCCTTAGGGCATATTTTTTTTTTGTATGGAAAAACTGTCAAAAATTAAAAATTTAATCACAGGATAAGACTTATACTCGGTATAAAAGTTGGGTGAAATTCGCCTTAAATTAACTTAAAAAAAATTACATACATAACAAAATTAAAAAGAAAAAATACAGGGGATCAAAGAATTCGTCCGCATCGCTGTCAATGAGAAAGATGCCCAAAAGGCTGGCAGCATTGCCACGTTGAATGGCAATGCTGATTCTTTGGACTAAAAATAGGCCAGCCCTCTGGTCACGTGAAGAGTCGACCAATCGCTCAGCGATGTCCCGAAATATTCGATGATGTTGTTCCAAATTATTATTAGGTGAGATAAAATACCTAAAGAGTACAATTAAATTTATTAGAAATTAAAATAAAAAAGTTTCGATTTCTATTTTGGGGTCAACGACCGCTTCTACTTGTAGTACGAGTTGGGAGATATGTTTATTTTTTTTGGTTTTTTCGTGTTTAAATAATAATATTTATTTACTCTGTGCCCGTACACAGAAATAGACATTAAAACCGAGAACACACCTACAAAAACACAACTTAACACTCACTTAAAATCTCAGCATGATTTCACTCCATTTCGCAATGACTTTAAATAATCTACCCACAATCCTCCACCGCACCGTAGGCGTTGTAGCTCGAAATTATTACAACAGTAACCACAGCATTACATAGTGATGTTTAATTCGGTTCTAAAACGGGTTTTAGTTCATTTGCTTCGTGTACCAAACACATTACTTTAGTTTCAACCGACGGATCGAGCGTGCAATAATTACGCGGTTTAAGCGGTGGATTTAACTTCATTGCGGTTGAGTGGGTAGACGAGCGATTGAGTTTCAACACCTTGTTTAGGGTTGAGATGAATCCTAATCCTAATCCATACTAATATTATAAATTCGAAAGTAACTCTGTCTGTCTGTATGTTATCTTTTCACGTCTAAACCACTGGACGGATTTCGATCAAATTTGCGAATCGAGACTTACGCGGGTGAAACCGCGGTGCGCAGCTCGCAATTCGATATATTGGAGTATGGTCTAGGATTCACTTGAATTTGATGTGATTCAAATTGGTTTTTAACATAGATATATGTTTTTATTATCTGGGGTCTGCTAGAAAGGCGTAAAACCAGTGCTAATTAACAAAGGAATTGAATATGACGGCGCTAATCTTTCCCTCTCAATCGCAAATTATACTGTGTGAGTGAAAGGGCCAACAAACATCTGTATCAAAACAAGCCATATCATCCACAAACCATAACTTTCAAGTTTTACCAACAAAAATCCAAACAATTTAAATTCACATTAACAAAACGTCACTTAGTCGCCCGTCTGCACCGTCACAAACTTGCACGGTAGAACGTACACTGCCCGGTGCGACGCTCGAAGACAAATGACGTCGACAGCGGAGTGACCATTAATCACAATTAGCGATGACCACGCCATGTCGCAGTCGCTCGTATGCAACTTTATGTCACATTATTTTATGAAGTGTTAATTTTGGAGTAAATAAATGTGCGTCTTGTGTAGTTTGTCTGGTTTTAGAGGGGTCGTTGAGACTACTGTAATGTTCGAGTTTGGACGTAGAACTTTGGAGTCGTGTGGAAATCCTACGTACGCGTTAGATTTCCATACGATTCGAAATTGTCCATCGTCTGCTCAGCACCATAGGGGCAAAGAATCGGCTTGTGTAAAGTCTGTTTTTTAATCTCTTATACTTATTTGACATTTAAAGTTTTTTTTCAATTTGGAGTTTGACATTTGCACCTGTCAAATTAGTAAACGAGATTAAAAAACAGACTTTAACGTTGTGTTTGACTGTGGCTATTGAAGTAGTAGGTCCGAAACACCACGTTGCACTATGCACTATATCCTTCTCCGGCTACCTATCTGTTAAATTTTATAAAGATCGGTTCAGTGGTTCTGGCGTGTAAAGATAACAGACGGGTGACGGAGTTCCTTTAGAATTTGTATTAGGTATTGGATTCTCAATTTCACCTTACAATATACCTATGGCTAGGGGTTAGTCATTTAGAATTTGATAATTCTGAATGACTAACCCCCGCCGATCTATTTTATGTGAAAACGTAGGTGAAGTAAACTTGAAGTGATCTGTCAATAGTGTCAATCTCTAGCATCAGGTAGAATGACAGTTGTGCTATTCTGTAAAAATCTCACCGTGAAAACTTAGGTGAAGTGAGTTTGGAGTGAACTGTCAGTGCCTTAACATGATGACAATGACAGCTCACTCCACTCTGCTCACTTCAGCTTAGTTTTCACGGTGAGATGGTTACAGAATAGCAATTAATGCAGGTCACTTCAAGCTCACTTCACGGTGAGATTTTTACAGAATGGACCAGCTGCTGATTGCGTCAATTCAAAAACTCTTAAAATAGGTAATATTGGATGTGGGTTTATCTACTATTACGACCAAAATGAAATAGTTTAATGAACAAATCCAAATATGAAATTTATCGCTAACGGTTGCATAATGTAAACATTTGCGGGGATTATAATGGATTTTGCTTTCACTATAATTATTTGATTAAAATTTCTGTGATTTTCATTATGGTTAGTTTTAATGGAGTAACATAATTTATTTATGAAGACTACCTCATTATATTAACTGTAGTAATACAGTATTGTAAATAATGGGGTTGGGTTCATCTGCAATCCCGCTTACTTTCATACATTGCACGCGTTACCACCGTGGAAACAGATTTTGTCCACGGAAGAATAGACAAAATGACAGATAACCAATCAGAATCTGTCATGTTGTCTATTCTTCCGACGACAAATCCTGTTTCTATACGTTTCAATAATGTGAAATAAAATATTTTGAATTAGTTTTTTTTCATTTGAATTAGGTATTAACAAATTATTATCTTCGCTAGTGTGCTAATTACCATGACATCTATTATTAATTTGCTTGAACTAAATAAAATATGTAATAATCTTAAAACTCGTACTCAATTATGTATATCAATGCTAATCAGATAAAACTATCGTGTCAAAGGCGATTAAAGAACGATAAGATATTTAGGCATACCTATTTATCGATTACACTAGTTTATCATGAAGATCAAACAAAATTGAATCTTATTCCAATACAATAAGATGATAATTTAAAATAAAGAGATTATAGAATTAAACACAATGTTGATAACAAATGATTTCTAAATGATTTTTTTTCATTTCACACGTAGATTTAAAAGAAATTAATTAAAAATGATTTTGAAACTGCTTTTATTTAGTATTTTAGTAGTAATAGTTACTGCAGAAAAAGTAAGATATGATAATTTTGCGTTATACAATGTGCATCCCAAGAATGAAGAAGATTTGAAGTTTCTTAATGAGTTGATGGAGACGAATGAAAAGCTGGACTTCTGGAAACTTCCTAGTCATGCAGGGGAAAGTGTAAGTGTGGTGTCGCCTCCTGAAGTGAGAGAAGAATTTGAACATTCTTTGAAGAAACGCAGCATTTATTCAGAGCTTATGTTGAAGAATATTCAAGAGTGAGTAACGCAACCTTGAATTCTAATCTTATTCATGTAATATTTTTCTTATGTTATGTTTTCTTAACTAATAGCTTTTATTGTACTTAAGAAAACTTGTTTTGATTTTGAACTTTAATTTTAGCACAGAGATCACTATTTTGTATGTTGTTATTCAGGTTTGCTTTTAGATTCTCAGGTTTGTTCATTCACTTTATTATGTCAAAAGTTTATGTGACAGTTTTACAAATTGAATGAAAAATTTCTGAATTCCTAAAATCTCTATGCAATCTTTCAAATAGTAAACATGTTTGTGAATTCAATTACATGGTAAAAAGATTACTCTTGTAGAATTCTTCCATCACTTCTTAGATAAGTTTTATTATATAGTTGACAAATGCAATCTTAAAATACAATAGACGCTGATATATTTAGTAACCTATTCCGCTTGACTATTCTTCAAGAGTCATAAAAACCCTGTAAGAAATCGACACGTGTTTCACCTCTCAACGAGGCATCTTCAGGATGACGATTGACCAATTGCAAACCAGAACGCGTCGTGTTACCACACCGAGCGCTGGACGCAGAGTCAAACTCTCTCTGAGAGACTCTGCGTCCAGCGCTCGGTGTGGTAACACGACTTGCAAACCAGAACGCGTCGTGTTACCACACCGAGCGCTGGACGCAGAGTCAAACTCTCTCTGAGAGACTCTGCGTCCAGCGCTCGGTGTGGTAACACGACGCGTTCTGGTTTGCAATTGGTCAATCGGAATCCTGAAGATGCCTCGATGAGAGGTGAAACACGTGTCGATTTCTTACAGGGTTTTTATGACTCTTGAAGAATAGTCAAGCGGAATAGGTTACTAAATATATCAGCGTCTATTGTATTTTATAATGGATTTCCGCAAAGTCACGCCTGAATCAAATAACTATCTTAAAAATGCAATCTTGCAGAATCTAGCACTGACATCTTTAAATTGGTGATAAATTATCCTAACTAAAATTATAAATGCGAAAATGAGTTTGTTTGTTTGTTACGTTTTCACGTTAAAAGGGCATAACGGATTTAGATGAAATTTAGCACATGGGTACATCATGACCTGGACTCGGACATAGGATATTTTTATCCCGATATTCCCACGGGATCGAGACTTACGCGGGTGAAACCGCGGAGCGCAACTATTTATTTATAACCTCAAATTTACTTCTTACACTGTCTGATCCGACAAGAAAGTCAGTCGAAAACCATCACTTTGTAATCTAATTTATATGTTTTAGAGCATTTGACGCCCAACTTCAAAGCAGAAAAAGACGTGACACCAGCCATGAACTGATTTGGACAAACTATCAAACTATTGACAATATCTACGGATGGTTCGACTATTTGGGCAGTAACCATAGTAACATTGTCACTGTTGTCAACGTGGGAGACACTCCTGAAGGTAAACTACATTATATATGTTTTTTTTCTAGCCTCTGCTGTCCTACTCCTGGGCAAAGACCCCTCCTTTCATATATCCAGTTCGTCACGCCATCTCCCAAACGTGGCGTACTGCGGCCCGTCTCAGGGCACCAGTTCTTTGCTATTTGTGCCCAATATGCAACATTGTACACTTGTAAACTTCCTTTAGTTTCTTAAACATTTTGTTATGATTTTGGTTTATCACCAATTTATAGCCACTAGTCATTTTTAATGTAAAGTCATGGAAACTGATTGAAAAGCTAATTGACTACCAACATAAATTATCCGTTTATTTAAATCCCAACTGTCAGTCTTTGGCAGTTGTTTGAAATGACTGTAACAGCCTGTCTATTCTGTAAAAATTTCACTGTGGAAACTTCGGTGAAGTGACCTGTCATTCCATTCTCAAAAAAAAAATGAAGGTGCTGTGAGCTCACAGTGAGTTTAAAAGTGAGCTGTCAATAGTGTCAATCCCTAGGGATTCGGATCGTTTTTGAGTGTGGGAAATCCTCAAATAACTTCTCTGAGGAGGAGGGCGTTTCAGACTTTTATTGACTAAAACCCACCCGTGTTCCTTCAGTTGCCTTTTGCCAAGGGCCCCGGTATCCCTTTCGGACTTGCTAGCAACAGCACCTAAGTTTTCACGGTGAGATTTTACAGAATACATCGGCTGTACATGGAGTGATATGACAGCGGCATAGAAGACTAATGGCCGATTCCTATAATTAACGGACCGTTATTGGTTAAAATTAAAACTCTTGTATCTTTACCAATAATGAAGCAAAAATCTCATAGCTTTGCATAGTGGACCCTCCCATATGGAAGTAGATATCACAGGTAAAATTAGTTTACGAATTTATTTATTTGCCCAGTTTGGCAATAAAAAATGCTACCATTGGTAAGCAAAACGATTCGTTTTTGTTTATAGGAACCGAGCATAAGAAAGAACTCCTACTAGCTAGTTAGTTACCACACGTTTTTGCCCGGATATACCCGGCATACCATTTCATCAAAACAATACATAATACAAACTGTGTAAGAAAAACCTATATTCAAAATTAAAGGCGACTAACTAAGTAATTAATGGAAACGCTGGGAAAGGACGTCCTAGAAGGATCATATCTTCTAAACGACTCATCACAATTTGACAAAATAATGAGAAACCGTTGGAAGCGTCTTGAAATACTGAACTTTTTGGTGATGTTCTTCATGAAGGTCAGGTGTGTAGTACCTACTAGTAGTAATCGGCGTGCGTGTATGACCCAATGTATGAACGTAAACGAAGTAAAAGGAGTGTGTAAGGATCGTAACGGGTTCTGTAGATTCTGGGGAAAAATACGTGAGTTTGTGTTAAGGTCAACCGGGGCATTAGCGTTTTTGGGGCAATTGCGATTATTTGAAATAATTTAAAATCTGTTTTAAAACCGACCTCTCCTGCCATCTAGTTTTGTTTATTTTGAATAAAATTAAAAATTATAGTTTCAATAGATGGCGTTGAAACGCATAGATTCAAAATATCGGCCATATTGAAAATAATTTGATTTTTGTGAAGTTGTGCTGCACGAGGTGAGTGATCAAAATCCTTAAAAATCCATATTTTTTCTCGGTTTTCCGTTTTTATTCTGAAATGTACTTAAATAATATATTATAGCCTGTCTATAACAATAGTTATTTTTATTGAAATCGTTTTGGTTGTGGAGAAATGATGATTTAAATTTTTTAGGTTAGGTCTGAGCTTATGGGGTAAATGCATCTGCAGTTTCGGTGTTATTGCGTCTATATGACGCATTTGCCCCAAAACCAGAGATGTTAAACCTTAAACTTAATGTTAACCTTTATTTCGTGTTTTTTTTATTTTTATTTAATAGTTAATTTATTTTCGTAATTACCTAAATGTTTCAGAGAGTTTTGTTTAGCTTTGAATTTAAATTTATCTTTCTTCATTTTTTAACTTTTTGTGAGAACTTAAGCGATTATTTTTTTGTTCTAATTGTTGTAACTTGATTTTGATTAAACATCAAAAATGTATATGTTACTTTTATTTAGCACCCATTTTAGGTTTTTCTAGGAGAGTTCATTCTAATTTTACTTTCACAAATAAAATGTTCTTAACGTCTGGATTTGACACGGGGTAAATGCGTTTAAGAGAAAATAGTCGCATTTACCCAGTTTATATGA
The DNA here is from genome assembly GCA_947363905.1 of Lithophane semibrunnea. Taxonomy (NCBI): domain Eukaryota; kingdom Metazoa; phylum Arthropoda; class Insecta; order Lepidoptera; family Noctuidae; genus Lithophane; species Lithophane semibrunnea. The sequence goes on along the minus strand of OX376204.1, from coordinate 13,811,732 downwards.
CATAGCTTCTGATGTGATGATTATTTAATATTTTTGTAATTTACTAAAAGATTCGTATAAAAAACTTTAATTGAAGGAAAATATATTCATTTCAGCCTTCAAACGTCACAGGTTTAAAACTTATTTAATGAAGACGCGTTTGCCCCAATACGGGAAAAAGCGTCTAAAATTCCAATTTTAAAAAAAATGCGTATTTACTCGTATTTACTGTGACTAATGGAACACACAATAAATTAAGGATGCACACAGATAATTTCTATATACATTTGTATTAAGGATTTCTCTAATAAATTTATAATTAGTGTGATATGAATTTTCAATAGCCTGTAAGGAATTTTTATGACGCAATTGCCCCGGTTGACCTTATATAAAATCGTTTTTTTTTTAGGCAGAGAAATCAAAGGAATTAGAATAAGTCGTGGTTCTGGTACACGGGCATTCATCTTGCAGGCCGGAGAGGTCGGTGCTGACTGGCTCTCCCCGACCATCCTGACATACATCGCAAATCAGCTGATCTTTAGCAACGATGCTGAAATCACAGCAGCCGCACAGGACTTCGTTTGGTACATCTTCCCGCTGACAAATCCAGATGGTTTTCAGTATAGTCAGGACTCTGTAAGTTGATCATCTTACTATAGTTTATTTTTGGCTGAAGAAAGTAAAATACGAAGAAAATTGGAAAATTAAGGTTGAACTTTGCCAAACTATATTTTTTGACGTGGTTGATCGGCGACTCGACGTTGACATGAATAACGTGTGTCTATGAACCTTCAATACAGTACGCAAGGGTAAACACCGTTGTCACTCAAACCATGGGTAGTTGACTTAAATATAAAAATAAATGATCCAGTAACATCAAAAAAAAACCTTATTTTTATTAAAAGATTTTAAAAAGTAAATATCCGTCCCTGTCCCGATTCTCATGGATACGCGTTCGAAAGAGCTGCGAAACAGCTGACGGCCGGTCATGTAACGTCCCGCGCGCCCCGCCCGCCCCCGCCAACCGCCGGCCGCGGCCGGTCGTTGCCCTTGCGTGTAGGGTGAAATATTCTTGTGGAAAAATGTAGATTTTCTTTAAAAAAATAAAGTTGTATTTTTCCATTGATTTAACGTTCTATAAATGAAACCAAACCACTGGTTTCAAGGATAACGGTGTTTACACTAACACCCTGTATAAAAAGAACCGTTGAAGATTAGGAAATCATTATGTTTTTCTTTGTTACTTTTACTTCATTATTATGGTAATGAAATTAACCTATCACAGTTCCCAGCTGGGTATAGTCCTTTGTCGAATTACGCTAAAACACCTTTTTTTTTTTTGGATGTGAAATCATCCAATGTCTTCTCCCGCTCTGGGCGGAGCGGAAGGGCGTGTCAGACTTTTACTGACTAAAACCCACCCGTGTTCCTTCAGTTGCCTGTTGCCAAGGTCCCGGTATCCCTTTCGGACTAACCCGCAACCCTGCCAGGCACGCTAAAACACCTGTGGGGTAATTACGTGACACACAAAAAATTGGCATGCCTTTAATTTTGACAATTTGACAACATAATTGGGTTACTTACGTTTGCCGAGAAGACGGATTCTTCAAACATAATTCAGAAGTAATGGAGCAATGGTTCAAAATCCTTCGGATTGTGAAGGTGTATTACGTAATAGGGAATATGCATGTGATTCAAATAAGGGTCAAGTATTTTTTTAATAATCTATATTACTTCAGAATTATGCCTCCATCAATATTTTTGTATAATATTTCTTTTTGAGCGAGAAATTAATTTTTAAAAAGTGCCAAAAACCAGTGGGAAATTCAAATACTTGAAAAGCGACGCTATTGGTCAGAGCGGATGTGACGTAACAGTCTATGACAACAATCAAAATGTCTATGTGTTTTGTAGTAGAGAGCGAGTGTTTGACATTGACTTGTGTGTTTTGTAGGAGTGTTTGACATTGACTTGACACTTGTTTGTTTGTTGTCATAGACTGTTACGTCACCACACCAAGCGCGCCAAATCGAGGGCGTTTAATACCCCGTGTCGGTTTGATATTTTAAACATTTTTTTAAAGTACTTTAAATTGCTGTTTGCCGTCGATATTTTTTTTATAGGTACTATTATTTAGTGATGTAAACTAACGAATAAAAGTATTAAAAAAATACATGCATATTCCCTATTGGGTTGCCGGTCTTCTGCTTAGAAATATGCATAAACTTAGAAGTCTTGTTTTTTGCTGCTTATTTTACACTAATGTTAAAATTCTGTTCTTCTAATTCCTTCAGGTCAGACTTTGGGTGAAGAACAGGAGGCGTACCTCAACTACCACTATCGGTGTTGATCTGTCTAAGAACTGGAACGGACATTGGGGAGGTAGGGTTTCCCATCAGAAGTGATAAACTTGTCAATGCGTTTAGTAGATCAGTGTCATGGAACACTTTATGAAAATAAATCTTCACTTACTTAAGGCGAAAGCGCCAAGGTAGCCCGCGAAATTCTAATTTTCTTTAAATCAATCATAACGCTCTAACTTCAAATTACCCGTATTCTTTATGAAATAGGTATCCTAACTTTAAGAGTTTTATGAGATGACTTGAATAATTATGATTCTGTAAATACATAGTTGTGGTAAATTGCAAATTGCATAAAACCCTTTTTTTATCATCATAAAATCATGTTTTTTTTTGTTTTTTCAGTCAGCGGCGGCAGTCATAATCCCTCTGCCAACAACTTCATAGGTCTTGGCCCATTCTCGGAACCAGAAACCAGACTATTATCCAACTGCATTGAAGAAATTACCACCAACCATACATTAGCTGGATTCCTGTCGTTCCGGTCTTTTGGACAGCGGTTACTCATTCCTTTTGCGTTTTCCACTGTTCCGTTATCCAATTATCATGAGATGGTAAGAATAATTCTTACTAGCTGCGCCCCGCGGTATCAACCGCTAAGACTCTTTCCAGCGGGAATATCGGGATAAAAAGTATCCTATTTCCTATTCCAGGTCATGGTCTACCCTGTGCCAAATTTCATCCAAATCCGTCCAGCCGTTTTAGCGTGAAAGCGTACCAAACAAGCAAACAAACTCACTTTCGCATTTATAATATTAGTTAGGATTTGGTGACTCAAGGGCAAAGGCCTGTTCCCCATGTTTGCTCAAGGTTAAATTCAAACGTATTCCCTAATCCAAACTTTTATTATAATACAGTATGCGAGGGTAAACACCGTTGTCACTCAAACCATGGGTAGTTTAGACTTAAACACAGTATGTTAACTAACAAAGGGCGTTCCCGTTAACCTGCAATAGTATAGCGTGTATACATGCTAAAATAAATATTACCACTCAAAAAAAAAAATTTTTTTTTTGTTGCTTGAAATGTTCACAAAACGATTAAATTTAAACGTATAAGAAACACTCTGTAAGTACATGCACACTTGTATTTCAACGTAGAAAAACAAGTGTTACAAGTGGGCGTGTACAGAGAGTTTATTTTCCGTAACAATTTAATATTTTTTGTGAATATTCAAACTATACAAAAACAAAAAAAAACTTTTTTTTTTAATGGTAATATTTTTTTTCGCATTTATAGACGCTATACTATTGCAGGTTAACGGGAACGCCCTTTGTTAGTTAACATACTGTATAAAATAAATGACCCAGTAACAACAACAAAAAAACCTTATTTTCATTAAAAGATTTTAAAGAGTAAATATCCGTCACTGTCCGATACTCAAGGATACGCGTTCGAGAGAGTTGAGAAACAGCTGACGGCCGGTCATGCAACGTCTCGCGCGCCCCGAAAGCGGAGTTCGGAATCATACCTTTATTTAAAGACTAGCCGCACCCCGCGGTTTCACCCGCATAAGTCTGAATCCCGTGGGAATATCGGGATAAAAAGTATCCTATATTATTTATGCGAAAGTGAGTTTGTTTTGTTACGCTTTCAAGTTATTGAAACGGCGGAACGGATTTGGTACATGAGTAAACTATGACCTGGAATAGGGCATAGGATACTTTCTATCCCGATATTCCCCCGGGATCGAGACTCACGCGGGTGAAACCGTGGGGTGCAGCTTGTAGTTTCTAAATGGCTTGATGTCAAGTGATTTGATTGCTTCTTTAATGAAAATGGTCGCAAGCGCTACTGCTGAACATGAACTCCTGGGTTCGATTTCCGGGTCGGGCAAAGTATTATTGGGTTTTTCCATCTGGAATTTCTCAGAAGCAGTCCGGAGTCAGGGTTTTTGCCCTGGTTGATGGCAATAGGCGCCCCCTGCAACATGAGACATAATTATAACTGGTGAAATGTGTGTGTACTATAGGCACTAGGCACACGTACACTCTGCCTAGCTCTTTGGGGAATACAGGCGTGATTATAAACATTGAATTGATTTTCAGGTTACAATCGGGAGAAGAGCCATGGGATCTCTCTCTGTCCGTTACGAAACATACTACAGAGTTGGTACCTCCAGAACTGTGCATGGTAAGAAAGCAACATAGTCGCGTCCGACCAGATTCCAAAATTTTTGTTTTAAGTTAAAGTATGCGCGACAAACATAAACTATGAATAGCTTAAACTGTAAGTAAACTGTAGGTAAACTGCGTAACAGAGTTAAACATCTCTTAATTTTTACCCGACTACGGCGAAGAAAAAAGGAGGGTTATGATTTTGACCGGTATGTATGTATGTATTTATGTATGTTCATCTGTTCCCTCCTATCTTCCAAACCACTTATCACAATTTGACAAATGAGGTATCGTTAGATGAGAGAGTTATCGTGATTGTCCGCTGGTTATAGGCTACGTGAAGTCACATTAAATTAAAAATGGCGCCCTCTAGAGGACATAAAGTGAGGAACTTAACAAAAATGGTTTAATCGTACCATGTTGGGTATCAAATGAAAGGGCTTAATGAGCACATTTCAAAAATATATATATTATAACCCCAAAAGAATCAAAAAAAAAAAACAAGTAATAAAAACTAAAACCCAACTACGACTTAAAAGGTACAAACAAGACACCACAGACAGACAAATTAAAAATCCGGAGTCACACGTAATCTGTTCGATTTATACCCTAACACGTGTGACTCCGGATTTTTAATTTGCCTGTCTGTGGTGTCTTGTTTATACCTTTTAAGTCGTAGTTGGGTTTTAGTTTTTATTACTAGTTATATATTGCACAGCAGTGGGATACATTAAGGTTATTAAAAAATAAAATAATAATCTCCTTCAAAGATCTCGCTGAGGACTTTCTCAATACAAATGATATACATATTTACAGACATTAAAAGCAATTTAATAATTCCTAAGAATTTCACTCAAGCATTATTTCGTTTGTTCTGCTACCTTGGAAACTATTACGCAAATTAAACACACTTTCAAGGATATTTACAAGTAACTGTTCATTTTAACGAGTGACTTTATTTTGCCTTAATTAATTAAAGCCTAAATTATAACTAGTTAAGGCAAAATCATAATCGTAATCAACTTTTATGCATATAAAACAACTCCCTGCCTGAGAGATAACGCTGTGAATAGAAACATACGTACAACAAGTAAAAAGTTTTTGTGGTAATTTTAAGAAAAAAAGAAAACATTTTTTTCAATGGGGAATTTTACCGGGTTAATATTATATTACAATTAATTACATGGGGTGCGGGCGGCGGTCGTCGTGTAGCGGATGACTTAAGTCATAAGTTATGACCCCTGTTAACAATTTGCTTATTTTTAATGGATTTGGGGTAATTTTGGTACTAAAATGCGAATTTTAAATAGCAATAGGAACCTTTTTATTTTCACTAATTATAAGATTTTTTATTACTTTTTGGTAATGTTATTGCAGTACCTATGGTGCCCCTATCGGATCAGATAGGGTTCTTTTTACATGTTGTAAAAAAAATACTTAAATAATAATCGTTTAATCATGTTTCAAAGAAAGTGTACATGTGCACAATAAGGAATGATTACATTGTATCAGAATATTTTTTCCCTCCTAAAGAAAAAGAAAGTAGGTACAACGAGGAGGTTTGAATTTTATTTCGACTGACATTAACTTTTATTTGTAGATGGTGCAACAGGCTCCGTAGTGGACTGGGCGAAAACCCGCTACAACCCACCAGTTGCCGCCACATATCTACTCAGGGATAACGGTGCTTGGGGCTATACATTACCTGTAAACCAAATAACCCCCACGGCTGCAGAAACCTTCGATTCTCTCCTAGCAATTGTTAGGGAAGCGAAGTTCATAAACGTTTTGTAAATTATTTAATTTTAAATTACATTTATTTTGCAAATGTTTGATTTTTATTTGATGTGGTGTCAGTTTGGGATTGCATCATATTTCGAGGCACATTATGAGAGATGAAGACTTCGAACCTAAAAATCTTCACTCGGTTACCTACCACCTCAATCAGCCTTTTCCCAACTTTGTTGAGGTCGGCTTCCAGTCTAACCGGATGCAGCTGAATACCAGAATTTTACATGGAGCGACTGCCTATCTGATCTCGACAACCCAGATACTGGGTTATAACACTGTTTGTCAGACTTTTGGGCTTCTGATTACCCGTAAACTGTCAGATCTATGAATGACAACCGGGGCCAAACCCGTAAACTGTACCAAATCTACGAATGACATTCGGGACCAACGCAACGGCTTAAACCGAGGCACGGAGGGGTTTCGATATGTAATCATGTTCGCCCATTCATGAACCGATCGCTGCAAGCGTAGCGTTAACCTCCGATCAACCCGTGTGGCTGATATCATTCAGCCACGAGTCCCTTTTGGGATAGGATTTCACCCAAGTACATAACCAAAAGCGCCAATTTCCCGTGCTTAGACAGAAATAACGTTCTTCAAGCAAATAGCCCAAAGAAAACAAAAAATAACGCGGACTAAAGGTTCGGATGTGACACTAGTAGGTAGAACATAATCGAAATTCTATGAAAACTTAATCGAAATTGTCCATCAGAATCACGTCGCACCTGTCTGCAGGAGCTTTTAAGGTAAGTACCGGTACTGATATTACTTATAGGTAGCTATGCAGCTTTTAAGTGCACGATATTTTTATCAAATGAAAAGATAATGTAGTTGGACTAAAGGCTCTTACATTCTGGCGCGATTCGCCGCGCGACGCGAATTTTAACAAAACAATTTCTGAGAAAACTTGAAGGCGAACAATGTGGCGGCGTCGCGTCGCGCGGCGAATCGCGCCAGTATGTAAGAGCCTTAATGCGCAATCGATCCGTCGATTACCCAAACCGATATTTGCCATTTCCAAATACGGCATGACAAAACAGTTTATTATCCAAAATATAAATATTGCTCAAATCTATGATAAGGTTATGATAACTAATCATTTAAATGACCGCAATAAAACGCAGCCCAGACAATCTTGCCATAAAGATAGTAGATAAGTTTTTTTTTATGGTTAATACTTCTATTGATTATTGTTTTTTTAAGCTGGTACTTATTTATTAAATAGATACACAAATAATAATTAAAGATCACAACTACGACAAAAGCGCCAACTAAAAACATGATATGAAAGACAGACAAATTAAAAATCTGGAGTCACACGTCGTGTTAGGCATAAATTGAACAGATTACGTGTGACTCCGGATTTTTAATTTGTCTGTCTGTGGTGTCTTGTTTATTATCTTTTTAGTTAGCGTCGTAGTTGGGTTTCACATATTTTCAAATTTTTCGATCTGGGTCATGCCAATTTCCTCACGATGTTTTCCTTCATAGTTTTGAGAGCAGTGGTGATGATATTATTTAGGTACACAAAGTACCTATAGCACCTGGCTGGGTTCGAACCCACGACTGACCTACAACTCGTAAGTCGCGGTCGTTACTAGTAGGGCACCACTGCTCTGTGAGCCTGGTGGCCCAGGTGCTTTGCATTTAATTTGAAACGTAGAAAACTTATAAGTAACTTGTAAAACAATTAAACATAGATTACATCTGTACCTTATCATCATGGGCCTGGTATTTCACATAATAATATACACTAGCTATGTCTATGGCTTCGCCTATACGAGCCTTTTTTTTTTTTTGAGATTGGGAAATCCACAAATGATTTGGAGGGCGTGTCAGACTTTTACTATCTCGGACCCTCTCGGATCCCTTTCGGACTATCTCACAACCCTGCCAGGGCCTATATGAGCCTACGGTAGCATATAGCAAAATATTTATAACCTCGATGTTAAGTTTATTCTCCTTCAATTCCATATTAGGGGCTTTTATAATGTAACTGAAATCACTTTAAATCCCTCACAAACATAATAAAATTAACACTCAAACAAATTACACAATAATACAATAATACATACGTTCGATCGATTTATCTAATAATTCGAAGCACTCATATAAATTTAGTACCGTTAGTATGACACGGCAGTAAACAAGTACTTTTATTGTCCATAGTCCATATCTGATTTATTTGGGAATGGTAGTGTGTACTGGAGGACAGCCAAAAATGTCGTTAAAAATATTTTCTATTTTATCAATTTTAATTATTTGTGTGTCAAGTGAACCATTTAGGTTCGACAACTATACGTTGTACAAAGTGCTGCCAAAAAGTTTAGAGGAAATTAAAATACTCCAAGATTTGCATAATTCTGGGTCGGAGTATGACTTCTGGGACGACCCTGTGCCTACTGCTGACTATATTAATATTTTGTCCAAGCCTGAACTAAAGAATGATCTGGAAGGTTTTATGGGATCGTATGGAATTGATTTTGCTGTTACCGTCCCGAATATTCAAGAGTGAGTTTTTTTCTTTTTTTTGGAGCTTAGTGTAGAATCGTTGGAGTCATACAGACGGCTTCAAACTTAGTTCCAAAGGATTGAATGGCAGTCTCCGGTGCAATATCGACCTAATTTCAAAAAGGCAACAGTATTATTTTCACAACATGATAATTTAAACGGAACCGGAATCGGAATCTTTTACGTAATACTTTATTGGTACTTTGTCAGACGACGGATTTATTTATTAATTTTAATGATACCGTAGTGGTAAAGTAGTACGAAGACCTAATTACAAAAGCGAAGGTCAGACAGGTAATCTTTATAACTTACGAAACAGTTGGACTCAATAAAATTGTACCGACACAAAAAAAATTACAGGTTAATAGACAATGAAAAGAAGACGAAATATACTAGAAACAATGTCAAAAGCATGGGATGGGAAAATTATTATACCTTAGAAGATATATACGCCTGGCTTGATGACCTAGCTGCAACATTCGATGAAGTATCCATTATAGAAGGAGGAACATCGTACGAAGGACGTGTCATAAAGGGTATTAAGATATCTCATGGCCCTGGAAGAAGAGCAGTCTTCATTGAAAGTGGTATACATGCAAGAGAATGGATTGCACCAGCAACAACTAATTACATTATCCATGAGTTACTGTACAGTGATGATGCAGAAACAAAGGCTGTTACTAACGATTTTGATTGGTACATCTTCCCTGTGACTAACCCTGATGGTTACATTTGGAGTCATGTTGGCGTAAGGATTTTTATTATTTGTAAAAAAAAATTATTGGTGTATCCCGTGTCACGACACAACACGACACAGTAATGTGTCGTTAGCGTTAGATTTAGCTTAACTCCTACATCTTTGAAGCACAAAACCAAACTATTTAGAAGACACCATATGAGGACTAAATACTAAGGCGGCTTCATTTTTAAAATGACGAACATAACAATTTTACTCCCTTTTTAACACTTTGTTTGGTGGCAGAAATACTTCATGATAAAAGAGATCAACGATATGAGGATCTCCTTTTCTTCCCAATAGCTTTAAAAATAACAGTAGAAGATCTTCATTTATCATATTCCTGAACATCATCTACGACCTCTCTTTTTTGTGATAATCTATATCGTCATGTGCCAGCCTCATCCAGGTTCTACACGCGTTGACAATAATAAAGAATATAATTATTGTAATTATTTATTTATATATTTTTAATTTTAGTTCAGACTATGGCGTAAGAACAGACGTCCATTCGGCAATGAGTTTGGTGTAGATCTAAACAGGAACTGGAATGACAATTGGCTAAGTAAGTATCTAATAAGTTGACTTTTTTTCAGCTCGTGGCGGCGCTATTTATAATATTTTCAACTAATACGTCGAGTGCAGTACATTTTTTAGTTCCATATTTCGCCACCCGCAGAATCATATTCTTGGTACTGCCGTATTTGCGACGATTCTCATTTCACTATTTACCGTCATTGTTTTAGCTTGAAGTAAAATATTCTCTGAACAATATAATTATCTAGAAGCTGCTGTGATTAATACCTACTATTTAAATGGTCACAACTGTCACAAGGCTTCAAAAAATACGATACCAGTTATTTATTATGATTGGTTTCTTACTTTGGTCACTTATTGACAATCATTTATTTTTAGTTTTTTTGAATACATCAATTTGTTTTTCTTCAGTGACAATTAAATAATGTTCTTGAAATCATTAACTTGATTTCAGTTAGTTCAATTCATTGTCATTAATGTATTTCAATTACGATTTACGACATTTATACAGCTATCAACACTTTCGTGTGAATAACTTTTCAAAAATAGCAATAGGAGAGGCCTATGTCCATAGGCAGTTTAGGCTGACTGAGAAATTGTTTCCAGCGTACTTGTACTATACGCGGTAACGAAACCATAGCGACTGCTAATTCGACGCCAACGCCATCTAGAGAGTACGGGGCTAAACTTATGTGCATTGTTTTGCAAGGTGCAAATAGTATAAATTTTATTTTAGTGTACCTAGTTGCTATAAAGTAAGATTGAAAAACATATTAGAGTGTAAACAATAGTTTTGATCTATTTAAAAAAAAATAGGAGGTCTAGACGTGCTTGTTGAAATTCACTTTTAATACTTTTTAAAACTATTCGATATTGAAATACTACATATTTTATTAGAATTTATAAATTCGATATTACGGGACATAATAATAGGTACTTATTACAATTATATTATATTAAGGTGAAAAAAATATCTAGGGAGCAACATTTTTTCAATACCAAAAAAAGATTTCCTCAAATTATCCAGTCTCAACTAATTTAACACTATTTTACATATAATACTGCGAAGCCCCGGCGAAGCCGCGGGCGGAAGCTAATACTAGCTTCCGCCCGCGGCTTCGCCGGCGTGGTATGGAAAAAAGTATCTTATGTCCTTCCCCGCGATGCCATCTATCTCCTTGCCAAATTTTATCGAAATCCGTTGAATAGTTTAGGCGTGAAAGGGACAGACACATAGAACACAGACACACAGACAGACAGAAAGATAGACAGACAGAGTTACTTTCGAATTTATAATATTAGTATGGATTTTGATGTAGCTCTCATGGAAGTCAATAGCTCTCGGCAGGTTACATAATTCCTCAAAACTTTGGCAGTAGCGGTCATTGCCGTGTCCCTAATAGCTCTCCGTTGGAACTCAAACAATAAACTATGTATGGTTTTTCGTTATTGGAACAATACCAACGCTGCAACGGGTCAGTCCTAATACTATAAAATGCTATTTCCAAACGAGAATTTCTGGAATCACCCCTTTATAATCGACATTTATCACCACTGTCTTAAATTTCTATATATTTCTCATATACAGAGGAGAGTATCAGCTTGGACCCGTCTTCCAACGTCTTCGCAGGACCTGGACCCTTCTCAGAGATTGAAACCAGGACCTTATCTGCTTACATCAGGGACATGGCTGATAGGATTGACCTATATCTTTCTTTCCACTCTTCTGGACAAATTCTTCTTCTGCCTTTCGGAAACACTACGGAACCTTTGGCCAATTATTATGATGCTGTAAGTAGTGCTTAACATCACATAAGGGGTTTTAAGGCGAATTTCACCAGTGACACCGACCGTGATCAGCATTTCAGTTTAAACCGCGATCAAGAGTTGTCAGTGTAATCATTGTTATGCAATTGACACTCACTGACAACTCTTGTAGTTTAGATTGTTTAGGTTTAGATGTACTGATCGTACTATAATATGATGGGTTTAGTTTTTAATTGTATATGTTTTATGACGTGGATTCTTTGGCTATATCCTAGAGGATATATGTATAATAATGAATATAAGTAATTATTATACATAATCTTATTATAATTTATATATAAAATATAAGTATTATAATTTATAATATATATGAGACGGGGTCAGGAATACTAAAAAGAAGAAGTAGGTAGACATTGGAAGATATTGTTATAGACATGTTGTTGGAAATCACGCAGTCCTGGTTAGGGTGTTTTATTTTACGGAATTATAAATTAAAGACAAACAGACAGATCTTACGCGAAACGGTAAACATTTTTTTTTTTCATATTTCAGATGAAGATTGGAAGGCGTGCCCTGGGTGCTTTAGCTTTCCATCATGGTACACCGTACACCATCGGCAATACTGCTGAGGCCATTTGTAAGTAACAACAGTCAACCTAAATAGGTACCTAAATATCCAAAATTATAAATCTACTAGTTTCGCCCCGTGGTTTCACCCGCATAAGTCTAGATCTCGTAAGAATATCGGGATAAAAAGTAGCCTATGTCCTATTCCAGGTTATGGTCTACCCCTGAGCCAAATTTCATCTAAATCCGTTTAGCCGTTTTAGCGTGAAAATGTAACAAACAAACCAACCAACAAACAAACTCACCTTCGCGTTTATAATATTAGTTAGTATTATGATCTGAGGCAAAGATATACCACCATGTGTGACTGATCGCTCCATATAACCCTTTTGAAAATTATCTACAATTGTTGTTATAACAACATGTATTTTATTATGAGAATTTAGCTTTACCTTTTTCACTGTTTACTCTTCGTCTACTTCCTGCCCTGGTTCCATGTTACTTGGGTCATCCTAATATCTATCTTTTTCCCTCATTTTCATCTATAATAACTAATTAATTTAAATATCCCCCATACAATCCATACATTGTTGATTTCTCTGCCCTTTCCATCAACATTCAGTCATCATCATCATCCCGGTAGCCGTTTCCCAACAATGTTGAGGTCAGTTTCCGGTCGGATGCACTTGAATTACCAGTATTCTGACCCGTATATAACCTGGAGCGACTGCCTATCGTTAGCAGTAGTGGCCCAGTGGTGGCCCAGTGGTATCGGCCCCAACTTACGAGTCGGTCGGTCGGTCGAGAGTTCCAACCCAGCCAGGCATATTTCTTTGTGTATTTAATTTCAACAGCACTGCTCTCAAAACGGTGAAGGAAAACGGCATGTCCTAGAATAAAAAAATCGAGGACTTGCGACATCCACCAACCCGCACTGGGCTCGTGTGATGGATTATTGCGCACTCCCTCTCACAGAGAGGAGGCGTATGTCCCATTATGCTAAGCTGCCTATCTGACCAGTTATTATTGTTTTTTTATTTTTATTACAGATCATTTTAAATGATTATCTCACTGTTCACCATTCCAGATTTCGCAACCGGAACTAGCATAGACTGGGTAAAAGAACGCCTGAACGTTCCTCTAGCCTATTGCTACGAGCTTCGCGACAGAGGAACCTATGGGCATCTGCTGCCCCCAGATCAGATCAAACCAACTGGTGAAGAGACCATGGATTCAGTCATAGAGATAGTGCATCAAGCCAAGAGATATGGGTACATGGTCCCGTATAGTGCTACAGTAAACTAAGTTGCATTGAATGTATCTGTTGCATTGTATCTTGCTGTAATTGTTTTTGTAGATGATGAAAATTGATGGTGGTTGTTGGCCGCACTTCAATATATCTTACCTGGGTTAAAAAAAAAACTATTTCGTCCATCAGTCAGATAGTAAAAAAAAAAATATTAGACACGCACTTTTTGATTTATTAATTAAAAAAATATTTAGATAAAACGCATTTAAGTTTTAACTGAATCTATTGCCGTTATTTTTTGTATACCTAAAAAAAAAAAATACTTTTCCAATATTTTTTTTATAATAGGAATATCTGACGGACAAAAAAAAATTGTCAACATCCCTATTTGACTTTGAGCTGGTCTAGCGTAATACGGAGTTTCAATAGATTAAGTGGCCAGCGTGTACTGGTTTTGTTACCACTGACGTGCGGTCAACCGAACTTATTGAAGTTTTGATTTTGTATAAAATTTTATTTTGTAATCTCAGTAGTTTCATTTTTTTCCAGGCATATCCTATCCTTAATTTTATGAAGCTTTGCACAGTGTGCAATTCTATCGTTAAAATTAAAGTTTTTTACAATATCTTGTTTAAATAAGAGTAACATAACGTCATTTCCGTTTTCCCCGAAGTTTTAGGCAAAGGTGTACTTATTTCGTCCCACACACATTTCGTCAGTTTCGTTTAGGTCCCGTGCAAGAGTGATTTTATTAAAAAGGCTCTTCTATGCTATACATCAAATGTGACCTCTTTGGCACTCTCTACACAAGGGGGGTTCATAGACGGCTTAGAGGCCCTAGACAAAGTGACATTCTATCAGCGATAACGATGATGGAAAAGGCAAAAATGTATAGGACTGACATAAGCTATCGACAAGCTTATGTCAATCCTGTTGAAAGTCGTTGTAGAAATACGAAACGCTTTCGAAGCTATTGTCACTTGTTTAGGCCCTCTGATCTCCGGTGTATATGCGGCGTTGTATTGTTTTACAATATTTTGTGTACATCAATTATAATAATTATATATTATGTGAAGACGATGCACCTACAATGAGACTTCTTTTTCGACTCGCTAAGAAGATTAACACTGCAAACGGCAAGGCTCCTCGATAAATAAGGATATTCCACATTATACTTTCAATTGTATTTTCTCGACCTCTCGACTGTTTTACACCGCTCGTGCTAACTGATAGTTCACGAAGCCAATAAATAACTCAAACGTGAACTAACCCATTAATTTTATGTTTTACTCCGATGAATATTACATACGACTATAAATAAATTTATTGCCTAGGTTTTAGGGCTCTTGGCTTCAGTGCTATAAAACACCTAGTATATGTCTGCCTTCAATAATTATCATCATGATAATTAACAGTATCTCAGTAACTTAGTATGGATATTAATCAGTCTGGCGATAGTGAGATTTATTATAATTAGCAGATTAATGTAATTTTCTAAGATTAGAGATAATCACAAGGTCATGCAATTTATGTAAACTCTCAAAATTATGGCACGTGCCAGTATTTTCCTTTAGCCTCAATTAAGTTAATCAAATCAGAGCTGAGAATCGGTCCTTTTCTAGCTTCAAAATTCCACAGTCACCCAAAACGTCCGCCCTTTGCCACTTCCTAGTGCTTTAGCTGGAAAGAAGTGGCGCAACTAACTTCCCTGCAGCACAGAGCTGTCTGTTCAGTTAGAAGAACTTGATTCTATACAATATTATCTGTGGTGTTCAAAAGAGACACCCTGGTGCATGATGTTTGCCGATGACATTGTTCTTGTCGGTAAAGATGAATCTGAGATCCAGAGCAGATTGGAAAAAATGGCAACAGAAGCTGGAGAATGTTGGCTTGGAAATCAGCAGAACCAAAACTGAGAACATATTTCTGCGATTTCGGCGGTCTCTCCAGTTCCAAAGTCATAACGCTTGATGGCGCACTTCTCCCAGTCTGCTCCGGCTTTCGGTATCTCGGTTCACTCGTGCAAAGTGACGGCGAAGTAGATCAGGTGGTTAAGCACAGAATTAACACTGGATGGATCAAATGGCGGCAGGTCACGGGAACAATCTGTGACTCCCGCATTCCCCTTAAACTTAAGGAGTGGGTATATAAAACAATGGTTAGACCTGCTGTCTTGTATGGATCAGAATGTTGGGCCATAAAAGGGATGAATAAAAGGCAATTGCATGAGGCTGAGATGAGAATGTTAAGAATAGGGGAAGACCGAATAAACGATGGATGGACTGTGTGAAGGATGATATGGCTAGAAGGGGGTGACTACCGAGATGACGGCTGACAGAGAAGTATAGAGGCAAGGGACATGTTGCGCCGACCCAAAATAAATTGGGATAAAGGCAGGAGAATGATGAGTATGTGTGGTGTTCACCACGTTATAGGAAGCATTCGAGTAGGTAAATTTAGCAACAATTCACTGTATACTTAACAGCAAAGGTCACACGTCGGCACTGGTCGGGCGCCAGCAAGCAAGTGACCACCTCTGCGGACGCGCGCTACTGCACTAATTTCTTATGTCGCTACGCCTCAGTATTCAAAGTAATTAACATTTCGAAACACAAAACATTCAATTACATTATTTGGACCTCCAAATTTACACCAAGTGCGATGTTGTAAATAATTTGGATTAATAGGAACGTTATCTAAATCGATTAGGTAAATAGTTCTGCTACCAATGCTATTGCAAGATATTTCGTTATCAGAATAACGTTTACAGCTAACATAATAAACGTTTATAGATTATTTATTACCACTTCAACTTGACCAGATAATTCATAAATTGGTCCGGACTGGACTGTTAGGTACTTATTAGTAGTTGATAAGAAAATTTATTTAAAAATTAAATATGTTCAAACTTCTTTTATTATGTTTAGTTTTAACCTTACCAAATGTGTTTAGTGAAAAATTACGTTTCGATAACTATAGTTTGTACAAAGTTTTTCCACACAATGCTGAACAAATAAAATTGCTTCAAGATTTATATGATCGTGATGTTAGATATGACTTCTGGACGGATCCTATTGCGTCTGCACAATATGTGGACATTCTATCGAGTCCCGAACACAAAAGTGAATTGGAAAATATTTTGAATTCCAATAAAGTGGACTTTGATATATCTTTGGCGAATATTCAAGAGTAAGTACACCGACCAGTTGCATAATTAATATTTATATTCAAATCCTAGTCAAGGGTTTGCCAATAAACCTAAATGCATTTTATTGCTTTATTCCATTGCTTTTAATCATATTTACAGGGCAATAGACAAAGAAACGGTGCACACATATACTAGAAGCAACCTTAAAAGTATGTCGTGGAATACTTATTATCGCTTAGAAGACATCAATGCGTGGATTGACGATCTCGCTGAAACATACCCTGACATAGTCACCAAAATAGTTGGTGGTACTACATTTGAAGACCGAGAAATCAAAGGTTTGAAGATATCCCATGGTGAAGGAAGAAGGGCGATCTTTTTAGAAGGCGGGATCCATTCAAGGGAATGGATATCATCAGCTGCAGTCAACTTTATCACCAATGAGCTACTTACTAGTGATTACGGAGAGACACAAGCGGCTGCCCGTGATTTTGATTGGTATATTTTTCCTGTCACGAATCCGGATGGCTATATATGGAGTCATGACCAAGTAAGTAATATTTTTTTCGTACTTACTTTTTTTGATAGCCGGTCATACAGGCTAGGTTATGCGTGACGGAAATAAACGGTTTCATACTTGGTTAATATTACTTGTGCAGATAAATCACTGGGTTGCAGGTAGGTAGTAGTAATAAGCCAGTGGTTGATCAAGATTTTTCTTTTGAGTTCCGAGTAATTTATTAGATTGATTTATTGATTGTCTCCTTTGCTTTTCAGAATAGAATGTGGCGTAAAAACAGGCGTCCTGTTGGCGATCAATTTGGTGTGGACTTGAACAGAAATTGGAATAATAACTGGCTCGGTAATATTTTTTACTTTATTATATAATGGCTATCTATGATAAGATTTGGGTAAGAGCGAAAGTAAAATGTGCAATTTGTACTCAATTTTCAATGCTTACTATTTATCATGCAACAATGTGAACAGACGTGGTCATTGTGGACCAAAGTAGGAAAGAGGAAGAGGGGGCTAATTTTTGAATTAGTTGATATACTTATATTATTTGAGTAATAATTTTATGAAACATGTAATTTGAAATTTGCTTCAAGACACTCAGAAATCATGTCTTCTCTCTGATCAGACCGACGACGAAATGATTCGTGAAGTCCTAGGTAGATATAGGCCGCCCTCTAGAGATAAGTTTCTTTGTGCTGATCACCGTAGGTTGTGACTAGTATTAAAACGTCTACATTATATAATAAGTAGAAAGTGTACAGCGTTAGTTTTGTGTCCCAAAAATAGGGCAAGTCCCGCAGGATCAGTTGTCGTAGCTATCTTCAGGGTAGGCCTATATCCATTGTCCAATAGTGGACTATTCTTTCAGCTGAACGCTGATGATGAACTTAATAAAACCATAATTATAAATTTTGTATCAACAGCTGAAGGTGCAAGTATCAATCCTTCACAAGATCACTACGCTGGTGCTGGACCATTCTCAGAGCCAGAAACCAGGACCCTATCAACATTCATAGAGTCTATTGCAGACAAGATTGACTTGTACTTGTCCTTTCATTCGTACAGTCAGTTGCTGCTGCTACCTTTTGGAAATACCACGGAACCTTTGGCAAACTATGAAGATGCTGTGAGTTTTTGTACAGATAACCTAAGACACCTTTGAACATACTCCATCATCTTACTTACCTTGTCCCATGTTACTTGGGGTTAGCGTAAAACGTTTTCTTTTTCCATTCTCTATTGTCAACCGTCACGCTATCAATTACTACCTTCTCTGTTATATCATTCCTCACACAATCCATCCATCTTTTCTTTGGCCTTCCTCTCCCTCTCCATCCATCAACATTTCCGTGAACTTTAACCTTGAACATACTTGTCCTATTTAAGCAATGCAAATGGTGACGTCAAACCATCGAACAAATCCGAGTACCAAACAAATGAGATATATAAATATCGCGTAAAATAACAAGCCATCTATATGTCATTTATTTTATTTATTTTTATTTATCAAGTTGTAGAAGTTCGGCTTTGTTGGTGTTGCCTCGCGGACACGAACAGTACGGTTCGCGTGTATCCTAGGAACATAGATGGACACATTCGCTTCACGGTTCGTGCACGTGAGCTTCCATTGCGGCTTTGTTGCTACATGCGCGCGCTCGCGTAGAGTGGATTAGAGGCGCGTAGCGTGCATGGTTCGTGCGCGTGCACTGTGGAAAATCTAACGATTCGAATCTAGGCAAAAACCAATAATAACCGGTTTCGTTTAGGACTAAATATTCGATATTATTTTAAGTTCCCTATTAATTTTAATACTTCATTTCCAGATGAAAATCGGTAAGCGCGCTATGGGTGCTTTGTCGGTCAGAAACGGAACTCAATATAGAACAGGGAATATAGCTGAAGCCATATGTGAGTAATTCAATACTTGATGTAAAGGTTCGGTATCATAATAATATGAAGGTCAAACATGTACCTCAGGGATGTACCTAGCCTGTCAGTATTGCGGGAAAATCCGAAAGGGATACCGGGACCTTGGCAACAGGCAACTGAAGGAACACGGGTGGGTTTTAGTCAGTAAAAGTCTGACACGCCCTTCCGCTCCGCCCAGAGCGGGAGAAGTCATTGGATGATTTCCCAAACTCAAAAAAAATAAGAGATGTACCTAAGATCGTAAATAGATATTATTAAATATTATTAATTATAATTATATTTTATTATCAAAAATATATAAATATATTTATACATTCCCAGATAAAGCGACAGGTGGCAGTATCGACTGGATAAAGGAACACCTGAAAGTTCCTCTAGTCTACTGCTACGAGCTTCGAGACAATGGAACCTACGGGTTCCTGCTTCCTGCCGATCAGATCCTTGACAATAACCTGGAGGTTATGGACTCGATCCTGGAACTCATACTCCAGGGCAGGAGGTTTGGTTACTTGTCCCCGAGTACTAGCAGCGCATACGGTGTGAATGCTTTTGTAGCTCTTATTGTGATGGCTGTCCTGGCGAAATTTTTACAAGATTGATTTCTGAGGATAATATTTATTCATTATAGTTTTTTTTTATCTATTGTTCTTTTTTTTTGTACATGTCTTGAAATGGTGAAAAAGGAGGAGATTTAAATATTTTTGTCTGTATTTATTTTTAATTTATACTTATTATTTTATATTGTATCTATGATTATCGATTCATAGATATATGACAATAGAATGATTCATTTGTGAGCTTTGAAATAATGTATTTTTTACAATTATTTAATTTATGATGAAATTCTGATAATATGATCCTTTTTATTATTAATTGTATTTTCTTTCTCATCTTCATCTTTATTTATTCAGACTACTATGAGGTCCACAGGGTTAGTAATATCAATCTTATTGGATTTATGTCATAAAACTAAAACCCAAAACTAGGCATTATCCATTCTCCAGCTCGCTGTACAGATGCAGCACCACTTTTACGATTAAAGCCAGAAGAGGCTCCTATTGACTGAGACTGTAAAACACCATGTGAAGATTTAGCCGCCGGCCATTAGGCTATATGAGAGCGCGGTCAGCTAGTTCGGACCGGCTTATGCGAGATGTGGTCAAGATATTTAAAGGATTTTTTTTAAATTTTGCTTGTCAATCAGTCCTATTGTGACGACTGTACCTACCTATTGATAAGTCGCTGTCAATTTAAATTTCATCATCTTTCTGCTCTTGTTCCATGTTACTTGGGGTCGGAGCAATAAGTTTCTTCTTCTATTTTGTCTGGACAACCTTCTAGATTATCTATCAGTCACTCATTTTTTTTCTTATCACAGCTCACACAATTCGTCAATTCGTAACATGATGTTAAAGACATCAAACGATATCAGTTTCGAAAAAATAATACTCATTTTAGAGATAAAATAAAGTTTCTGATAAAATAAAGTTTCGGTCTCATCAAGAAAGATTATAAAATTGTATTGACTAAAAACTAAATTAATTAGTTACCTATTAAATAGGGTGGACATCGACGCGCAAACTGCAACCATGAATTAAGCACATTCTAGAAAATAGCGTAGAAAATGTCCGTCAATTTTTTTAATTTGCTGTTCCATGCCTTTTGACCGCATAAATCACTATTGTTTGAAACAGCAGATTTTTTTAAATCTACGCTAGGGTAGAAATTAATCGTCAGCTAACAAAAAAAAATCAGCATTTTAACTGTCAATTATTATATACTGGTGATGCTTTAGTTAGAAGATGCTCGACAGTTAGTTGACAAATCAAATATACCCAACTATTAGTCATAGAAAGGTACATAAAAAAATAATAGAAACATGTCAAGTGTCATTGTCATGTCATGATTGTTAACAAGAAGCACGTGATTGTGTGTAGTGATTCTGGTAATTTGTCGTAATAGTCATACTTAATAGGGAATATGCATGTGATTCAAATAAGAGTCAAGTATTTTTTTTTATAAACTATATTACTTGAGTATTATGCCCCCATCAATATTTTTGAATAAAATTTCTTTATGAGCGAGAAATTATTTTTTTTAAAGTGCCAAAAAACTGCGGGTAATTCAAATACTTGAAAAGCTAAGAGCGGATGTGACGTAACAATCTAGCATAACAATCAAAATGTCAATGTCAAGTCAATGTCAAACACTCCTACAAAAAGGAGTGTTTGACATTGACTTGACAGTTAGTTTTCATAGAATGTGACATCACCACACCAAGCGCGCCAAATGGAGGGCGTTTGAATAGCCCGGATCGGTTGGATATTTTAAACATTTTTTTAAGTACTTTAATTTGCTTTTATTCCGACGATTTTTTTAAAACTTTTATTTGGCGATGTACACTATCGAATAAAAATATTAAAAAAATACACGCAAATTCCCTATTATATTATTTTTGGGATTTTAATCTGTCTGTCCTTGCAGAATTCTATTAAAAATACAATGTGATGTTATATTGTGTCGTATTCATGGACTGAATGCTTAAATAACATCGTCAGTGGCAGGTGGCGTTCTGTTGTTTCTACCTGCCCCCATGAAAAAAATGCGTGAGTATTAGTATGTGTATATTTTAATAACAAATAAATAATAATTATTTAATATCATAAAAACTCACGCCAAACACTCAATACCACAACAGTTTTTTAAACATACAAACGCCACGAGAGTCCTCGAACCACATCCAACCCGTTATTCAATCCAAAACTTAAATTAAAACGCATAAATTGTTCACTCTAGCATAAGCCACGTACGGGACCACGTCTCTCCGCGTTATCGCGATCTAGCTCTTTGAGCCCCGAGCCACGAGCCACGAGGAAGTACGCAAGGATTCCTACAACCTTTGTGCGGATAAATTTATAAGCTTACTGCAGATATAGCTATGTATATGTTTGGAAATTTTCCTGTAGCATAATTGGAAGTGCATAGTTTGGTGAATTAAACGTTGTCTCGCCTTATCGATAGGGAAATGTGTATACTCGAGTCTTGAAGTTGGTAATCGAAAACATTATTTTGTTTATGTGTTTCTTTTCTGATACTGTTTTGTAACTCCTGGCTTAATAACAGCCGCACAGGTCGATCGAGTTGGTCGTGGATGAGTGACCATCTTTACATATCGAGACTCCTTCGTGCCTCGGAAAGCACGTTAAGCCGTTATAGTCCCGACTGTCATTTGTGGATCTTTGACAGTCGTTACGGGTCGTCAGAAGCCTGAATGCCTGAACCAGTCTTATCAAAGGGTATCGGATTACCCAGTTACTAGGTTATGGAGGTCAGATAAGCAGTCGCTCCATGTAACATACTGGTATTTAGCTGCATCCGGTTAGACTGCAAACCAACCCTGACATAGGTGGGAAAAGGCAAGGCAGATTGATTTTCTGATAATGTTTTCTTTTTCTTCTTAAAGGGGTGGAAAAGGAATAATATTATTATTATGTACCTAAAGACAGGGAGATTTATTATTTAATTGACAACCAACTTAAATTCTCCGTATGTACAAATCACAGCTGTCATTTTTGACAGTTGTAGGAAATGGCTAGGCCACATCAATTTGATAAACGATTAATTTCATTGAAGGTATCTACTAAACTAGTATTTTCGCCACTTAGCACAAAGCATGCTATTGGTAGAAATTGCAATTTAAATTGTAACATAATCATCACCATTAAACTTAATCAATCTACCACTAAATTAATTCCAATGACAAACTCTCTTTTATTTAGGAGCACCTCAATGACACAAATTCATGACTTATATACATAGCCATACTTATGTATGGCTATGAACTATCTCCGGCTCAATGTTTACTTGGATGATAACATCCAAGTAAACATTGAGCCGGAGATAGTTCTAAATTCCCAGAGCTACGAAACAGAAAATTCGATCACAGCAAATCCCAAAATATTCCCAGACCCTGTCAAGCTATAAATCTAAACCTAATAGAACAAACGCAAGTGTACGAGGTGCGCTTGTGAACACCAAAACCGCTACTCACAATAGCGTGTTTCATCAAAACTTCGCAATAGAACTTGTTCCAAAAAAGAGACCATCAAATCCAGGCCTACACCACCAAATAGATAGAGGTACAGAAAATCAATTTTGCGCTCGTGATTTCTCTTGCTCGTTAGCGGAAATATACGCACACATAGACGCAAACGCAAGGAGAACTCAAACGAATGCCAGGGGTTTTACACACTTGTTCCGATCGGTACATTAAATTCGGCGGTATTTGCTGAAGAACAAAGCCGACCCGAAGCAATTACTATGCATATTCGGCTTATGCTGATCGGCAGATTCAAATTGGCTACCATCGCTAGATCATGATCGGGTCAGTTTGGCAAAATTTAAGCTAAGGCGACCTGCTTTTTTCTGAACATTGTGTACAAATAAAATTTAATTTTGCCGCCCGGCTGTGCCAGATAATGTCGATCCGGACAAGTGTGTAGAACCCTGTCACGAGTGCGAACGCACTCGCTGTACGTGAAGTGTGTCTATGTGTGCGTGCATTTTCGCACGTTGTAAGCCGACCTTCTGTATCTATCTATTCTGTGTCTACATACAGTGCTGGATTGATTGGCGTGCAGAGGATATTGCTACCACCTGCCAGGCTTTGGATTGATGGAGAGATCGCAATATGATGGTATGAACAGATACTGTACTGTTGCTCTTTGTTGTATTGTAGTTTTAGCAATCCGGGACTAAATTCGGAAATGTGCTAATGAATTATTTCTATGAATTATGGTGCTAATGAATACTTATTGTACTTATTGTTTTCTGTTTTTTAGTTTTAAGGTGTATTTTTCTGTAACAATGCCAATAAACGCATTTTTCTTTCTTCTTTCTTTCTTCCTTACTTTCCTATAACTAGTTTTAAATAAAAGAATAGCGTGTTTGAAATTAAATTTGGATTTTTATACATATTTATAACCAGCACTATGCCCGCAACTTCGTCCGCGTGGATTTCGTCTATCATCTATAAACTTGAACAACCCCTCCACCCCCTTTGAAAGATAGTTTTAGAATCTTAATATTTAAGATCTTAAACATTATCCCTTTGACACCCCGTTAGGAGCTGATTTTTTAAAAATCCGAAGCACATAATTATACTTTTGTTATTTTTTGTTTTAAGTATTAGTATCGTTTCGAGTTAATCCGACAGCGCGTTAAAATTTTTACTTTCTTAGTTCGTCACCCCGTTATTCCTCTATGGTAAAAGAATTTCCAAAAACCCTTTCTTATTGGAAGCCTACGTCATATTAACTATCTTTGTGCCAAATTTCAGCCCAATCCGTTCAGTGGTTTGAGCTGTGCGTTGATAGATCAGTCAATCAGTCAGTCACCCTTGTGTTTTATACATATTTATATCCTTATTTCAGACCATTCGCAATAGACTTTTCCCAACTAGGTTGGGGTCTGGTTCCAGTCTAACAGGACGTGTTGCCACGCCGAGTGCCCGAAGCAGCTAGCGAAATCGCAAAACGTTGCCAACACGTCGTATTCGGGTTCTCGACAGGTCAATTGTCTGAGGATGCCTCTTTGAGAGGTGAAGCATGTGTTGATTTCTTACAGGGTTTTTTTAATGACGCTTGAGGAATAGTTAAGCGAAATAGGTTACTAAATACGTCTATTGTACTTTATAATGGATTTCCGTAAATTCATGCCTGAATCAATTAACTATTAACTGACATCGAAAGAACTGCATTAAAACATACTAGCCAGTTTAAAAGCGAATACCACTATGATTATGAAAGACCAGCGAGTTATTGTTAAACCAACAGTTTTATAGAGAAGCACTCAACAGTAATGGATTTGGTAGAAATTAATTATTTTCACCGTTGCGTGGACTCGCCCGTATTTCTAGAATTTTTGATGTGTGAAATTCAAACGATTGGACAGTGAATCGAAATTGGACTTTAAATAAAGGTGCTGAGGTGAACTTTTGATTGGTCCCGTAATAGTGGAGGCGTTACCATCGGTTTCGGTGAAATGATTTTATTTGCGGCCTGTTGAGGTAATATTGATCCTTATTTTATCAAAATTGTTTGAGTCAGTACATAACCGTAACAGGAATTAATTTTAGAGAGACTTTGTAGGATGCCTATTTTTGACGTGCCAACGTCTAATAAATCGATGAACGCCGGCTGCACGCACGAAAAAGGATGACTCATTGTCCCGTTACGCGCATTGTCCAGTTACACTCATTGTAACGTTACGATCGGAGCGAGAGCGCTACACAAGCGAGCGAAAGGCACTTGTTATGACGTTGTCACGTTCAACTATCGTCCGTAAACCGACTTTACAGACAACCAATTTTTTATTTTTTTATTCAGTTCGGACAACAATAATGGTCCAATTTGTTAGAAAAACCCTTAACACTAGTGTTAGTAGTACACAAAACAGACAAGAAAAGCTGGTGACTGCGGCAGTATGTGCAGAGAACGATACAGCAAGGAATGTGCTACCTGACCATTCTTCCCACATAGTGCCTCAGAAAAGAGGAGTAAGGGCTCTCCACCATTGTTTTCAGGATGCTATTGTCACTGACCCCGCGTTCTACGCATCAGTGATGCAATTTTTTTGCGAATATTTTTTTTTTCTCCCCAAAATATCCTTATAAAATAGTAACACAGAATCTTATTATCTTGTCATGGCCTCAAAAAAGAATATTGTGGGAGACTATGGATTACATGGGACTTAAACATAACTGGCGAAATGTGGATGGGACTATAGGTACACCTCTGTCTAACCCTTCGGGGAATACAGGCATGATGTTATGTTATGTAATTCATTAAACTCATAACACAGATACACAAACTCTCACTCTCACACCCACTCACACACGCACACAGACACACCCTCACGCGCACGCACTCACACACTCTACTTTTATTTGTTAAAAATTCTGTGATAATAATTATGTTACAGTCTAAGAAAAACCCTTGTCCTATTTTCGGGAAATGAGGTCTGATTGTCCTTAATACAGGCTACTAAGTAACCTAGCTAGGACATCAGATCGTAAATTGTATTGTTACCTACTCATCTCAGATGTTAACTATTCCTAAGTTTTCATTCTACTTTGTAACAGACTGTACCACTTTTTTATGAAATAAATTATAAAATTAATTACATGAAAATAACAACGTTTGTGTAAGGATCGTAGCAGGTGGTGTTCTGTAGTTCCTGCCTACCCTCATAGAAAGAAGGCTTGATTTCATACATATACATAGGTGTGTAACTACATTATGGCCGGTGCTTCCTCTTTCTTGACGTGTGGCTAGCGACTAACTTGGTATCAGAGTTTTAAAGCCGCCCATGGGCCTCTGACTTGGCTTCACAATCATGCCGTCGAGAAAAATCTCTTAGGCCGGTCTCCTCACGATGTTTTCCTTCACCATTTTTGAAGCAAATGATAATTATACAATACGCATATGAATCCGAAAAGTCAGAGGTGCGTGGCTTGGGTTCGAACTCTAGACCTATGACTATGGCCGGTGCTGACCAATGCCATAAAATAGCAAAAGACCTTTA
This sequence comes from Lithophane semibrunnea, assembly GCA_947363905.1. Classification (NCBI taxonomy): domain Eukaryota; kingdom Metazoa; phylum Arthropoda; class Insecta; order Lepidoptera; family Noctuidae; genus Lithophane; species Lithophane semibrunnea. The sequence goes on along the minus strand of OX376204.1, from coordinate 13,784,941 downwards.
GGATAAAATCAAGCAAGATTTGTATTAAAATTTGGATATAGGTGCCCCCAAGAATCGCCACGACTATTGGTCCTGCGCTGCCGGAATCTAGGGGATTCCTGCTAACTTCACTATATTATTGGTCCACCTTGAACCCCCTCTAGGTCAACTAGTGGTAAATTATAAGGAGTCTACCTATGAGCAATAGTAAATTGCTGATATCAGAGATTCACTCGAATAAATGGTTCACTCGAGTGAAGTTCACGTTCACACGACACCGACAAAATTAAATAGAAATTATCGTTAATTGGTTAATTTAATGCCTTACCTATGTAAATGCAATAACGTTTGGTCAATTCACTACTGAACTCATTTTTCACTTTTGATTCATTTTGTGTTCAGACGTTCCACTTTGCGTGAAAGATGCCGAATGAAAGATTATAGGTAAATGAATAGAAATTGAAGCGTCTTATCCAGAATCAATTTTTGCGACAGCTACTTAGAATCATTTTTTTCTAACTGAATAGACAGCTGTGCTGCTGGGGAGTTTGTTGCTCCACTTCTTCTACCCAGCTAAAGCACTAGGAAGTGGTGAAGGGTGGGCGTTTTGGGGGACAGTCTTATGTAATTTTGGAGGAGCTCGTGGCTAAGTAATAACAGCCGCTCGGGTCGATCAATCAGGTTAAGCTACGCTTGCCGGGGTTGGTCCGTGGATGGGTGACCATTTTCACATATCGAGATTCCTCCGTGCCTCTGAAAGCACGTTAAGCCGTTGGGCCCGGCTGTCATTTGTGGATCTTTGACAGTCGTTACGAGTCGTCAGAAGCACGAAAGTCTGACAACCAGTCTAACCAAGGGGTATCGTATTACCTAGTTACTGGGTTGTGGAGGTCAGATAGGCAGTCGCTCCATGTAAAATACTGGTATTCAGCTGCATCCGGTTAGACTGGAAGCCGACCCCAACATAGTTCGGAAAAGGCTAGGCAGATGAGTCTTATGTAATTTTGACGTTCGAAAAGTGCTGATTCTCAGCCTAGTTTTTAATAAATGATTTTTGATTTTGATTTTGAAACGACCACCAAAATCTACAACGCGCAACGTTATCATCAATCCAAAAAAACAATTTTTTTTTTTTTTTTTTTTTTTTTTTTTTAAAAAAACGTTGCCCCACACTAAGAATTTCTTCCTGTATCGTGGGTGCGTTTACAAACATAGAAACTCACATACACTAACACCCAGACCCGGAACAACTACTTGCAGATCATACAAATATTTGTTCCGTGCGGGGACCGAACCCGCGACACGTTACGCAGCAGTCCATCGCTCAGCCACTGCGCCAACCGTGTCGTTGAATTGAAGGTGACTGCAACAAATGTTAAGGCCCAATCGAATGCATGTTTCGACATGCACGCGACCAGTGCCCGTGCCGCGGTTTCCAATAAATTTCCTTCTATGTATATACTACATATTTTATTGTTGCTTTGTTTGTGGGTACGCCCCAAATATGGGCTCTACGTACGTTTTGTTCAACAGTTTTTGTCGAGGACAGAGCAAATTGAATTTCTACTTTGTTTCCAGCTGAAAACATTGTTTGTTTTTAGTTGCCTAGGACTGTGGTGTGTGGGTTAGATTTTTTGTGGGAATTGTGGATGAATGTGACACGCGTTGTACAAATTGGACTATTAATTAGGTAGGTATCAAGTATACGACTAGTTAGGAAATTAAATCTCTTAAGGATTCTGCCCAGAGGCCCTAGACAAAGTGACATTCTATCAGCGATAACGATGATGGAAACGGCAAAAATGTATAGGACTGACATAAGCTTTCGAAACGCCTATCTCAATCCTGTTTAAAGTCGTTGTAGAAAAACGAAACGCTTTCGAAGTGATGGTCACTTGTCGAGGCCCTCAGAGGGCTTTATGTCAGTCCTATACATTTTTGCCGTTTCCATTATCGTTATCGCTGATAGAATGTTACTTTGTTTAGAGCCTCTGGTTAGTCTGTGTTTTAACTACATTTTTTAATTATCATCTCAGTGCAGGTACATTGATGCTATATTCCTTTATGCTGTCCTTTGAACAGCAATCATTGAAATCGGTTTCCATCAAAACACGCACAAATACCTCACTTAAAGATTGAAACTGTCGCAAATACGAGGTCTTATAAGCCTCTTATAACTCCGTATCGACAAACTGTGCGACAGCAAACCCCTATCTTTTTCTAACGCAAAGGTCCTAGCACGAACGCGCGACGTAAACGTAACGTAAATTCGAACGATTTTGGGATCGAAAATAGAACTATCCAACAGCATTTTGTTTTTTTTTTTTTCAACAAACACAATTATTCATCCATAGATATGAATAAAGTTAGCTATATAATAGTAATAGTTGTCGACATAGCTCACAGAATAAGCAAACTGCGAACACACTGAGAGTACTGTTGGTTCTGCCGCGACCACGTGTCATCAGGGATGCACATCTTTTTCTAATAATGGCGGCAAAAGCATAAATGTTAGTATCCATCATCTGCCTAGCCTTTTCCCAACTATATTAGGGTCGGCTTCCAGTCTAACCAGATGCAGCTGAATACTAGTATTTTACATGGAGCCTATCTGACCTCCACAACCCAGAAACTGGGTAATACGATACCTTGGTAGGACTGGTTGTCAGATTTTCGGGCTTCTGACGACCCGTAACGACTGTCAAAGATTCACAAAAATCAATCTCATCAATGTTATTATCCGTAAACAATACAATTTCTATGACAATTTTCACAATTTTTTACCAACAACGATGTCAATGCCATTCAGGGGCCAAAAGACTCTTGTACCACTCTACGTTTACTCCGCGCGTTCGTGTTAGGCCCACAGGATTGTGACAGTTATGTTATGAAATATCGACAGACCTAGGACTCAAGAAATATTGAGTGTAACAGCTGTTTGGAGTGTTAACACTTATATATGTTTGTATCGATGTTGATGTAAAAGTTCTTGAATTTAGTTAACACCACGAGGCAGAAATACTCATAGGATAGCTACTCAGTTCTTCTTTCGCGGGGTCCATTTGTATTGTAGTATTAAGGCGAAAGTAAGGCTATCGTTCTAAAAAAGCAGAATTTCCTTTACCCCATATTTTTTTATTCCTGTGTGAAAATGATGTAAAGACGCGGGCAGGCGATTCGATGCAACGGGGTGGCGGTTGGGGGACAAGAAATTTCACACTCTATAGTCTGTTTTTTAATCTCGTAGACTGATTTCACACGGGCAAATGTCAAACTCCAATTAATAACGATCACTTGAAATGTCAAATTAGTCTACGAAATTAAAAAACAGACTTTAATAAAAATCAGAATCTCTCACACTTTAAAAGCAGCAAAAATATACGATTAAAAGTTAATACTATAACCAAAAGGTGTCGAAATTCAAATAGGTAACTTTTATTGAGACCGTATCATTGTGCTAGCCAAACGTTTTAGGCTGATGCAATCGGAGAGAAGTGTTGACTCATCACAAAACATAGATGGTTCAATGATAAATAGTTAATGGTATCGGTAACCGTTTGATTTGGGACTGCCGTGTGGAAAAACCATGGTTTGTTTGGATGTTTTTATTATAAATGTATGACCCCGTTGTAATGGCCCCCGACTTAGGAGTAATTGAACCCAGACAAGCGCGTTACTTTATGTAAATAATTTCATCACCACTGCTCTCAAAACTGAGAAGGAAATCATCGTGAGGAAACTGGAATGTCCTAGAACCAAATTAAATCGAAGACATTATGACATTTGACAACCCAGACTGGGCTCGCGTGGTAGATTACAGTCCACTCCCTATCAAACTGTGTCCCAGCTGTGGGAACCCATGTACAGTCAGCATCAAAAGTCGATTAGCACTTCAGTTCTTTTAATCTGAATTATTGAATTTAAATAATTATTAATAACATGAATAGTATTTTTTATAATTATAGTTAAATGTTTTTTATATCTTTTATTATGTTTTTTTATTATTTAGCCTATACTGTCCCACTGCTGGGCAAAGGCAAATCCTTCCAAACATCCTTTTCTAGGGCCACCTCGATGCAACCCTTGTGGTGCGCGTTTAGATCGTCCCTCCATCTCTTCCTGGGCCGGCCTCGGCGGCGCCGTCCATCCTCAGGCACCCACCGTGTGAAGACTGTTGCCCAGCGGTCGTTATGCATGCGGCTGACATGCATGCGGTTTTTTTTATAAATATTTAAAAATGTATTTTATATTATGTTAAAAAATTAAATAAACGAAATAACACATGACTGTGTTTAAAAAATATTAACCCTTAGCTACCGAAAGGCTAAAAACAAGTTTATAAAATGTTTAATGTAAAAGTGGCAGTTTTTATGGGTTGTTGCTGCCGACCGTACTTATAAACCTACATCAAAATAGAGAAAACCGTCAAAAAATACTAGCCCGATACTGCATATCGAAACAAAAACCATTAAAAACAAAAAACAAAAATGTTAACGCGTTGAACGTATCTCAGTGTCGATCAATTACATTCGAAATAAGAGCATTTCTTATCAATAATGGATCAATCACTATAGTCACGACTATTCGAATTGGCATCGAAAACAGCGGCCAGGTGCTAGTCAGACTCGAACACGGAGGGTTCCGTACCACCGTACAATATAAAATGCCGAAAACAAACACGTCTCTTGTATGGGGACCCCTGAATTTTTACATTTATTTTATTTTTATTATCTGTTTATAATACACACTCTGTGAATTTCAAATGTCTAACTATTACGGTTCAAAACATACACCTCTGTGACAGACGGACGGACAGGCGGAGCCTTGCCAACGCCTTGGTGGCCTTGCCACCCTATTAGGTCCCGTGTTGGCAACGAACGGTTGGGGATCCCTAAAAAAGCGAATTAACTTCATGTGTTGCAATTAATTAAAGTGGTCTATTGTATGCAAAAATGGTTCTACAAATAGTTTTAGACATAAAAAATTCAGTGTGCTAATTTAAATAAAAATGTGATTTTTTTTTTTTGAAATGTAAGTGATTAAAACAGTTAAACGGGGTTAGCAAAAAGGTGATAACACTAAAATGATCAAGTCTTTAATTGGATTTACAATGTATTTTTTTGCTGTTTTATTATATTCATTCAGGTGAATTCTATTAACAAGACACTAGTCTAAATAAAACTCAGTAAAAATATAACTATCTTCTGTTGATTATAATATTCAGTTCATTAATAAATTAATAGATTTTTCATAGCGTATTTACTTAGTGCAGGAGATTTTATGTATTTTTGTAAATTCGGAATGCCTAAATAATAAAAAAACAATTGTTTTTAGCGTTCATTTTCAACAAAGTTGAAACAGCTTAAGTAAATACTAAGGTGAGTACTAAAAGTCAGGGTGCGGTCCTAAATTGCACGACCAAATGCGTTTTACATCGTTCTTTTAGTTTCTCAGAAAACATTTGAGATTTTTAGACATAACTTTCGTCGGTCAAGTGTGTTTGTATTTATTAATTTACTAGGTTCTGCTCGCGACTTTGTCTGCGTGGACTTCAGAATTGGGTCCATAGAGAAATAATAAATGCAGAAGCTAGTTTTAACATAAATTGATAACAGGTAAGCCATGTCTCTTTCCTGGATAAAAGCATACCATTTATTAATGCAGGTTATATGCCAAATTTCATCCAAATCCGTTCAGGCGTTTTTGAGTAATTGAGTAACAAACTTTCACATTTTTAATAATACTAGATGTTGCCCGTGACTTCGTCTGCGATCCAGGACAAAAGTAGTCTATGTCCTTTTCCAGGTCTATTCCTGTGCGAAATTTCTACCAAATCTGTTCAGCGTGAAAGCGAAACAAACAAACTCACTTTCGCATTTATAATATTATAGTTGGGATTATGTATGTATTTATACTAAGAAGATGATTTCACTTTTTGATGCGTCATTAACTTTAGTTGATTTTGTTTGGGTTTACTTAATATCTGTGGCTCATAATATGACTGACATGCTGGAATATACAAGGTGGAGACGACAATACGACAAAAAAGAAAACTCCGTATATCTAATGACGTTCTCAGTCTACCTACAAAAAATTAATCAAATATATCCAATAGTTTAGTTACGATAGCTAGTCAAAGATCGGCAAATCCCATAGTCGGTCCATCACTACTATTTCGTTTGTTTGAAAAAATGACTTTTTTAATTTCGATGTTAGGATTTATTTGATAGTTCCAAAATACTCTTATGCATTACTATTGCCAGTGTTTTCATTTATTGTTGTATTGTCGTCTCCACATTGTATACAACTAAATATTATTATACTTTTTAATTAGTAAATAAATATTTTCTGAGTGAAAGTTATTTATGAACGAATATATGCAATATTGGCTATTATTTGGGAAGTTTATGTAGAATCATCAATTTTCTATATACTCCGTAATTTTCCTACAACAAGACTATTCTTTTTTTTACAGATAAGGAAGAAATAAGTCTTAGAATATTTATAGTTCAATAAGGGTTGGTTTGAATCATGAAATTTATAAAATGTATAAATAGTATAAAGTTCACTATAACATTAGAATACTTTAATGCTAGACAATTTAAAAAGTTATAATAGCTGCTTTTGAACGTGTGACGTCGTGACGTGTAAGGTTTTTTTCACAATAATTATCCTAAAGGTGGGTTGACTTTCAAAAAATACCCAGAATCTCTTGAATTCTACAAACGATTCCGGGTGATATGCGTTCGCATCACCCATCAGAGTGCTAAATTATTATTATTTTTTGTTATAAATCATTTGGCTAAATTTTTCCCACGTATTTGGCAACTGCACAGTTCGTGCGTGGCCAATACAACGCACCCCAAGTATATACACTACAGAAAATAAACATAATCATTCACACGGCCCAATCTATCGGGCCGACAGTGTACGGTCGCTAATTGGTATAGATATGTTTGTAACGGAACGGATAATGGCAAGGCGTTTTAATATACATGACTTCTTATTTTGTTCGAGTTTGATCGATGAGATTAGGTCGTTGTTGTTTCTATATAGCTTTTAGGCAAGATTTATTTATTTATTTATTAAACAACCAACTTTAACCACACATATAAGTTAACGGTCAATATCTGTTAGGAATTACATATAAAATTAGATTAACATAACTTATAAACTAGACCAAATTCGATGAAGTACAATTATTGAAATTAATCAAAATTAGGTGATATTAGACAAACTTAGTTAAGATTCGATAAAATTAGATAGAAAAGATTCATAAAAGGCACTTTGAATTAACGGGGCTAAGTACATTATTTGTACAATATTAATGTTCAAATTTGAATGAAACGCTTGCTCACGTATGCTATGAATATGAACACTACATATAAATAAGTTTCATATTCGTATGGAACGCTTGCTTTACATAGTAAAGCCAAAGTGCGATCTGTGAATCTTGCGCTTACATCACAACTTGTTGCCTCTAGACACATGAAAGTTGTTCAACGGCTGTCTTTATAAATATACGGTCACCTTGGGTCTCGTCACAGTTAGGGATAATATGCCCTATATTAGTAATTAAATCTAAATAATTATGATAATATTCTGCATCCTGATAGTTTTCTCCGCGGACAGCTATTTATTTAAATAAATAAGTAATAAAATATTGCAGACCACAAGAAACATAAAAAACAAGATTAAAAAAGATATAATAATAATTTAGGTAGGTACACATTTTTTTTTTGTTTTTTTAAACCAAATTAAAATTACACGACTGATGGAGTGTTTTTATCGATCAGTAAAACTACATTTTGTTTTATTCATATAGCTACATATTTATCTAACGCCAATACATTCCCGAACGCCACATAATTAATAAATTACAAAACTTCAATTTTATTAACGACACAAAGCAAACAAAACAAAAATTATGACGAAATCCCCTCAATATTTTGTAAGGTAATTACTTTGCATTATAACCCATCAAATCGTTCCCATAGTTACCCCATTTCATTGCCCGAGCTATCTATTAGTTCCTCTAATGACAGTTATGCGTGATATTTCAATATAACAAAACATTAGTATGAATTTTCACATGAGAACTTTCATATTTGGATTTTAATATTTGGAGCTCGTGGCTAAGTAATAACAGCTGCACGGGTCGATCTATCTGTTTAAGCTACGCTTGCCGAGGTTGGTCCGTGGATGGGTGACCATCTTTACATATCGAGATTCCGTGCCTCGGAAATTACGATAAGCCGTTGGTCCCGGCTGTCATTTGTGGATCTTTAACAGTCGTTACGGGTCGTCAGAAGCCCGAAAGTCTGACAACCAAGCTTGCCAAGGGGTATCGTATTACCCAGTTACTGGGTTGCGGAGGTTAGATAAGCAGTCGCTCCATGTAAAATACTGGCATCTATTCAGCTGCATCCGGTTAGACTGGAAGCCGACCCCAACATAGTTGGGAAAAGGCTTGGCAGATGATGAATTTTAATGTTTGGATCAAACTTTTATACTATTGTTCACAAATAAAATGGACTGGGTGATTGGATTTGGCGGTTTGAGCTGCAACAGCGAAAAAAAAAAATAACTGTACTAAAACAACCAAATAAAAACCTTTTGTTTTAGCTTTAAGTTGGATTGGATATAAAAAATATAAATTATACACTTTGCAACACGATTCTAACGCTTCGTTAGTAGTAATGGATCTGTGTGAAGAGAAGTACGTACTGGATAGGCAATCTTTTCAAATAGTGCTTGGTAGTGCCAAGCACTATTTGAAAAGATTGCCTATCTAATTGCGTAACCGATTAAGACTTATTGGTTTCATTTTGACAGTTCAACAACATTCATTGCGTTATTAATGTTGTTGAGGAGATTTTTTTTCCAACTTACGAAGCAATGGAGTAGACATTTGTTTTAAACCGCTTCCAATTCTGATTAATCGTGTATTACTCAAACAGGGTGCTAGTCTAAATGGTGCCAATAAAACAAATATATTTCATATTTCTTTTATTGGCACCATTTAGACCTTTTACCGTTAAAACTAGGTAAGTACAGCAATAGTTTTTGAGTGAAGTTCGAATTTGAATCGATCATATTTCTAAAATGAGCACCGTGCTGTTGATTGTAGGGAGAATCTCTCTCTCTTAACATCATTCGCCAAATCTTTCCCAACTAAAGCATAATCAGCTTAAAATTTTCCCACCGCTGCGACACAGGCATCCTCTCTGTGTGAGGGAGTGAGCCATAATCCACCACGTGGGCCCAGCTATATTTGGATCCTATTCAGGGATTACCAGAGGCCTACTGTTTTTAAGAATACCCGTATTTTAAAGAAAGCTCGTCGTCAAAAATGCCTCTGATTTATCTACATATTTGACTTATTGGCATTGATTGTCGCTAAAATGAGATTGCAACTCAATTTTGAACGTTTTTAATTACGAAACTGGCCTTCAGGTACGGGCGGCCTCATTTAATTAACAACCCAATTACTAACTAATTTCGAAAAATAGCTTAGCTAACATCTACGTCAATTTTATTTTATAATGGATTTCCGCAAAGTTAACGCCTGAATCAAATAACTAAGCTAAAATTTTTAAAAACCTTGGCCATAATTTTAAAATACGACGTGTTGAACCAAAACATAACCAACATCAAACATCGACCCATATCCACAGAACTAAGACCCTAACGATACTAACAATGTAGTTATACGTAAACAAATAATGCCAGTAGCTTCAATTATATTCACATTTGTTTATTAAGGCCCCTTTGTCGGCCATTACAATGGATTGGACTACAAATAGAACTGCAGAGAACGGGAGGGAAGAAGAAATGGAGGCGGCATTTGGTGTTTTTCACTGAGACATTCGTAGAGACATATAAATACTCCATTTGAAATAAGATTAGATATAGTTAATTGATTCAGGCGTTACTTTGCGGAAATCCATTATCAAATACAATAGACGTAGATATATTTAGTATTATGACTCTTTAAGAATAGTTAAGTGGAATAGGTTACTAAATATATCTACGTCTATTGTATTGTATAATGGATTTCCGCAAAGTCTGAAGAATAAAGAGTAGTTAAGCGGAATAGGTTACTAAATATATCTACATCTATTGTATTTTAAGATTAGACATTTAAATAAACTTTTTTACAGTTCGTTCAACCGATTTTGACTTCTATTGCGTTGGTGACATGACAAATAGCAGCTGCAGTACACAGTTCGTATTGTGTAACCTTTTTTGCTTTTAATGTCATGCCTATGCCTACGGTATAGGAGTCAAAACCGGTTGAACTGACCGTAAAAAGGTTTGTTTTAAATGTATAATCTTATTTCAAATGGAGTATAGACAAAGTGACATTTTGTCAACGAAAACGATAATAAATAAAAAATATATCAATTATTTCAGACAAAAATGTCCATACTTATGCAAGGCAAGGTTGTTATAACAAAAATTTTGCTTTTAACTAATGTTAGTAAACTAGACACAAAAAGAGGAAACTAGAAGATAGAAAAGTCAAAAATGTATGGATTTGACATAAGCTACCGAAAAGCAATCAATCCTGTTGAAAGTCGTTGTAGAAATACGAAACACAATGAAAGAGATTATCGAGACCTTCAGCTCCTTACGCACTGCTCGAAAAAAGATATAAATCATTGAAACGAGAATAAGGGGAACTAACAAAATTAAGAGACGTAGTTAAACAAAAAAAATCTTCAGGAATTCGTCCCCAATAAGGATTTATTCCATTCTAAAAACAAAAACGAATACCAAAGGATTGCTTAATTTTGTGATGACCTACCTAATGAAGGTAACCGCCATCACTGTAGCACAGATTATTATACAGGATGTAAGGGTAAACACTCTTGTCATTCAAACCATGGGTAGTTGACTTAAATATAAAAATAAATGACCGAACACAACAAAAAAAAAAACGTTATTTTCATTAAAAGATTTTAAAAAGTTTCTATCTGACACCGTGCTTGCTAGCGAAACAGCGGACTGACTAAGGGAGGGATCGCGCTCGCTGCCGGTCAGATCACATCCCGTACACCCTGCCCGTGTTGAGACGCAAGTTCGTTGCCCTAGCGCATAGGGCAACGAACTTGCGTCTCTTGTGGTAAAATTTAGATCTAAAAAAATTTAAAAAAAAGTTGTAATTTTCCATTGGTTTTACGTTCTATAAATGAAACCAAACCACTGGTTGCAAGGATAACGGTGTTTACCCTAACACCCTGCAGATGGTTCACTCCGCGTTTTAGTTAAGTTAGGTTCGCGGCGGGCTCGACTTGTCAAAGAGAGGCAACTTCTAGGTCAATATAACTATAACTTTCACATTTATAATATCCTACTAATATTATAAATGTGAAAGTTTGTGTGTTTGGATGTTTGTTACTCAATCAGGCAAAAACGGCTGAATGGATTTGGATGAAATTTGGCAAACAGTTTATAACCTGGATTAACACATAGGATACTTTTTATCCCGATATTCCCACGGGATCGAGACTTACGCGGGTGAAACCGCGGGGCGCAGCTAGTAGGTAATAATAGCGACTTGAATTGCACTTTATTGTATCATAGTAAGAGTCGCTTTTCATTCAAATTATTTTGCATAATGTGTCTGTAGGTAATTCCTATTCCAAAGGATTTACTGATTTAATTTTGAAATGTCCATAATTAAATGCCCTTACATTCTATTGTTTTTAAACCGAAGCACAGAAATACAGTTTGGTAGAAGACTTCGGAATAAACGGTAGCTCTTCTTCGAAAGAGTTTCTCACAAAAAATCAAATACCACAAAAACTAAAACTTACAAAAAATAAACAAAAAAATCAAGTAACAAAAACTAAAACCCAACTACGACTTAAAAGGTATAAACAAGACACTACAGACAGACAAATTAAAAATCCGGAGTCACACGTGTTAGGGCATAAATCGAACAGATTACGTGTGACTCCGGATTTTTAATTTGTCTGTCTGTGGTGTCTTGTTTATACCTTTTAAGTCGTAGTTGGGTTTTAGTTTTTGTTACTTGATTTTTTTTTAAATTCTTTTGGGGTTATAATATATATATTTTTGAAATGTGCTCATTAAGCCCTTTCATTTGATACCCAACATGGTACGATTAAACCATATTTTTTTTTAAGTTCCTCACTTTATGTCCTCTAGAGGGCGCCATTTTTAATTTAATGTGACTTCACGTAGCCAGCGGACAATCACGACGCTTCTAACGATACCTCATTTGTCAAATTGTGATAAGTGGTTTGGAAGATAGGAGGGAACAGATGAACATACATACATACATACATACATACATACATACATACATACATACATACCGGTCAAAATCATAACCCTCCTTTTTGCTTCGCCGTAGTCGGGTAATAAACAACATCAGAGTCTGTCACCTCCATACTACATGCCACATCCAAGAATTTTTTCATTATTTCCTCAAGTAATCTAGTGAGCGCACAATAGATTTTTATTTGTAGGAAGCCACTCGACTCACTTACCGACGTCCGCTTACCAGCGATTTTACTTAAAATGCTGACCTGATCATAGCCAGTAGCCAGTACTGTTGCCAACGTAAATGTTTCAAATGTCAAAGGAATATTAAATGTTAATAAGATAGAATAATGGATGTTCTGAGAGATCTTGGGATTGGAAGTAAAATTTTAAGTGAAATTTTGCAATAATTTACGTCAAGTTTTCTTGATTTGAATTGGGCATCAAATTAGTTTGATATTATTTACTGGCTTTCGCCTGCGGCTTCGCTCGCGTGTAGGTCGGAAATTGTCTCATGGAAACGTACTACCGGAATCAAAAGTATCTTATTTCCTAACCAAGGTCATGATGTAAGCGTGTGCCAAATTTCATACAAATCCGTTAAGCCGTGAAAAGGTAACAGACAGACAGACAGAATAACTGTCACATTTATATTATATAATTATAATTGAATAGTATGGATTTATTTTTTAACTAATAACTCATTAATTACTATCAATATTATGTTGTCTGCATTATGTTTCAATGATTAATAATTTGTATCCACTGTCATTAAAGACGTACAGTACGACACAACTTAGATGTACCATCGGCAAAATTCATAAAAACGATCAGCATTCGAATTGAGTGCGCCTTCAAAATATCCAATCTTTATTAATGCTTTAGGTGAAAATTACCTTTACGCAAACGGAAAAAATAGACCAAAAAAAGTCCTAGTAAAGTCACAGAACCAAATACATTCGTAAAATTGAAAGGAACGAATGCAATTAATTTGTATTCACAGTCATTAAAGACGTACAGTACGACACAACTTAGATGTAGCATCGGAAAATTTCATAAAAACGATCAGCATTCGAATTGAGTGCGCCTTCAAAATATCCAATCTTTATTAATGCTTTAGGTGAAAATTACCTTTACGCAAACGGAAAAAGTCATAGAACCAAATACATTCGTAAAATTGAAATGAATGAATGCAAGTTTTCAAATTTATGCTACATCTAATTTTGTCGTATTGTAAAAGTATAACTAATTTGCATTTTTTACAGGCATTGTTGACAATTAAAACAAAAGTTAAGAAACTGCATTGCTATTCTGTAACCTTATCACCGCGAAAACTTAGGTGAAATGAGAGTGGAGTGAGCTGCCATTGTCATCGATAATGCCACAATGCTAAGGCACTTCACTTCAAGCTCACTTCACCTAAGTTGTCACGGTGAGATTTTTACAGAATAGCACAACTGTTGTCGACGGTACTAATAGAGAAAACATTAGAGTAAGCACGAAAATAATTTTTAAAAAACTCTAGTATTACGAAAGAAATTATTCAGTTCCGTCTGAAAATAAGTTAATAGAATAGGCAATCTGGATAAAATTCTATTGAAAGAACGTCCGCAGTTATTTGATGGAATAAAAACTGGATTATTATAATAGCTCTAAGATTGAACTGTTTTTATTCCATTTTACTATTAAATACTTCCAACTGATTGGAGTCGCTATTGTATCGTTTCATTCCATCAAAGATTTTCTTGGTAAGGTCAACAAAGGTGTAATTACGTATTTCTTTTGGTGGAAGTAATACATTTAAAATTGATTGTCACTTTTTGGCTTCCGTACCCGAAAGGTTTCTTTCTTTCTTCTTTCTATTTTGCCCGTCTGTCTGTCAGCGGGCTGTATCTCATGAACAGTAATAGGTAGACAGTTTGGTACTAATATAGCCGCTTTAACAACAAATAATAAAAAATAAAAAAAACACGTTTCTTGTATGTAGATCCAATGTATCTGTAGTTCCTCCTTAATATAATTATCTCTTTGACTCTTGATTATTAGTAAACAGTAAGGAAAATCATGTTGTTGTTATCTACTATTTTCTGAATAATACCCGATCTACTTTCAAGAAACATGTTTTTTTAGGCGTTTTTTGCTCGATCTTAATACGGTACGGAACCCCTCGTGTGCGAGTTCGACTCACACTTGGCCAGTTTTTAAAGATTTGCTATGCCCATTCGCATTCATGTAGCATTAAAAGAAAGAAAGGATGAAAAGTTTGGTACAAATATTGTGTACTCCGTATTCATAGTCTTGGTTTGAATTTCTACAAGTCGTTATATAGAAAAAAAAGCATGTTCTAAACAATGACGCTACTAAAGTGTTATTGCTGCAGATACTAGAGTACTTGAATTACACGTAGATATAAATATATGGTGTATCTATTCATACACGAAATGTGTTAAGAGGTAATTGTACTCATCAATATGAACTACTTTTACTACGGGACAAAACCTGAAATCGCGAAAAAAAAAATCTGCTGTTCCCTACATTTATGTTCGCATAAAGGCTCTTACATACTGGCGCGATTCGCCGCGCGACACGACGCCGCCGCATTGTTCGCCGTGAAGTTTTCTCAGAAATTGTTTTGTTAAAATTCGCGTTGCGCGGCGAATCGCGCCAGTATGTAAGAGCCTTAATTCGTGAAAATGTAGGAAATAGCTGATTTTTGTATTCGCGATACCATACCATAATTATTATTATTTTTTGATGCCAAAAAGTGACGTTGAAACCATCCATCAACGATCTTAGAAGGATATCCTGCAACTTAGGATGAAATAAGACTATAATAATAAATTCTAGGCCACTTCATTGCCATTCCAGATCCATAAAAACGACTCCACAGGCACAAATCAAGTTGGAATTTTCCATATCTGGGTCAATCGTGGTTCAACCCCGATATTCAATTACGCTGTTAGGCCGATATCTGGCCTTTACGTTTGCTTCGCATCTCGGTATTACCTACATCTCAGGATCTACTATTACAGGACTTTGAGATTTAGAAACGAGTGGTTTAGGTTCATTTTTGCATGGTTGTATCTCGTCTTTGAGGTCACGAGCCTTTGATTGGTTATCTAAACTGTGCTTGCCAATTACTTAGGGTAAGTGATTGTCTTGCGTGGTTGGATGCAAATTTTGATGGGTATCCAAGAGATTTTTGGATGTATTGCGTTTTGAGGTCTATTGAAACGTTGTTCCTTCACATATGAAACTAGGATATTGGTTGGAGTGCAAAGGGATGTAAGCATGGAATCCTGTTCATGTTTATGCTGAAATGCTTTCAAATAATAGAAACAAAGGGTTTTGGAACTGATAGGGGATTGAAAAGCTGAGGGTTGCCTTGTTTTGGTTATGGATTATCGTTTTAGGTGGGAAAATGGTGCCGGTAATGCTGCGTAGATTTCAAATGCAGGTTCAAATTCAATTACTTAGCAAAACTTCGCAGACGTGATGGGTCTCTGAGTGAGAGCGAGACGGATTGGGGTGCTAGCGGCTTCAAGTCGCAGATAGTTTAGGTAATTGCTTTTAAGGGCGAAAATGATGGTAATTAAAAATAATAAAAACACACAAGGTCACTGCTATATAGTTAGTTCATTTAATATGCAAAGTTTATTGATCTAATTTAAAGTTTTTTTTTTAATACCAGCGGTTTATTGTGCGGTTTGGATGTAACTTTGTTTTTTTTTTATCGAGAAAATTTTGTGGAAAAGTGTTTTCGTCAAACATAGTACTTAACGTTAATTTCAAAATTAATGCTGCAATATTTTCGAAATAAAGGAGGATCATACAATTTTTCAATTTCAAGTAATTTTAGGTAGCTAAGGCCCTTAACAGCATTGTTGTGTTTTGGCAGTTGGAGTTAAGATAGCCAGTTCCTCTGTGGTTGAGGATCCGGGTGAAGCTCGCTTCCACCTTCAGCCTTATCATCACTTACCATCAGGAGATGCAGGCCAAGAGCATCCCCGTAATGGATAAAAAAAAACATTTAAACAATTAATTAATTGGTCTATTAAAATGTTAATCTTAGATCAGTGGACATTCAAGAGTAAAACACGAAGAATTCAAAAAATCCGAAATAGAGACAACAAAATAAACGGTTAATAATCACATCAAAAACGGGAAACCGTATATTTGAGAGGAATGTAAACAAAAAACAAGTGAATTGTGAGGTAACGTGTAGTTTTAGTGGGTATCCTAATAATTTGAATCTGTCAGAATGTTGGAAACGATGCTATTTTGAGCCGAGATTTCTACAGGTTAGGCTGTGTGCACGAGTGCGTTTTTATTGTGTCGGTTGATAATAATGGTTTTAAGTGTTTTGGACACTTTTTAAAGAACCTGGCACAGACTAATGATAATTATCATTTTGTGATAAAGTTAAGATTTGCATGAGTGAATTATGACCTTGGCTTGGTTTGATAAGTATGATACTGTGTTGCAT
Organism: Lithophane semibrunnea; assembly: GCA_947363905.1. Classification (NCBI taxonomy): domain Eukaryota; kingdom Metazoa; phylum Arthropoda; class Insecta; order Lepidoptera; family Noctuidae; genus Lithophane; species Lithophane semibrunnea. Next base: position 13,768,182 of record OX376204.1, on the reverse strand, counting down.
ATTGCCCATATATGTTTCTAAAGTCGATTAACAATGTTAAAATAATGCTTCAATATTTTTATTTTAGTAGCCGTTTTATTTTTAATCGACTTTAAAAAAGGGTTAAATTTTCGGCTGTATGTTTTTTTTAAATAACATGTATGTTCATCGATAAACTTTTTTATTAAAACAAAGTTATTTTTCACATTGTAGAGTTTTTATTTTGGAAGCCGGTTGTTTTTTTTTTGTAAAGAGTGAATTGAAAAGAAAAAAAAAGTGAAAAGAATTTATATGTTACTTGCTTTGTAGATAGTTTTTATTTAAGTGTTAACGGCTTTGTAGTTGTAGATCGGATAAAACAAACAATCTTCTAAAAAAATCACAACATGATTATTTGCCCAATTTTGCATACACCATACCGTTATGATGAACAAAAATATACATTAAATACTAAACACATACACATACATTAATTACTATAGACAATATACATAACACAGCTAACTATTTACATTAGGTAGTTTTTTATCTTTATCCTTATAGACAGTCTTGAAATATCAGTCTCAAATCTTTTCAAAATGAAAGTCGCAATCAAGACAAAAACCATACGTCTGTAACCAGCCTAACCAACAACGACGTGTCAACTGCGCGTAAACGTCGGCAAGCTAAACGCGCCTGATTTATTTTATTGGGCCGATAAATGAGTGCGCCTCACTCCGGCGCAAATAAATCGTAACACAACGGGCACTGCGACTAGTCGCAAGGGAATTCTTGCTTGTCGCATGTTCAAGGCGTGATTTTAAGCGGTTTAAATTAAAACTGAACCTTGTGGAAACGGAAATATTATGAAGATGAGTACCTACATAAATATAGACGCTTCCTTTGGACATTGCTTCGTTCATATTAATGACATATTTTATTCGATCTCAAAACTATAGCACTTTTTAGTATTAAATTTTTTATATAGATTATCTTTATAAACGACTGCGTGGGCAATTTTATTTTATTTTATGTTATGTATTAATTCAAATGACTTATAAAAATTGTACGCTCTAAATGGTATAAGAACCAGTTACCGAGTGTTATTTTAAGACTATGTAAATCTACAAACTCTGAAATTGCGAAAAAAAATCAGCTGTTACGAGCCCTACATTTTACGAGCTATGCGAACATAAAATAATGTAGGGAACAGCTGTTTTTTTTTTTTCGCGATTTCAGTGTTGGTCCCATAGTAAAAGTTGTTCATAATGGTGAGTACAATTACCACATATGAGAATTAAGACGAATAAAATTTCACCCTGTATACATAAATCATCATCAGGAGCTCGTGGCTAAGTAATAACAGCCGCACGGGTCGATCCATCAGGTTAAGCTACGTTTGCCGGGGTTGGTCCGTGGATGGGTGACCATCTTAACATACCGAGACTCCTCCGTGTCTCGGAAAGCACGTTAAGCCGTCAGAAGCTCTAAAGTCTGACAACCAGTCTTACCAAAGGGGTATCGCATTACCCGGTTACTGGGTTGTGGAGGTCAGATAGGCAGTCGCTCCATGTAAAATACTGGTGTTCAGCTGCATCCGGCCGACCTCAACATAGTTGGGAAAAGGCTAGGCAGATGATGATACATAAATCATTGTGAACATAAACAAAACAGAGACTGCAACAAATCTTAAGGGAATTGTATCTTATTTAGAATTTGAGCAATTTAAATTAACTGTATGTTTTGTGTAAGGTGCTGAGACACAGACAGAATTTATGACTAGAGTATAACACTATGTGCTGATAAAAATCAAGTCACGTTTTCAGGGACGCTCGACTAGTTTGCGATTCTTGAAACATGCATGAATACCGAATTGCGGGTAGGAGATAATCAGAATATTCTAGATCAGTAGTTGAATTTCAGGCGACAGCGTGCTCCTTGACTAATTAATCAGACAACCATAATATGTTTGCTAACCCAATATTAATATTAATATATTGTTAACCCGATGATAATAAAACTACCTAGTTGTTTTTAGATACTTCTCCAAAACTGATCTAATACGCGCGGTCAATTAAAATCTACTTTTATTTTATTAACGTATTGTTTAGGAAGTACATGAAACGTCCATTGCTTCTCACAAAAGCAAAGCCCCACCAAAGTATTTATCAAATACATCAATGGACGTAGAAGTATGTCTAAATATCAGTCACTGCGAACAAGGCATCTAAGGAATGAGGTTCCCTTGAGAACGTCTAGACGCGGCGATCCATCACAATACAACTGAAACTGAGGAGAAGTAGCTTCATTTTCTTACTCCGGTTTGTGTCGTAATGGTGTTAGCTGATTTGACGGCCCAATTGACGCAGTGGCTGATTCGCTACAGCGGATAAAATTCCTGTATGGAAAAAAGTTTTATATGGATGAAAAAACGTGTCGGGTGAGTGACGCAAAGCAAACAAACAAACTCAAACACCTATTTTTGTATATTATAATAATAATATATACTACTTAACCCGTGTGAATATATGACATAGCATAGAGTCTTCTCCTTCGTGTCGATGATATGGTTTTTGATTGCATAATCAGCCTGTAAAGTTCCCACTGCTGCGACATAGGCCTCGAGAGGGAGTGGAATCTACTACGCGGGCCCAGTGCGGGTTGGTAATGTCACATGTCTTTGAATATTTGGTTCTAGGCAATGATATTAAATTAACAGATATGTTATAAGCGCGCAATCGTAAAGACTCGAAAACATTCCAATTGTAACGTTTTTACTTGTAGAGAAATGTAAAAATGAATGAAACGTGGGTATGTGTGCCGCTGCTGCGCGGAACACTTTTTTAGGTTGTTTAGTGAGTGTATAACATATTTGTTAATATAATATCATTGGTTCTAGGACAAATGCCGCCGGAAAATTGTGGAACTAAATTTTTTTATATCAAAGTGATGCAATGACATGGACACTAGCGCCGTGTCAAATAGATTTCAGTGTGGCGCGGACTCGTACCTTTTCACTTAAGGCGAAACCTTCAGGTTAGCCCGCGAATTTTTTTGCGTTTTTTGCATATTGCAGGCCAGTGTCAAGTTGTATGTTGATTAAAATATGATTTACGACCGTAACAAATATATGAATTTACATAATTATAAACATAAGAATCAGCAAAACAACTATCTAAGTTCATATAAGTGTCAATGCACTCTTATGAACATCTTTATGTTCATAGAAGTTAGAAGGAACATAAGGAGAGAGGAACGAGAATTTAGGAATATAATTATATTAAATATAAAGATATATACATATAGGTACCTAAAACTATAAACATAATTTATACACCTAATCATATCTAAATATAAGCACAAATTAATACTTATAAAATAAAAATAAAGTGTTATTTTTTACTCACATGCCAACTTAATTCTCTGTCTCATTAATTACTCTGTGCTCACTTCTGACTACCCACATTTAAGCAGAAATAGTCTTTTTGATCTCGTCGACTAATCTATGATTATTTATGAAAATCTTCGGGTGGTGACTGCGGGTACATAATGGTTTGAAAGCGGATTATGTGGTATGATCAACCACAATGGTGGGCTTATTAAATATTTATACAGTTAAGGGTTCTATGGATGCCATAATATTAGGTGGAATCAATGGTGGAATTAAGTTAGCCAGTATTTTTTTTTAAACTTCAAGATTATTTATAGAGACTGTTATGATGAATATGATTTATTTAAATAAAATTAAAAATTAATTTTAAAAATCAAGTTGCTTACATAAAAAAAAAAAAAATCAGTAGCCAATCCACTAAACATTAATTAAATTAATTTTAATCATTAATTTTTTTTAAATAAGTCACATGCCTATTAACTATTATAAAAAAGTCAACGTGTTAGAAAAACTTTTTTGTTGCTAGATTGATTGTAGTTAGAATCTAGTGTTTTTTTTTAATTACTCTTTTGCGATCAGGGCGTTCAATGACACGTTTCGATTTGTCTTGTTTAGAATCTTCTATTTTTTATTAAATTATATAATTCTTCCTCTAGCCGTCATTCGTTGTGTGTCACATCCCAGTCTAATAATGTTACCAGTTGTTCAACCTCACATTCCCACATTTACAATAATTATAAAAGTTCTGATATAAATTAATTAAGTATCTGCTGGTTCAGAAACTTCGATATATAACTTTAAACTTAATTAAAACTTCAACTTTTTCTATTTCTAAAGTATCAGCCAAACACGATTTTAGATCTTACACACACCAGACCTCTTTAGTTAACCTAGATATCCCAGGAGCAGAGACTTTTTCTAATTGACATGCTAATTGAGGCCAGATCTGTTCGATAAGTGAGTGGTCACAGCAGAATAAAATTGGCATCTTTTTTGCTAAACTTTTATATGCATTAATGCAGTTTCGATGTTTATTGAATTAAGTTAGAGAAAATAGAGTAAATTGATGGAGAGATAGTAATTCCGTTGAATTTATTTTTGTGGATTTGTCGTTGATTTATGGAACTCTATTTTGGAATAATTTAATAAACGCTAAGTTTATTGTTTGTTTTCTTGTCAATATTTAAATCAGTGACGCATTCTACGGCCTCAGAAGTGCAGGTGTATGGACATTTTGGACACCAACAGATGGGCCATGGTTTGGCCAGGAGCATCTTTGCACTGGGTGTCGCTTGTACGCGCGTAATAGCTTCTGATGCCGCGATTGGCATGGCCACCTCCTGGGCCCAACTCATCTAACTAGTATAATTATTTTTACTTTGGCCCTCGACTCGAAAAGAAGAAGAAGATGAAATCCAAATAAACACCAGCCATGATAAGGAATTAGTTTAACAGAAAATATAAAAAATAATAAACAAAAAAAAATCATTACGTAGACACCTAAAGCCTCGTGCAAACTGGCGCAATATCGCGGCCGCGTTACCCTTGTCGCGCCCGATATCGCACCTGTTTCTTCCTTAACTGATTTTCGCTTTCGCAATAAAAAATCTGAAGCAACAGCATAATAATATAAGAGAAGAACTTACGAACTTAAAACCACATTAAATATATTTTTATTCGTACAACAATGGCGGCGTAAATCATTCGCTCTCACTCGCACATTTTTCAGAAACCAGACACTATCACACCTACACTTACATGTTCAAATAAACTCCAGATTCAATTACACCTCTATAAAGTGCAAAAATAGAGCCACCTGCACCGAAGACCGCAACAAAAGGATACCGTTAAAAGAACGGTGCACCTCTAATAAAAGAATCGAATCTATCTATCATTGAGAAAGTAAAAAGAGACTGAAATCAGCGCAGTCGCGTCGTTCCGGGTTTAGACGTGCCCCGCATGTTCTTTGTAGGGACGTGTTTGAGTGATGAGCGGTCAGCGTTTATGCTGTTTTTTTATGTAGCACCTTTATAAATGTTAGTTATAACTTTAAACTAAAATTTAAATAAAATAGATAACCAATTATAGCTATAAAGTATGCGAATGCCAGCAGTTGTTCTTTTTTTTACATTTTGTGATTTTTAGGGATTTTGTCATAAAAGTAATAAGTCATCATCTGCCTAGCCTTTTCCAAACTATGCTGGGGCCGGCTTCCAGTCTATCCGAATGCAGCTGAATACCAGTATTTAACAAGGAACGACTGCCAACCCAGTTACTGGATAATACGATACCCCTTGGTAAGACTGTCTTGCAGACTTTCGGGCTTCTGGAAACCCGTAACGACTGTCAAAGATCCAAGAATGACAGCCGGGACCAACGGCTTAACGTGTTTTCCGAGACACGGAAGAGTCTCGGTATTTTAAGATGGTTACCCATCCAGCAACCAACCGGCAAGCGAAATTAATTATTAAGTTATTTTTCACTTTTTATTTAAGTAGTGTTTTTTTTTTGGAAGTCGATTGTTTTTTTTTTGTAAAAAGTTTTAATTTTTCACTTTTTTGTTGTGGTACCTACCCCACACAAATTCAAATACCACTACCTGCTATGTAAATAACAGTGACGGAGTCCCGTAACACATCATATAGGTAGATATACTAAGTGGGAAAAATACTTAATATTGAAACTAACTCAAAAACTACGCAAGCAAAGTTATTTTTTATAGGGTACCACCTCTGAAGCACCAGACAAAAAAGAATCATCAAAATCGATACATAATTGGCGGAGTAATCGAGTAAAAAACACACAAAAAAAATATAGACGAATTGAGAACCTCCTCCTTTTTGAAGAAGTCGGTTAAAAATAGGTACTTATACAATGCATGCAGTATTGTATAAAGACGTTACTATTTTATTACAGCCATCAGTTTTTGAATTGCACTAACCTGCTGCACCACACAACGTAAAGTGCTGCGTAAAATCATTAGCTGGAAAATTATTAAGTGCAGAAAATATTTCTCTATAGATGGTAACGAACGCTAAGGATTTGTTAACATTTTCTTTTTAATTACGATTCCATTTCTTTGAAAAACAGGAAATATAGATAATATTGTTGTTATGAGATAACATCACGCCTTTATTCCCCAAAGGGTTAGGCAGAGGTGTACTTATATTAGTACACCCACTTTTCGCCAGTCATGTTTAAGTCCCATGTAATAGGAGACGAACCTATTGCCATCAACCGAGCACAAATCCAAACTAAGGGCTGCTACTGAGAAATTCCAGATGAAAAACTCATAATGCTGTGCCCGACCCGGGAATCGAACCCAACCTCATGCTTAGGGGTACCTAGCGACCACCAGGTATTAATCTGTCCAATATTATTAATCATTTACTTTTGTAATTTATATAAATAGTTTTAATAATTTTAATATTTATTACGTGACATTAACTAGGTACTTACATCAAAGTGAGATGGGAGTCGGTAAGCTAATTTACACAATTAGCATAATTTGCGCAATTTTAAATTACACAATTAGCGTAATAAGCTAATTACACAATTAGTATAATTAGGTAGGTACCTTATAAAGACTGGGACAGACTGGATGTGGAAGGCGGAGGATAGGGTGTTGTGGCGCAGCCTGGGAGAGGCATATGTCCAGCAGTTGGCTGAAATAGGCTGAGTTGATTGATTAGGTACGTCTGTATATTGAAAAAAATCAAGTAATAAAAACTAAAACCCAACTACGACTTAAAAGATATAAACAAGACACCACAGACAGACAAATTAAAAATCCGGAGTCACACGTGTTAGGGCATAAATCGAACAGATTACGTGTGACTCCGGATTTTTAATTTGTCTGTCTGTGGTGTCTTGTTTATATCTTTTTTTAAGTCGTAGTTGGGTTTTAGTTTTTATTACTTGATTTTTTTTTAAATTCTTTTGGGGTTATAATACATATATTTTTGAAATGTGCTCATTAGCCATCACATAGCCTATAACCAGCGGACAATCACGACGCTTCTAACGATACCTCATTTGTCAAATTGTGATAAGTGGTTTGGAAGATAGGAGGGAACAGATGAACATACATACATACCGGACAAAATCATAACCCTCCTTTTTTCTTCGCCGTAGTCGGGTAAAAATAGGTTTCAATACTTAAGGTAAGAAGTCTTTTTTATGCTTAGAAATATCATGCTATCTCCTTCAGAAACCAAACCATAACAAAACTGGCTGCCAAAACTTCAAAAACTATAAAAAAAAATCTGTGAAAATCCAAACCATTCACAAAACGCAGTCCACTACACCCTATCTCTAAAGGAAGCTTACGGTAGCTGCGCTCGAACCTATTTCCGGCCCGGGCATGCCACCTGAGGGGGGAGAGTGGCTCTTTTTTACCCTGTATCATTCATATGCTAATGTTGCCAGAATATTTGCTGTAACCTTTCATAATGCCACTATCGCCAATGGTACGGAAGAGTTTTTAGCGTTCAATGGAATGATTTAGGGGATTCTGAAAGGCGTTTCGCTGAATGGCCGATGATGTCTCGATTTTTTTAGTGTTGGCTATTCAAAATGGTAAATGGTAGTGAACGTGTCATGGGTTAACAATTGGTGCAGTTTCGTTTTAGAGGAATACTTGTAAACGACCAATGAAATGCCGCCTTACCACCATAACTTGTCAAAACTGAGGTGTTGAGGTATGAATCCACTATTATTTAATACTAGATTCCGAGCGTGGCTTCGCCCGTGTGTTGTGTTGATACTCGATAAAAAGCAGCATATGTCCTTTCTCAGGTTCTAGACTATGTGTGTACCGAATTCTATTTAAATCGGTTCAGTAGTTTCGGCGTGAAAGCCCGACAGACAGACAGACAGACAGAGTTACTTTCGCATTTATAATATCACAAGTAAGGATTATATGTCTGTATTTAAAAACACTGTGTGACTGCTACGTTGGTCTAGTGGTCGCAAGCGCTACTGCTGATCATGAGGTCCTGGGTTCGATTCCCGAGTTGGGCAAAGTGGGCAAAGTGTTATTGGGTTTTTCTATCTGGAATTGGTCAGTAGCAGCCCGGAGTCTGGATTTGTGCCCGGTTGATGGCGATATAGGCTCGCCCCTTATTACATGGGACTTAGACATAACTGGCGAAATGTGGGTGTACTATAGGTACACCTCTGCCTAACCCTTCGGGAAATATAGGCGTGATGTTATGTTAAGTGGGCTTTCTCGTACACAAAATGCGTGCTTTGGACTTGGAGTTGCAGATACCAGTGTATTATAGACCAAGCAGTGGTGGCCCAGTGGTAACAGCCGCGACTTACGAGTTGTAGGTCGTAGGTTCGAACCCCGACAGGCGCTTTACTTTGTGTAAGTAATTTCATCACCACTGCTCTCAAAACAGTGAAAGAAAACATCGTGAGGAAACCGGCATGTCTTAGAACCAAAAATTCGAAGACATGAGCCATCTACCAACCCGCACTGGGCCCGCGTGGTGGATTACGGCCCACTCCCTCTCATAGAGAGGAGGCCTGTGTCCCAGCAGTGGGAACATTATAGGCTGATTATGTATATAGTTCAGTATATCAAAAAATAATTAGTATTCGGGTGAGGTTCGTTCGAAGCAAAATTAGCTCACATAAAGCTAAAAATTCTGACCAATACCGATAAGTATTGACTTCTACCCACATTTATATCAACAACATTGAAAGTCATAATCAAATAGAATCCTAACCAGAGTGGGCTACAAACCCTAAAAATTACATCGCACCATTACACAGGAAATTACATTCGCTTAACTGCACAAACGGGTTCATTTATAACTACCCACACGAGTTAAGAAGCCGAATAAAATCTTAGTGCTTGCGTCTATTAAATAAACACTGGCAGATAATTAAATTCAAATGAGGCTATATCTGCCATGCGATTGTTTTTAGAAGATAGTGAAAATTTACTGGATGGGTTCTGTGCTCAGTGTAGGGGTGTAATTGAACGGACTAGAACTTAAGGAATGTTTTATGCTACATACATGCACGATCTATTTGGTTAGACTTTGTCAGTAACAGATAACTAGAAAAAATAATCGGTAGGAAAATTCGCTGATAAACAAGTTCGTGAAAACTTTTGCGTAGGTACTTAAAAAACATTTTTTTTTGCCAACTAACATGTAAAAATGCTAAAAACACAGCTGTCACTGTTTTGTAATAAAAAAACTAGTGACACCAAAAAGCATTTCGTCTAAGAAACAAAATCACGTTTGTAAGTCAAAGTAAACAAAACGCTATCAGCCATAGAAACCATTCATTCTAACAAACCTTGTTTAAAATACCTCCACCCTATATATGGAACCATATTATCGAGCAGACTATGGCGTTCCTAGGCCCTAACATCTCACTTATCTCAAACCAAAGAGTGAGCAATACAGACCGAAGGTTACTCTATAAATCTGCAAAAATATTCTAAGATAAACACGGAAAAGGCGCCGGCGGTGGTGGCATCGATTTTTCAAGAGGTTTACAGGGAATGTGAGGTTTGGATATGGCATATTAGATGATGGTCGTTTTATAGCACAGACTTCATCGTTATTGGAGTTTAGATACTTTGAAAAGACTGATTCGGAAAAGGTAGGTAGTGCCTTTGCGCTTCGCTTGCCTCGTCTTGGCGGGGGCACTGCCGTGCCCCCAGATAAAGTGAACTTTTGATATTTTTGGCAGACTTATTGGTTTTTGGTACCAATTAAGAGAAAATAAACTGGCAACGCTGTCTTAAAGAAAATCCACATTAAAATGAAATCAATAAATTTTCTCCTCCAGCTGCTGAATGCGCGAATAAAAATATTAAGCTCAACACAGTAAATTACTAACTCAAATTTCAATCAACGTCACATCCATTAAATTACGGCTCCTCCACCTCAAAAAATTCCTCCTTGCAAATAAACATTGCCAAACAAATTAAAATTTCATCTCCAGGAATTCATAAACGGAGCTCAATACCACCTCCTCATTTCTTAAATCCTCGCGAATACCAGGATCGACGGTAGCACGACAAACTTGCGCCTCCGAACGAAGTTATTTACATAAGATCTTAAAACAGCAATCGGCTGATCGCTAACATTTTAGCCCCGAGTCAACACTGAGACACTTCCAGTTGAAATATTTATTCAGAGTACCGTAGTATATGGTGTGTGTTTTGGTGAAAGATACTTGTGAAAAGAATGTAATGTTTTCGTTCAGAGCAAAGAAGAGTTGTTGACAACAGAGTGAACGAAAGATCTATTGCCTGTCATTGTGCAAAATTCCTCTTATTCACCATAGACTACTATTTTATAATGTTATTCACCTTCTGACCATCTTGTCTACAATTTTTTGAGATCCTGGGATCTGGGATATTCTCTACTTTACCACCTAATTGTCATCATTTTATTTATTTGACATTTAACACATGACCTAAGATTCTGTCGACATATTATCTCCAACCCATTGAGCCAAGTAAATATACAGTGTATTAAAATTTGTTCAATAAAACTTCTCTAGCATTTAAATTCCCTAATTTTGACGCCCAATAAACAGCAAAGAAAACAAAAGTTAAATCAATCTAAATCAAACCAAAATCCTAAATAAGACAATAATATGAACTTCTAAACTATTTCGGATAAAACCGACATGTAATTGCGGCGCCGCCGTCACGCAAGATGGCGTGACTGTGCAGCTCCTGGACTTAATATTAGAAATGTTTACTGGCTTACAACTAATATGGCAGGACACAGCTTGTTCGCTTTAGAAACGTGTGTTTTTGAAAAGAATGTGAGAAATATTTTGTTAAAATCCAGCGTGAATTTCACATTGTTCTTTATAAAGGATTAAAAAAAATGTTTGATTTTTGGCTCGTATTTTTGTTGGACATAGTGTTTTGTGTCAAATAGTAATGTTTTAATGGTTTAGAGGGGAAACTAAGTATGACAAAAAACCTTGTTTTATTCATTTACAAATTCCTTTATTTTTTAACAAACTACACGATAATATTGTCAAGTTAGCTCATTCAGTCGTATGATGTGTGATAAATTATGAAAACACAAATAATATTTTCTAAAAGACAAAATGTAGCGATGTAGATGCCACCACAAGATGCCATCTTCGGGTCGTAGATGAATCCGTCAATTGAAATTAAATTTTAAATAATCATTATTTATCAAAATTTCTATCATATACTGTATCTTCAGCGTATTGAGTAATTCCTCGAGCTATCTGAAGCACGCAACGCGTTAATATTATGTTGCTGCGGTAATTTACCGACTGTGTCATAATAAAGACGGTATGCTGCTCAAATAAACGGTTAATATTAAAGCTATTATGATTTGGTTATATTTTCACAAGGATATCTGTGCGAAAATGAATTTAAATCTTCCGTCTGAGTGTATATGCTAAGTTCTAGTTTTGTGCACAATTGCCGTTTTTGTCTTGTAAAAACTTAGTACTTAGCCATTTGTTTTTTTTTAATTTTAGCTTCGTCTATTATTAGGGTGCTATTACTTGCATGGGGTCAACATCGTATTGGCAAATAAAACTATGGATCCATTTTGAGTCGACTATTGAAATTTTTGGACAGTTGATAATTTGTTGTTGAGGAGCTCGTGGCTAAGTAACAGTCGCACGGGTCGATCCGTCAGGTTAAGCTTCGCTTGCCGGGGTTGGTCCGTGGTTGGGTGACCATCCTTACATATCGAGACTCCTTCGTGCCTCGGAATGCACGTTAAGCCGTTGGTCCCGGCTGTCATTCGCGGATCTTTGACAGTCGTTACGGGTCGTCAGAAGCCCGAAAGTCTGACAACCAGTCTTACCAAGGGGTATCGTATCACCCAGCTACTGGGTTGTGGAGGTCAGATAGGCAGTCGCTCCATGTAAAATACTGGTATTAGCTGTATCCGGTTAGACTGGAAGCCGACCCCAACATAGTTGGGAAAAGGCTAGGCAGATGATGATGTAATAATGGGTTTACACATTGGGAAAAGGCTAGTCAGATTTTTTTTGAGTTGATAATTTTTTCACGATTACGATGTTGATCTCATAGAGAAAGTTGTTCAGTTTGATAATTTGTCCACACCCTTAAATATTACCTCACCTTTTTGATACATCCTGTATATCTAGAGATAAAACTGTCTCAAATCTAAGATTCGCAGCATTATACTGCATAAAGTTCAGTTCAACTTACCTCTATAACTATAAAACATAAAGAATTGTTATTAGTGGTTCCAACTACAAAGTAACTTGTCATAATGAAAATATATTGTTTAGAAAAATTCTAAGCAAAACTCTGTGTAGCGAGGAATCTGGATCAGAAGTTAATTTTAAAAGTTTAATACTTTTAAAAGAAGTATACGTCAGGGCTGATCAACTATGCTACTTTGTAGTTTATCTAAAATTTACTATCCGACGTCAGTGCTTTTCTGAAGCTGTGCTAGCTCAGGTATTTTTAATTTTAGATTGAGGTATTACAGAAAGTAGACGATGTTATTTTGCAGACTTGAGGTTTTGCCACAGATAAAAGAAAGGGGTATCGTGTTACCCCAACAATATAATATCTGTATACCGGAGATTAGGTCCATTTTCGACATTCACTTTGAGAATATTTTACCTTGACTTTGCCTTTGATACAAAACATTAAATAGACGAACAGCACTTGGTTGAGGTAACTAGTGTAACTGACGTAACGTAAGCGTAGGTAGGGAAGTACATTCAGCCTGCCATTCAACTGACGTCTGCATTACCCTTTGACTGCTGGCGCGGTGTCTGTGATGTCATTGGCAAAGTGATGTCAGTTGTGTACTATAATAGATTACATACCTACTATATCATCAATACGGCGTTGTGTGTGTATTTTTAAATTCATCATGTAAGTACTTTCTAAGTTTATTTTGAACATCCCTGGCATCGGTGAAGGAAAACCTCGTAAGGAAACCTGGACTTACGTAAGTAAGTCTGAAATCGCACACTCATCTTGAACAAGAGTAGTGATTATTGCTCATGCCTTCTCTGTATGAGAAGAGGCCTTTGCCCAGCAATGGACCAATGACAGGCTGGTACCATAACACCCCCCCCCCCATTAGGGTGCCTTATCATCTGCCCTCCCTGCCTTATCATCTGACGTTGCAGGTTAACCTCGCGTTGACGTCGCTGCGCTAACTTCGCGTGAAAATATTCACGGCAATATTTTTTCTTTGACATTAAACTTTTTGGTTTGTGGACTCTGGCAACGTATTTGATAACGATTGTATAAAATGCACGTTATATATACGAAGCTCTTACTCATTCTTATCCCAGTCATTAAATTAATGATACCCATGGTAAGAGCAGAGATACGCACATTATACGGAAAATATTAACGAAAATATATACATAAAATATATACCAGTATCGTTTCAAGTAACTTATATTATTATACTAGTACGGTCATATACCAGTATTTGTATTAAGTATATGGTTGCAAGTAACTTGCCACCATACGGGTATATAATAGAAAACGGGTAAATATACCGATATATATAATATAGAAAGACACAACTTTGTATAAGCAATGAACACTTGACTCATTGATCAAGGAAACCTTAGCTTTAGAGTGTATTAGACGAGGTCGTAACTATTGCGACAGGGACACTACTAGTGGTCCTGCCTGAACCAGTCAAATCCAATAATGACATCATACTTACTGCAATCACTACTCCACCTCCGCAAGGTAATTATTGCATTAAACCAAGCAATGTATGGTGAGTCAGAGCCAATAAATAAGCGATCAGACGGTAACGAAGTTGACAAGGAATCCCTGGTCGACGTCGTTCATACCTTTAAAAGTTAAATAAAACACAATTAATAGCACTTTATATCACGCCTTGTTTCTCCGAAGGACTGGGCAGAGGTGTAACTGTAGCAGGTTCAACCACCACCACCGCAGGTGCCGGTTGATGGCAAAAGGCTTGCCCCCTATTAAGGTACATGGACCTTAAACATAACTGACGAACACAATATTTATTTTTTCTTTGAACCATTTTTGAAGATAGATAACTCAGGTTGTACTTGATTGATTGGGCACGCCACAATTGCGGCGATAAGTCCCCTCTTTGAGGAGTGGCTAGAGAGGCGCCACGGCGTCCTCACCTTCCGCCTGACGCAGGTCCTCACCGGACACGGTTGCTTCGGGAGGTTCCTGTTTCGGATAAGGCGGGAGGAAACGCCCGGATGTCACCACTGTGTGGATCGTCCGGAGGACACGGTGGAGCATACGGTGGAGATCTGCCCTGCTTGGGCGGAGTCCCGCCGTGTCCTCTTGGAGGCGATTGGCGGCGGTGACATCTCGCGTCCGGCTCTGGTCCAGGCCATGGTACGGAGCGAGAGGGCATGGGAAGCAGTCACCTCCTTCTGCGAAGCAGTAATGCTCGCAAAGGAGGAGGCGGAACGCGTGAGGGAGAGGCAAAGTTTGCGCCCTCACGCCCCTAACCGCCGCCGTTGGAGACGCCCTGGGCGTCGGGAATCCCAGGCGGATTCCCGGCCACCATAGGCGCAGGCTTACGGACGGCGAGCAATGGGTAGCTCGCCGTCCGATTACGACCAGGCCCGAGTCGATGGCGCGTCGTGTTCCACGCGCGCCTCAAAGAGATGTCAGCACAATTGGCGGGGTCCGCTAGGACCGATGCCTGCCAGGGTTGCGGGTTAGTCCGAAAGGGATACCGGGACCTTGGCAACAGGCAACTGAAGGAACACGGGTGGGTTTTAGTCAGTAAAAGTCTGACACGCCCTTCCGCTCCGCCCAGAGCGGGAGAAGTCATTGGATGATTTCCCACTCACAAAAAAAAAAAGGTTGTACTTGATAATTCATTAGCACCCACATCCTTTTAACCCGGATCACAACTATGCTGCTTGGTGGCAGTTTCAACCAAGTACCTAATTCCTAAAGTTCCATTAACTGGCAGTTTTTCTGACTTAAACTGCCAGTTAATAGAACTTTACTAAGGTTTAAACTATTTAACAGTCACGTTGTTTTTAAAGCAGACATCGACAAATCGAAAGATCGATGTGTCAAGTGACATTCAATCTCAGGGTCATAACGCAATTATGAAGTCAACTACACAAATACTGATCTTTATAACAGCATAGTTATCTGCAACTAACAATAAAACTGACTAAAAATATCAATAACATAAAACAGACAGCCATTACTAAGTGTCGTACATAGCAATTCGCGTCGGCGTCTGTGAGATGCGCAGACGCAATCCTAGATTTGCGCCGGCGACTCATAACGAGCGACAACGAACATTAGACTACGATACCAATTGGTCGTACTTATACTAACATTTTTATGTAGGGCTGGTACAAAAATCTTATAAGGAGGACTAATATTTTTCATAGTGCCTATGTTCCTTGAAGACGTAGACGGAACTGTATCTAGAACAACCAGAGGACCTAGACAAGTGACAATCGCGCTTCGAAAGCGGTTCGTATTTCTACAACGACTTTCAATAGAATTTTCATAAGCTTTTCGATAGCTTATGTCAGCTCCATACATTTTTGCCTTTTCCATCATAGTTATCGCTGATAGAATGTCACTTTGTCTAAGGCCTCAGTTTCGTATCACAACAGGTGGCATTTTGCCTACCTCCATGGGAAAAAGGCGTTAGTTTATGTATCTGTGTATGTAGAAGTCCTGTGAGAATTTTGAATAAACTGTTACTTGAAAAACTCAATAACATTTACCCAATCGAGCTCAGGCTCAACACTCGTGCATGCAGCCATTTGAGTAAAAGGATTGCAAAGCAGCAATGTCAAATCAACAACCCAAAAACATGATTGATACTTCATCAATAAATCAGTTTTCTCAGGTTGAAGGAATATCTCTCAAAAAAATCTTTCAAATTCAAATTCAAATTCTTTATTGCGAACTAAGTGTACAGAATTTAGAGATGGTAACAATAGGTAGGTTCTTAGAACTTAGTTGCCTGTAAAGGCATTGCAAATTGGTTATAAATATTAAAATTAAACATTAAACATACTCAATATTCTAGTTATACAGTCTATCGTTATGTTATTATTAATTATCATTATTCATACATTTTATATTATATTGTATTATAGTATACTATACTATTCCTATAATTTATATCACATTATAATAAGTATCACAATGATTTTAATATTAAATAATTATTTTTTCTTCAAGGAATTCTTTTACAGAGTAATATGCTTTTTTAATTAGGAAGTCTTTTAGCTTCCTTTTAAAAATACCAATTGAATGTAAGTTTTTAATGTCTAATGGTAACTTATTATATATTTTTATGCTCATACAAAAAATGCTATTGCTATATACTGCAGTGCGGGATGTTTTATTGAGAAATGTACTTTTATGTCTACTGCTTGTTAATGTGTCATAGCTACTGATGTTTGATTTAACTAGAATTGAGGCCTCGTAAATATATAGAGCAGGGACGGTTAATATCTACCTATATCTAAAAAGTTTCTCAAAGAGTCATCCTAAACACAAACTTCCAACATTCCAATACATTTTTAAAGAACTCCTATAATAACCAAAGCAATTTCACCTCTCCACAGAGAGATACTTCAAACTAAGATAAATTCTACAGTCTCCATATTGACAGATCATCCATAGAGTTGTCACAGTGTCCAAGCGAAGAAATCTCTCCGATTATCTCTGCGAAAATAAACTTTATTTTGTACGTGGCAATGTTGAAAATGACGTTGCAGAAGATAAAGTGCAGGATAATAATTTAAAAGGGGAGCTACTTGAGATGGCAACTATCGATCATTTTGCGAAGGAATTGTATTAACAGATATTTAAAACGAAAACTATGAGAGATAATGGTTTCTGTTGAGGGTCCATTGAGGATTTAAAATTGACTGGATTGGGAATTGCTTTGTGTCAGTAAAATTGATGATGATGTAGACGATAAGCACATAGCAACAATTTATTTCTTCAATTTCGAAATGAAAATTTGTTTCGTGTAGGTACAACATTTTTGGATAAAGTAGATGTTCTTGAAGAATTTCAAGTAATCTTTTGTGCATTTTCGTCCATTATAATATCTGAGAAATTACGAATTGACGAAATGTATATATTGAAAAGCGACTCTTTTCGAATCAGAACAGTTAAGAGGGTGTATTATACGACGCTAATAACTGTCAAGTATTTCGCAATTTTGATTTATTGAAAAAAAGCATTTGGAAACAGGTTCCAAATGCTTTTTTCCCACCTAAAACTAAGTTCATAGATATAAATTATTGTAATTCATATGTATAAATAATTTTCATACGTGATAATGAAAAATTACTAAAAAACAGTTAAATATTTGACAGTTCTCCAACGTGGATATCTTGCAGAAGGTACTCAAAAAGCTTATTAAAAAAAATTCGTATTATTTTTTTTAATTTTTCCATTATCTTTTCTAAAAAATCGAAACAAATACTTCCACCAACTTAAATCCAGAACACACTTTGAACCATTTTACTGAACTATCGATGCAACGTCACAGATCCAGAGTGATTTATAGAGAGCTGCGTAGAAGCCAATAATATCCATTTCAGTAATTACTGGCTGGCAAGACTGATGATCGAACGAAGCTCAGTTGGAAACACAAAGGTGATCCGTTTTGCTTGAAAAGTGCTGCTGTAGTTGTCTATGGATTTGAGTAATGAAAGGATTGTGAGCACTCCATGCGTATTGGAAGCAGTATCGTGTTTTATTTGCTAGTGAATCAGAATATTGTTCTTTTAAAATATTTATGTCCTCCTCTCCTCGTAGATCGCAAGCGCAACTGCTGAGCATGTGGTCCTGGGTTCGATTTCAAAATTTTTTGAATTTTTAACCGACTTCTTCAAAAAGGAGTAGGTTCTCAATTCGTTTGTACGTTTTTTTTTTTTTGTGTGTATGTTACCCGATTACTCCGCAAATTATGAATAGATTTTGATGATTCTTTTTTTGTTTGGTAGGTCATGCTTCAGAGGTGTCCCCATATAAATTTTATTCATTTTGCTTGCGTAGTTTTTGAGTTAGCTTCAACAATTACGTATTTTTCCCACTGCGTATGTTGATGACATGTTAATTGACTCCGTCACATAGCAGATAACGGTATACGAATTTGTGTGGGGTAGTTACCACAACTAAAAAGTGAAAAATAAAAACTTTTTACAAAAAAAAAAAAACAACCGACTTCCAAAAAAAACAGTCGGTGGCATAAAACGAAAATTGAAAAGCAAAGACACCGACTTCCGAAATTAAAGTTATTTTTCACTTTTTTTGTGTTTTTTTTTTTTGAAGTGAAGTCGGTTGTTATTTTTTTTTTGTAAAAAGTTTTTTTAGTCTCAGTAGCAGCCCGGAGTCTGGGTTTGTGCCCGGTTTATGGCAATAGGTTTGCCCCCAATTACATGGGACATAAACATAACTGGCGAAATGTGGGGTCCTAAAGCCTTGTACTCCTGCCTAACCTTTCGGAGATTACAGGCGTGATGTTATAAAACCAAATTCTACTTACGAGTAGATAAAACAATAATTTATAAGTTATCGTCATTTCCCAATACTCCCGAAATAAACAACTTTGTCGACAACACCTAGATATTCGTGTGGTGTAAACAGAATAGCCAATTTCTGACAGTTCAAAAAATTCCCACATCGCAAGGTGCACTAAGTTTACCACAACCTGATCAATTTAAAATCCTCTTAAAAAAAAGAAAAAAAAATTACATCGCCTTGTGCACGCGCAGCCCTAAATTTTACGCGCAATTTTAAATTCCGAACGTCCATTGTTGTCGCCTATCCACTCCTATATCGGCCATATTTTATTCCTGTAACGCCACCAATGTATTTAGACCCCTGAGAACTCGAAACATAAGTGACAATTACATTGAGGTCCACAAATTGTTCGGAGTTTCAGGGGTCATGTTAAATTGGTCATGCAATCGCTATAATGTTCGTGCCATCCTTGCCCTAATAAGGTTTGGTTCTACATAGTTTGCAGTTTTGGCATTGAGATTAGCTCTGAAATTGTATTATTGAAAGAGAAAATAAATATGTATGGCGTGTTTGTTGAATAAGCGTATAAGCGTAGGTGGAATGATTTGTAATGTCGGGCAAAATAGTCGATTATTCGGATTACCTTGTTGCTATGTAATATGTTGTGGGGATCTGTGGGATTAAGGACAGTAAAGGCAGATAATGCCTTTAAGAAATTTCTTGCGCACCTATGGCAGATTCTTTGGTAGTAAAATATGAGTTTCTCTAACGTCTTATTTTTACAACATTTGCCATAATTTTGAATCGATATCTTCCTGCCCTTGTCCCAAGTTACCTGGGGTCGGCGCAACACGTTTTTATCTTCCATTCACCCCTATCAACCGTCACTCTATTATTTCGTCTTTTGCCATAATTTTGAATAAGTGAACAATAAAAAAAAAACAGTATTCAATGTCTAAATCCTGTTTTTCTGCTACTCTTAAAATTGAAATAATTATCATCTCTCAAAGTCTACTTCATGACGTATGTGTCTTCGGCTTCTGCATTCAATTTATATCCAGATATTATTTATTTTTGGTTCAGATTATTTCTTCAGACTCTATTCATCCAAAGTACTTCATAATTATGTAGCATTTTCATAACTTCTCACGCTCAAACTGAAAGCCATCTTATCGTGTTTGGTAGCTGCGTTTTAATATTTTTTATCAAGCGCCATTGATACTCCATTGTTCTGTATAATAATTATATCCAGGCTGCAGTCTTGCTTTTTTCTGCTAGGTACTGAGTTGGTGTAAGGATAGAAAAAAAAATTACGAGCCAACGGTAGACTTCGCTATAATCTAGTCTAATATCGGATCAGTAAAGTTAAAGATACTCTTTTGTTCTACAGCAAAAACAACAAAATTAACATGGTCACATAATAGTACATTGTGATACGAGTGTGCTCTTTTAGATATTACAGTCGAGGCAGTATTTATTGGCGATAAGGTAGCCGAGAGTGTAATAATCGATGCACACGCGTTTCATACGACGTTTTTCAACACACGCGCGAGGAAAAAAACAGACTTGTTGTAAGAACTTATGCTACAATAACGTACCTAACTATAGAGATGATAGATTTATAAATTTTATCTGACCTTTGTTGCCAGGTACTGACTATCCGGAGTTTCTTTTAAAAACTTCTATGTCTGGTTTTGTTTTTTCCGCTAGTGATGCGCGCGCGTGTTTAAAATAAGGCACTGGTAATACCGCTGAACAGCCTATATAAAAATATTATAATGTTAATAATATATAATACGCAAATGGGGTTAGGGTAGTGAACAATATAGACTGAAATTGCCACAGACTATATAAACCCTTATTTAATAGTACAGATAGAGTTTTATTCCGCACGAACGCGGTAGCACACGGGCAGGCCAGCGCGATTCGTCTAGGCGGGTCAAGTGGCCTGCGCGCTTGCCACCCGCGGTCTTACCGGAAAAAGCGCAAGTCTCTGCTCGGGTGTAAATAGAGAATGCTCATTTATTAGTAGGATAGTTCATACTAATTAATGTATAGTAAGTAGCCCACAGACGTTTAGTTAAGGTAAAAAAAATCCCATGAGTGTGCATGGGATTTTTTTTTTACCATAACTAAACGCCACTGGTTTGCTTATGGTTCCTTTTTAAATAAAAACTTGCTTTTGAGCGCTTGTCTTTGGTAATAAGCTTCACCAAAACCAATTTCTATTGGATACAAATTCCATGCTGCCAGGATAGTACTTACTAATTCCATACTGCCATGTCATTACTCCGACTAGTAAATAGTTATCTGTGGCGCACATTACCGAACAAGTGCGGTAGTGTAAAGTAAAAAGCACGCTTCCATAATACACTGCATTATGAACCTAAAAGCGGTTCAATAAGCGCCACTTTACGAGCAAGTGTGTCGAAAAACTTAGTATTATCATAACAGTAAGCCTGAATTCCCCGATTTCTCAAATCAGATTTAAAAAATATATTGGACACGTATTTTTTGCTTTATCATATTAATAAAAAACGCAGTAAAGTTGAGTAGTAGTCAGTATAAAATGTACCGACTGGTGACGTCATTTCACATAACTTAATTCAAAATATTGCCGTAATGTTTTTGATTATTTAGGTAAAAAAATAAAAAACACGTGTTCAATATTTTTTAATAATCTAAATGACGGAAAAAAAATTGAATCTACATCCATAAATACAAATGTCAGCATGAGCCACACAATAATTGTTAATGCCGTAGTTCAACAATACCCATTATTAAAAGTACGACATACGAAAATCCCAAAAATAAAAAAACTGCGCATTATCCGAAATATTATTTACAAAACCGAAAAGAATCGCCAAAAATATCCTCATTCCCCATACGTGAACCCAAATAAGTGAACAAAGAGTTATCGTTCCCGGCGGTCAGTTGGAACATTTTTATTTTTGACAACTGCCATCGATACTTCCCATTGTTCTGATCGACACGGCTCCTGCTCGTTACCATCCACTGTGGCGTAACGATACGGTTGCTTTTAACTGGTATATTTATAAGGGTTTAGGGACTGAGGAACGAGGTCGCTGATTTTGACTGGGAGTTGGTACTTGTTAAAACTGTAACTCTTCGTGAAATTAAAGATACGCTAGAAATATGACGAAGAAGACAATGCGGAACTATAATATCTAATGATACAATGACTTTGTCGAATCAATCAATCAATCAATTCATTTATTTCCAGGTAAATAACACCCATTGCCAGACATAAAATAATAGAAATCACAATAGAATAAAAACAAATAAAATCAAACATTAAATTAAATCCGATTAAATAAAATCAAATCAAAATAAATCAATAAAAACAAATCAAATTAAAATAAAATAAATACATAATCAAAACGTTAAAATAAATTATAAAATAATTAATTGAACCACATAATTAATAAATTAATAAAATTAAAAATTTTAAAATAAATATAGGTATATATACTTACTCCTAATAATACTCCCGCCTCTGAGTAATTTGTTTGTTTGTCATTACATTAACCATATAACAATGGTTAATGTACTGACAATCAAACCTGTTCGCAAATACGCTCAGGATGGTGTTGGAGGCGCCCCGGAGCCTGCGCCCCAGAGATGTGCACCGCTTTCGCATCGTCGTGTAGAAACAGTCGACACGGGCGTCGGCGAACATCCCCGACGCGCTACAGTGCCGGGGCAGCCCCAACAACACCCTGAACGCATTATTATACTGGACCCGGAGAGCGTTGTAGTGCTTCTGGGTGTATGACACCCACAGGCTGGCCGCATATAGGGACGTACAAAACGCTCTGAAAAGAGTTATTTTAACAGCCCCCGAGCAACGAACAAACCGGCGGGCGATCATATTGGCCCTTACAGACAACGCCCTCCGCTCCCTATCGATGTCCGCATCGTCTCTCAGGTCAGAGGTCACGATATGACCGAGATATTTGAACTGTTCAACTCTTTTCAACTTGACTCCGTTCAATGTAGTAGGTGGAACAGAATCCGGGCATCTCCGACCCCTGGCCCGAAAGACCATTGATCTTTGTAATAATTTAGAATGACTTACCTTTCTAAATTATTACAAAGTATGATTGAAAGAAGCAGGATACAATATTCGTGGATTCTAACAATCCTTTATCAGTTTCTTTATAAAGCAACCTCTAGTTGGAAAAATTGTTATCAACTAGCTGCGCCCCTTGGTTTCGCTCACCCGCATAAGACCAATTTTATCAAATAAAATAAATAATTATAATAAAAAATAAGTCTCCATTCCGTGGGAATATTGGGATAAAAAGTATTAAAAAAGTACTCTATAACCTAACTCAGGTCTTGGTCTACCCTTGCGCTAAATTTCATTCAAATTGGTTTAACCGTTTTAGCGTGACAACGTAATATACAAATAAACAACCTTGTCCTTCCTATAATATTATAGGAAGGACCAAGGGGCCTACTACCACCGCTTACAGCAGTATTATTTTAATATTACTTCAGTGTAGGAAAGAGATGAGGCTCTACAGGACGTATAGCTCCATCTCTTCCCCCACTGAAGTAAGATTAAAATAATACTGCTGTAAGCGGTGGTGGTAGGCCCCCTGTAGTGTCACAGTTATAGTAGTGAGCATTCCATCACTACAGCTTATTATAATTCTGATAATATCCACCTCCTTTCTCAATCTTCCGACTTTCCCTCCACACATTCAACTTATTCAAAACGATAAGCAGTTCTTCCAAAAACGTCAGACAATCAAAAATCCCCGCAGCATTACCGTGCGCCAGCGCATCCGAATTCGTTTTCGATTCAATCGGAATAAATTTTGACGTGCTCGATTTTCGATATTCCTTTGCTTTCGTATGCTTTTTTGCTCTTTTCGAGCATAAGGCGAGGACAATGCGGTTGGGGCGTAACGAATAACTTGATTTATAAGTACGCGTGTGCGCCGCCGGCCTTGCTTTGGACACCGCTACTAATAATAAGTCTGTGCGTATGATATGCCTTATATGTGATTTTGTAAATGTATGGGAGGTTTACTTTATGTGGTTGAAATGAAGCGGTTTGTTTGAAGATGTTTCCTTTTAGATTTGCCGGGGCACGTTAACTTAGTTAATAATTTTTTACGTTTTTTTTTTACGGTTAATAAGTACATCGTCATTTCATCCATCGTTAGCCAAGGAAAAAAAAGATAATAATTATTTCGAAATTGACATCGATTAAACGGATTTACCGAACGTAGGTACATTGTCATTTCATCCGTCGTTAGCTAAGTATTAAGAAAAAAAATATAATATTTCTAAACTGGCATCGATTAAACGGATTTAGGTACAGAACTTCATGACAAAAATGTCAAAATCTAATAACCCATAGTCGAGACACGAGATCAATGCGATCCCAAAATCAAATCTATCCATACAAAATGCCTACGATCAATTCACAAAGCAAAACCAGGACCACCATCTAGTCAAGAGTAATACCATGATTTGTTTAGCACAATAATGGCCTGTAAGGGAGGCTTATGCATTTTGTAGGCGCAAATGCCAGTTCAATCGCTTTTATGGTGTCCTGTGTTGTTCTTAAGGGGAATTATAGCGACTTAGTGCAGATTAATGCTAGGTTTAGCTGCTGATTTGATGTGGGTTTCATCTGATTTAATGTGACTGCTACGAACAATGAGGCTGACTTTGTTGAGTATTGAATGTCCAAATGATGGTGGGTCGGTTTTCAGACGGTGTTTTGTTTTTATGTTTTACTAGCTTCAACACACAGTTTCACGCGCGTAAGTATCGATCCCGTGGGAATATTGGAATAAAAAGTATTCTATGTCCTATTCCAGGTTATGTTCTACCCATGTGCCAAATTTCATCCAAATCCGTTAAGCCGTTTTAGCGCGAACGCGTAACAAACAAACAAACTCAATTTCGCATTTACAATATTATTTATGTTTCTTTTGATATTGTTAAATGTGATAACTGGGTGTAATCTATATGTTTGATTCTAAAAAGTTTTGTAAAAGATCTGTTTAATCTGTGGTAGCGTTGCCTTTTGATTGGAAGGTTGACATAAAGAAAGATCTCGTATTGGACTATCGAATTATAATAATATTAGTATTATGGAATGTCTATTACTGTTTCAGATCGGCAAAGGCCCTCTCAGGTTTATTTCTTCCTTAGCTCTACTTACTATTTTCCATTATTAAACTCTTAACATTATTTATCTTGACTTCTCACAATCCTCAAAGAAAAATCCTAGCCAATCATAATACGCCCTTATTTCCATCTTTGCCAGTAGCATCGGCTTCTCTTATACATTCGCGTAGCAAAATTGGTAGTCAGTGAGTGTTGAATACAGTAGGTGGCATTATAAATTTAAAACGAGCCCCTCGTTAAAATATCGAGTTTTGTCCCTTTGTTTGTTTGTCTGTGCGTGGGGTGACGTCAGAGATGATCATGGATGGTTTGTGTTTTGTAACTTCAAGGACTTTCGAAGTGGGTAGATTGAGATTATCATAATTTTAAATCTGTGTGGACAGAGGTTCGTAATATTTTAACGTAGCTGACTTCGGCAAATTATAATTTTGTCATTTTTGGTCGCTTGGAAATAAAACTGCAATTTCGGAAATAATTTATTTGCAGCGATCAATTAACAGAATAAAACATGCATTAGATACGAACAGACCACTAGTATTCATTCTATATTTATATTAAAATTTGATCTAGATCTGGCAGGTTGCTACATAACATACTGATTTCGAAATACCTACAATTATACCAGTAAAAAAAAAATGTTGTATTTTATTTTTAGGCGCTTATAAAACATTGAATGGGAAAGTAAATGTATACTCTATTGCTATTTCTTTTTCATAAAAAAATATTACAATCAATTTTGTCATTTGAATTTAACTTATGAAATACATAATGGAAAGGACAGAATATTATTCACATACAGCACTGTAGTTAGTTAATTTATTCACGAGTGACTTTGTTGATTTCTTTCAGGTTTTTTATGACTCTTGTCGTGTTCTGGTTTGCGACTGGTCAATCGTCATCCTGAGGATGCCTCGTTGAGAGGTGAAACACGTGTCAATTTCATTCAGGGCTTTAATGACTCTTGAAGAATAGATAGTTAATTGATTCAGGCTTGACTTTGCGGAAATCCATTATAAAATACAATAGACGCTGATATATTTAGTAACCTATTCCGCTTGACTATTCTGGTGGGGGTGGGGGTATCGGGCGATTTGATTCACTCTTCATCCAGCGCTCGGTGTGGTAACACGTCGCGTTCTGGTTTGCAATTTGTCAATCGTCATCCTGAAGATGCCTCGTTGAGAGGTGAAACACGTGTCGATTTCTTACAGGGTTTTTATGACTCTTGAAGAATAGTCAAGCGGAATAGGTTACTAAATATATCAGCGTCTATTGTATTTTTTTTTTCTTGAAGAATAGTTAAGCGGCATAAGTAACTAAATATATCTACGTCTATTGTATTTTAGCAATGTAGTTATCGTGTCTGTTGCTATTAGGCCACTCAAAATGTATGAAAACCGTTTCCAATCACACATAATCTACCAAAATATTGACAAAACTAAGAGCACATTCACGCCTTTTATCCCTCGTTGGATCAACAGAACCGTTTTTTTAAGTAAATTTACTTTACGCGGTATGTAAGAAGCCATGTTTGTATAAAAACATGCCTTTTATGACCACAATGAGGCACTTAGCCATTGTAGGTTGTCAAATATATTTAGGTATGAATATTTAATATTCAATCAATCAATTTTATCCGATGTTGTCTTCCCTGTGCTGGTCATGGGAATTAAATATTGATAAGTTATTCTAGTGTCCACATTTCTAGTTGCAGAATAGTGCTTCAGAACGTAAATGCTTGCTACACACAGGTACCCATCAAGCTATACATTTCCAGTTTATGCCGATCTCGCATTGTATAGGATTTCCGTACAATGCGAGGTCAGAGTATACTAGAAATTTATAACTTGATGGGTAGCCGTGTGTATAGATAAATGGTAAATGGTTTTATTTCTGTAAGTAGGTTTGAACAAACACTTTAAGCGTCAGCGCACACCAAGTGCAGAGCAGAGCAGAGTATTTTCTGAGTCTACTGAAAAATGAATCTTAAGACAATTCCATACATTGCAAAATTGAGACTTGATGCTCGACCATGCTCGAGCTTGCGTGTTCGTGTATTTAATTTTGGAATGTATGGAATTGTCATAAGATTCATTTTTCAGTAGACTCAGAAAATGATCTGCTCTTGGTGCTCGCTGACCCTTACACGTGAATCATATTTTTTTTTTTTAAACTAGACGAGGTCGACAGGTGACAGTTTAATGATCTTCTTTTTTTATGTCTAGGAACGCTTTTCTTCATCTGGGCAAAGGCCTCCACGAAATTATTCCTAGTCATCTTTATCCTGAGCCACCTGATAATCAGACCTATGTATAATAATTAATTTTAACCAGAATGTATGAATGACCGTATGTGTGTATTTATTTTATGATTTTATATGAATGTTTCAATGAATTAAGGAATTGTAATGTAATGTATTTATTTTAATTTTAATTAGTTTGTAATAACTTGTATATTGGGATAAAAAAAAATTAAAAAAAAAACATGTAGATAGACACACTCTAGAACTAAACTTTCATTTGCATAAACCCATCCAAATATAATAATTAACGTTGCTGAACCCTTGTTGTGCTCTAAGACAATTTAAAACCTCATCAATCATTCTTAATTGATTTTTTTTAAGTAAAATAAATGCTGTACGTTAATATGCTATAATTCAATACGATATATTATATATTTTTTCTCTTTGTTCCTCTCAATTAGAGCACCTACCATCTAATCTCTTCACCACCCTTGGTTGACTGGTAGAGAATGCCTCAGGCATTAAGTCCGCCTTGGTACAATTTTTTTGTGCGAAAAGTTTAAATAAATAAATAATAAATAATATTGTTTACTTTTAGCACACTGACAGAAAACTAAAATATAATATAAAACCCAGCACAACCATTTTCGAACCATAAACTGCTCAAAGCAACATCTTTAGTTCATGAATCAGACTTTATCAGCGTCGTTGGAAAGGCGGAATGAACCGATCTCTTCCCACATAAGTTCATAATTAAGATATTGATGAGGAGATGATTATGCGTGCCCATTGGATCCAGTTAAAGGTCACAGACCTTGCTCAGGTTTTATTTTAGCGGATACGGCTGCGATCTGCGTTTTGGTATGGTACGCAGATTACGCAGATTATGAGGCATGCCTCATCAGGATAAACAGATGAAAAAGTTTCATTTTCATTTTTGAACGCTGAATTTGTGTCTACGTCGATGATTTATTGATTTATTGTATACAGGGTGTTAGTGTAAACACCGTTATCCTTGAAACCAGTGGTTTGGTTTCATTTATAGAACGTAAAATCAATGGAAACATACAACTTTTTTTTAAAAGAAAATCTACATTTTTCCACAAGAATATTTCACCCTCCACGCAAGGGCAACGAACTTGCGTCTCAATACGGCGGCCGGCGGTTAGCGGAGGCGGGCAGGGTGCGCGGGACGTTACATGACCGGCCGTCAGCTGTTTCGCAGCTCTCTCGTACGCGTATCCATAAGTTTCGGGACAGTGACGGATATTTACTTTTTAAAATCTTTTAATGAAAATAAAGTTTTTTTTTGTTGTTAATGGGTCATTTATTTTTATATTTAAGTGAACTAACTACCCATGGTTTTAGTGACAACGGTGTTTACCCTTGCATACTGTATTTTAGAATGAAATAATTAAGTATGTGGATTTAGTATTAAAGGAAAGATTATTTAACCTGGATGAGATAGTCTCTGCCAAGTCAGCCTTACAAATGTTTCTTTTATTTAACAAAAACTGGAAATAGCTGTATGAAGGTACGTTTCTAATTAGAGCAATAAAATAAGAAAGTAAAAGTTAACATATTATTGTGGTTCCTACGTTAGCATAACACGTCAGAGCCAGACTCTGACAGACTCGGTTAAGAAAAATTCTCAAATTGGAGCTTACAAACTAAAACACAGAAAATATAACTAAAATTAAAATTAGCCTTAGGTATTCTTGCTAAATTTCAGATATACAACTAAAAACTGCAAGGACCAGCAGGCGTAGCATGGCGCTTTCTATCTCTACGAAGAATAGACATAGCTTTTTCTATACAAAGTGACAGTTCGTGTCTTCATTTTTGACATCCACCGTAGAAATGTTTCTACAATCTGTCATTTTGTCTTTAATTTCTAACG